>VZRF01002578.1:179465-382294 GCA_013396875.1 Vireo altiloquus
AAGGGAAGGGAAGGGAAGGGAGTCAATTTGAAACTAAATAATACACCTAGCTTAGTTTGTCTCTGCAGGGCAACTTCTGTCCTCCAATCTTATTTTTAGTTCAACTTTAAGTTATTTCGTATATTATCAGTATATATAGCCCCTTTGTTCCAAAGAGATGTTCTGTAGTGCTTCATCTCTTCATTGCATGTTTTAGTCAGTAGAAATTTGAATTTCAGTGCTTGGATGTCTTTTGAACTGCTCTAGAACATCTAAGGCATATGTACCAGCGTTTATGGCATAGGGACTGAAATACATTTCTGATCTCCTGTGTAGGAATTTTAAAGTAGCAGGATATGTTAGGCCATGGAAAAGAGCATTAAATATTTATTTGTGAATAACTTAATCAAGACTTTGGTCAATACAGTGAAAGGATCAATTCAGTTTATGCTATAGCAAACATGCATTTTTGGAGAGATGAAATGTGTTTTGATCTGCCCTAACCATAGTGCAGGAGGTTGGTTTGTGCTTCACTAGGGAATTCCAGATCAACTCTGGCTTTCATATTAGAAGGTCTTTTATGCAGCCTGTGTCGTACCTACACGTATCTAGGTATTTTGTTTTAGACGTTCCTGTTTCTGAAACAAGTCTTATATGTCTGAATCAACAACTCAAGTAAGGGATAGAAATCTGTTCATTTGAACAGGAACCTAAACACAAAGCTTAGATGTAAACCAATGTGGCTGACAGTCAGGGCAGGCAAGATACATTTTTGCTGAAGTTTGGTGAGGTAAACTGCATCCCAGTCTCTACATATGTTGAAACCTTACAGTTTTTGTGTCTGTCACACATGTACTGTCTGCACCGCCTAGCACTCTACAGACTTTATTGTGTCAATGGCCCCTATTGCTCTAGAAAAAGAAACAACTCAAAATGTCTTTCCCTCAAGATATTATTTTCATAAAAAAGACCGATAACTTTTGAAAGACATTCCAAATTCAAATTCAGTTTTCATAATCAACTGAAGTGGAATCTCTATATTTCAAATTTTAATCTGTAAAAGATTTTCTGTATGATATTTTTCTGTTGCTGCGGTACTGGATGAAAAGTCTTCCTTTTTCTAAAACACATATAGCTGCTTCTAATAATTATTTCATAAATAAGTGCTCTTGTGATCTGGTGTCCCCTTTTTTTTTTTGCTGTAACCTAAAAAAAAATACTGTGATATTATGTTTGTTTTCCCTAAGATATTGTTAAACTAGAGAATTTTCATAATGTGTGGGTTTGATTTCCTCATTCCTTTGTGCCATTATAATTTTCTCCCAATGGTCTTCTTATTTCTTACTGTCTTGCTGCTGAAGGGCAAATACAGCCAGAAAGAGAGAACCAAAACTTTTTGGTTCCAGTTTCAGGAGAAACTGGGAATTGCAACGAAATAAAAATCTAGGCAATAACTATGCTAAGAACTTAGGTTAAAGGTCAAGAAATCAGAAACTACACTGGAATAAAAATGCATAGGTTATATGCTGGATGACAGTCAAGTAGACAGATGTGAGAAACTTAGAAAGTAAAACTAAAACAAAGGAAATAAGGGAGAGATAAGAGTTAACACAACAAGAAGTTTGGGCAGAACTTCAGGTAAGTAGCATATTGAACAGCAACATTAACTGAAGGGGATGCTGCATATGAAAATACTGGGATTAATCACTGGTTTAGAGGTAAAAAAATGAAGGCTTCATTGCAAATGTGACCTCGTGAAAAAGAAGGAAGTATGCAAGAGTTTGAAACAACCAGAAGAGAAACAATGGGAAAGAAGAGATTTATAAAATACTTGTAAAGTTTTGGTGATTATTTCCTCTTGGTACTTAAATATCTAGACTTTTAGATCTGACAGATTATTACTCAATTTAAAAACTAATATTTTCCAATTACAAGAAGAAAAATTATCACTCATTCCCTAAAAAATTGTGAAAGTATGCAAAGTACAAAAAGGTATATATTTGAAATCTCAATTTTGTGGTTAACTTGGTATTAAAACTCAAAAAACCTTTTAAAATTACTATTTTTCAAATTAGTAATAAGTATTTCATTTCAAAAGTAAGATATTTACACTCTTCACATTTTATTGGAAAAGCAATAGCTTATCATCTACACAGATCTCTGCAGAATATATATTATGGTTTCATAATTATTTTGACAGTCAGCTGATGATCTAGTGACTAGCTATTGTAAAGGCAGATTATAACTATTAGATAATAGCTAATTTTTTCTTTTCTAATATACAGCATTTAGAAAAAGAAATGAGTGTTGAACTTGGAGCAGATTTATTCTCAAAGAACATCTACCAATTGTTCTTCTGTCCTTAGTAAAATGCATGCTGATAATTCAATTTTGCAGCAACAATAAACATAAGTAATATGAAAAGATAATTTTGTCATTTTTGCATATTCATTTTATCATTGATATGCTTATTACCTACTTAGTAATTCACTAATGAATCTTGAAGAATATGAAATACCGTAAAATAGAAAAGTTGTTTTTTTCTAGCTGTGTTTGTTTCTAGCCTTTCTAGTCCTTTAAAATTATATGAAGAAGCCTTATAGAATACATGACATTGCAAATAGTAACACAATAGATATGATCTGCCCCTGAAGGAGAGGGTAGCTCAAAGTCTTGCTAATAGATCCCTTAGGGTGGATTAGAGTGAAATGACACAGGGTAATAGGTGTTTATAAATATATATGTATATATAGGGTTTATTTTAGAACAGTTTGGTTGCAACAGAAAGCAGGTGTGTAGCCACTTTCGTTATAATTCTCTATAGTAATATAAAAATATAAAAGCATAAAAATATCACTAAAGTAAATATATAAGGAAAAGAAAGAAAGAGAAAGAAATTATAAGAGTAGAAAAATCCACCCGTGGAGGCAGTGACAAGATTTGATTGCTGCAATTTTGGCGTCCATTGGTTGAAATGATGGTCACAGTCTGCATCCATTGGGGGTGGGGGAAGCCCACAAAACACAAAGTTCAGTGGGTTAATATATGCTTAGGTTTACATGGCAATGGCCAGGGTACCTCCCCTGGGAGCAGAGCTTTTCACTGTCTAAAGTAGCACCGTGGATCTGTTGCCACACTGTGGATCATGTGCAGTCCCCTGGTGGAAGGTCCCAGAAACGAGTCTGGGACTCCTTGGGGATCATTGATGGTTATAACACCTTCTTACAAAAGCTGCCTCCATGTAGTTGAGCTGGCTGTGCCACATCAGCAGGGATGAAAACCCTCTGGCCTATGTCTAAAGACCCCAGTGCTTCCCCAGAGAAGAATTTTCACACCTGAGCCAGGGCATGATAAAAGTATTATCCCCTCTCACAGGGTAATACGCTTCATATCGGTCTCCTCCCTTGTCTGGCTCAATCCCCAGCTTGTTGCTGAACAAGGGTTGGTTTGTCATGACCATCCTCTGGTGCTCACACCCTCTGCCCCTGCGCTGTTACTTTGCACATCTTCAGCAAATGGCCGATTTTTTGAGTCATTAATCATTAACATTTCAGTCTCTCGCAACAACTCATCAAGTTAGTCAGGATCTAAATAGTTAGACTGATGCCACAAAGGTCAATGTCTAGGAGGAAGATGGAATCAGGTAGCTTCACAGACTGTTACTGGGCTTAATGCTTCTGCAATGGGGCCAGAATCCTTTTTTCCTTACATTTCATCTTCCTTTGCTACAATCTCTCTGAGATCCAAGAGATAAACTCATCTTCTCTTGCTAACTAATCAGATTCTATCAATGCAATCAGGCCCTTCTCCCCATAAATAGTTTCTTAGAAAGAATTCTTCCACTATGTAATGCTCTTGCCGTGATTTGTTCTGTGCAATCCCCATGTTGTACTTGTTTTGAGACTCCTGAGATCAAATCGGTTTACGTGCTTGGTTAATTTCTAAAATGTAAGGCCAATCTCTTATCACAATATATTAATCAAATATAGGTTTGAATAGAAAATTAAGTATACTCCAGGGATGACAAAATCTCATTCCTCTACAGCTTCTGGGACATATATTTTTTAAATGGTATTTATATGAGTATAGGTGAGTTCATGTCAGGCAGTATATAACTCCCAAAATAGATTTTTTTCTTCTGAAATACAATTAATACATCTGAAAATTGCACAAGAGTATGTAAATCTGAAGGGGGAAGACACTTGCCAAGAAAACAACTTAATTACATATCAAAACTAATTAAGACACACCTTTCAAGATTTTCTGGAGTTTTTTATAAGAAATTTGGTGCTATGGGCTTATTCCTCTGTGGCAGCTGTCTGTAATGCTACTGTGTTTCCCAAGTGAAATGTAGAGAACAAGTAGCTCAGGGAGTGATAAAATCATCTTAGACACAAGAGATTACTTTTAGATTATTATCCTGCAGACTCATTTGATTATACTCTGAAAATGATCTTTTGCAGGGAGTTTTTTTGGTTGGTTGGTTGGTTGTTTTGGGTTTCTTTAATTTGCTGGTGCAAATAAAATTCACATTAAGATTTACGAGTGGGGTAAGTTTTACTTGACTCATCGTTTTACTTTCTCCCCTACCACAAAGGATTCAGTACTGTGGTGAATCGCAGGTGAGTCTGAATGAATGCCCTTTTCCAACAGCAATTAAATATTCTCCCTTTTTTTGTAGATTTGTAGATTCATTTAGGTAGGAAAACGTCATTACGATCATTGAGTACAGCTATTAATGCAGCATTGCCAAGTCCACCACTAAACCATGTCTCTTGAGCACCATATCCTCACATATTTTAAATATCTCAGGGATGGTGACACAAGCACTTCCAGTTCCAGTGTTCCATACCCTTGCAGGTAAGAAATGATTCCTAATATCCAATCTAAACCTCTCCTGGCACAACTTGAGGCCATTTCCACTTGTACAATTGCTTGGCAATAGTACACTCCACCTCACTACAATCTCCTTTCAGGAAGGAATGGAGAGTCTCAAGGCCTCCTCTAAGCCTCCTTTTCTCCAGGCTAAACAATCCCAGCTCCCTCAGACTTGTACTCAGCAGACCCTTCACCAGTTCCATTGCCCTTCTCTGGACACACTCCAGCACCTCAACGTCTTTCCTGTTATCAGGGGCCCAAAACTGAACACAGGATTTGAACTCTGGCCTCACCAGTGCCAAGTGCAGACGGAAAATATCTTTGCTAGTCCTGCTGGCCACACTATTTCTTATACCACTCAAATTCTGTTACGACTCACAAGTAATATAGGCTCAGGTGCCAAGAATAAAACATGATCTCCATATTATGAGGTACTAGTTCTTACCAATTTTATTTATTCATTTATTCATTAATACAGTGTTTCATTTTTTCTCTGTGTGCCTGTAAAATTGCACCATCTTTTCATTCAGCAGCTGGCTCAAGTGTTGTGTCAAAGCAATACTGTTGCCATGACACAACAAACATTCAAATTGTACAAGGGAACGGGAAAATTCACAGACAGTTTTGAAGGATAGTGACTTTCAAGCTTCATTCAGAGAAGAGTCAGAACACGCTGCTGGCTGGTAGAGATATGTGTGATGAACTCCCTGGTCCCTGCTTCAGCTTCTTGACACATGCAGCTACTGCTGATAGAGGTCCCTGAAAGAAGATATCTTAAAATGTACTCAAGTATTTCCACTAAATAAAACGACCAATAAAACGCCCAAAGGTTTCAAGCCTGCAGAAAGATTGATTCCTGGAATGTGATAACAAGTGGAATACCTAGAGATCAGTTCTGTTGCATAGAGGAAAAGGAGGACCCACATTCTAGTAAAACCTTCCCAGTCTGCTGCTCCAAAATAGGCTCCCATAGATCCTGCTGTCATACCTACCAGCCCATGCAGATTATTTTCATTTTACAAGGCATGGCAGTAGGTGTCTAGTCAAGCAATTTAGTTCATCCTCTAGTAAAAGTAATGAATGGAGTTTAGAGAGCTAAATGCAGGCATTCAGTTTATTGGTTTGGGGAGACGTTTCATGATATGCAACATTAAAAACTCAATTCAGAGCAATAACTGAAGGAAAGATTACAAACTGTTGAAGTAAGCAAAAAGGCAAGAAGTCAGGAAAGTTTTATTCTCTTATTTTCCAGTATTGTATATTTCCTACCAGCAAGGGAAAGAGATGAAGAATATGTAAATCTGATGAAGAATATCTTAAAATCCATGTAGAATGAAGCACTCCCTTTTTCCTGTATTTCCTTCATACATATATTCATCCTAAAATCATCTCTGATGCCACTATGCAAAATGTCCTTGTGCATTATAATGCATGGGCCGAAATCTCTGGTTCTTAATTGAGTGGAACTACCACTGAAAACAACAGGATTTCATTTCATTAAGGACTGCAAAATATGTCCCCCTGTGTGCACTTCTTTGTTCATGCTTAGTCACACAGTAAGTCATGCAAAAGCTCTTTTTAATTACATTTTCAGATGGTGATGTAATTGGTTGGAACAATCAATACCTTGCTTGATTCCTGAAGGTGAGACTTCCCAAATGAGACCACTGTAATGCTTATTCTGAAATATAAAATTTTAGAATAATTTTAAATAAATAATTAATATTTATTATTACTTTCATTCCAATAAATAAAGATAAGATATAAGTTTGATACTCTTTTGAGTCTGTCAGAATTCTCAAAATATTGGAAACACATAACTCATGCCTCACTTTTAGTATAATTCAAACAATTTAAACTCCTTAAGTAGCTAGATACTGACACCACAGAAAAGTTGCACCTAGTACTGTGCAAAGGATGGATACATGTTCAACAAGTAGGCAGACAATTTTAATGAAGGGAATTTTTTTTTTGGTGGTCAATTCAGCAGAAAAAGAGAGTGGGAAAATCTAAAAAAAGTGGATGACAGGGATCAGAAATCCACACAATCCATAACAACCCCAATCAGAAAATATATTTGAGAAAAAGTTTTTTGATTAATTTTTTTTTTAACTATGGCCAAAACCACCACTTGACTTCATTATTAATTTCTTTTCCTAACAGAAACAACCTCAAGATCCTGAACTTAAGTAAGCATTTGGGTCAAAAGAGCCAATAACATAAAACTTAAGTAGATTTGAAAGACAGTAAATTGAGACAAAGGAGTGAAGGCATCAATGTTATTCATCCATCCTTCTACTCCCAGTCTATTTACTATGCCATCTGAAAGGTTACTAATTTAATCCAGCTCATACTGGGGTATGACACCTTTTGTTTTAATCTGTCTGCTATTCTCAGTCTGAAGTCTGGTTTCATGTAAGTTGACTGATCTAGACCACTGTGACTTTGCAGTAGAAAAGGAAGGAGGAGGTCAGGCGAGAGATCTGTGCTCGTTTTAATCCATATTTCTCTCACATTTCTTACTAAAAAAATTCCTACTGAGATAAAACTGAAACTAGTTACCCGAAGAGCTCATGTCTCTGCCATCACCCTAGGTACTGTATTGGATAAATTCAGTGCACAAAGAAGTGTACTAACACTTTTATATATCCCAAGCTTACTTTCTAGATGGCTTCAAGGCTTTTCAGAATGAGCATATTTGACTATTGGAAGTGGAAAATATTTGAAAATCTAATAAAGAGGAGTTGAAATCATTTATGAGTAGCAATCAATTTTCTGATGTGTAAATTATTTACTGTACTTAATGACTTGTGGATTGAGTTAAACAATAACCATATGCTCCAGTAGAATGTCTTTTATGTCTTTTGTAATGCATGTTTGTAGACAGAGTAATAAAATACGCTTCCAAAACTATATTTCATCTCCTCTCACAGGCAGCTACTTAAGAAAAGCCTTATAAGAATAGGAAGATATGGAAAATTATAAAATTGCCTTTGAAAATGGTGTATCCATTACTGATGACACTTATTTTTCAGCAGGATTTATGGAACATTGTGGTTTGAAAGAACAAATATAATGAATAAATAATAAAATCCTTCCTACCTCCCACACTTCCTTATACTTAATGATAGTTGGTAAGTCCTGGCAAAACATATGCAATTTGAAATCTTGGCATTTGTATACTTGGTGAAGAAACATTCTCAGATACCATTTTTCTGTTTAAAAACCTGTTTTTTCTACTATATTTAGCAGTGATTGCTGCTGCTGCAGGGTGTTTCACCAAGGTTTTTCCTCAAGATTGTGTCATTGTTTCTAATTCTGATGTTAATATCCAGGGCAGTGAAGAGTGTCACTGAACTTTATCTGGTGCTAAAGATAATTAAGAGAGACAGGATCAGATCCATGATATGTATGGTACTTTTTGTTAGTTGTTGACCTCCCTTCTAATACTGGCATGTAGAACTGCATGCTTCAGTTTAATTAATTTTTGAAAGGAGAGGGTCTAAAATCACTGTCTGGGAGTTATAAGTTATTTGATTTCATAGCCAAAAATTTGGATTTGCATGGGAAAATGAACTGCATGGACATAAATTAAACTAACTCCTATCCAGAAAGTAATTGGAATCTGCTTCAATTACGTTAATTAGTAGGCTTAAAGGAGAAATACAGACCCATTGCATAACTATGCAGTTCACCCACCATCATTTTCACAGGGAGGATGTATATTAAAATGGTGCTCAGAAAATGTTCAAACTGCACTGTTTTACTGTGATTGAACAGATAATTTGTAGGAAATATGCAGCCAAGATATAAATGTGTCCATGTGAATATAAAAGACACAGATGAGTGCCTTGAAGAGAAAGTTCATGTTTAAAAAGGAAAACAAAACAGAAATTAATACTGAATAGTATCAGAGATGTCTGAGCTGTCTGATGAATTGAGTTTCCTCTGCCAGAGCTCAGGAAAAGAGCAGGGCTGAAAATCTACCAGTCAAGCAACTCTCAATGCCATTGGGCTAAATTAGAGCCCATATCATCTTAGGCTCAGCACAGCAGCGACTGATATTTCAACAAGAGATCCCCTGGGGTCTTGATACAATGAACCCTTGTCTGCTCTTAGCACACCATCTGGCACTACCCTACGATAATCACTCAGGCAGAGTGGGTCTTCAGGATTCAGTAGATGTTAAATATAATTTATGCCACACCCTCCTTATTCCACAAATGCAGAGGGTACTCTCTGTGGTCAAGGTGAGGAGATGCTTTCTGGGCTGAGGGAAGGTAGTATTATATCAGCTTCATGTGCTGATATTAAAGAACATAAGGCAGCCATTAAAGGCCAGTTTTGTCTCACCTAACTTTAATCTCCAAAATGTAAGGCCTAGACTAAAGTTATCTCCTGTTTAAAAAAGCAACCCACAGAGGGCAACTCATTCCAGTACTTTGGCAAACCTAGTATGGTGGGATGAATAACTGGAGTAATGCTTCTCAATCCCCTGCTAATACATAATTAATGCCATCCCTTGGATTCATTCAGCACTGGTCTGAGACACAAGTTCTAGAGTTTTCAAAGATCTAGTCCAACCTTCAAATTTCTTCAACAATAGGGAAAAGATAAAAGCATCATACTTGTCATCTTTCTGTAGAGATACACATCTGTGCACCTGGGTATTATGGCCTGAGTATTTAAATCTGGTATGCTGTCCTTTACACACACTGTGAAACCTCTCCAAATGCCATGTCAGGACTAATCAGCAAAATCTCCGAGTGAGGTTCTATGCTTTGTAATTTTTATTAACTTCAGAATCTTGAAAGATAAAATCTGTTGGTCTCAGCTTTCTATGTGAGAAAATACCGATTCTCTTAATTTATTTTTTTTTAAAAGGAATTTGCTGTAGAAAATTAGTCAGGATTTGAATTCCATATTGAATGAGACAGCAGATAGACTTCCTAGCATGCAGGAAGAAAAAGGCTGAAATGTGTATCTATGTAACCTAATTGCGTTTGTTATTGTCATTCTCAAAACTAAGGGCCGGACTCAAATTGAATTTATTATTATATATAAGACATAAAATGCCAATGAGTTCTGCTAAGTTATCCTGATATAAAACCGATAACTGTAAATGACAACAAAATCAGTCTCCAAGTACATCAGTTGCAAATTACGTGACAATGTGTAAGCAGACCTGTGTTTACTTGTCAGACAAGCTTCAAATCTCTTTCTCAACCTTTGTGTCTTCTCCTGTATCCCACTAACCAGTAGAATTTTTAGAAATGTAGAACAGCATGAAATAGCTGCCACCAAAGAGCTATTTCATGGCTACTCTAATAGTGGTTATTTTTATTTTATTTTAAAGACTTGTCTACATGACAGATATTGAGAAGTTAATATTATGACTATAGAAATATTAAAATCAGCAGTAGTTGCTACAATTCCACTAGAGATTCCAATTGAATTATTGTTCATGCATCCTTGCATCTTTGCATTCTGAGAAATCATAGAATAGCTCCACTACTTATTAAGTATAAGTTCTCTAAATTGCCTCCACAGTGATCTTACTTTCCTAACTGACAAACATTTGAATCTTCCAGTAGATTGGATACCTACTGGACTTGATGAATGGCTGGCAAGAAGTTATGCATTATTTATCATAAATCATTAATTTTTATTTTAAAATCAGTTGAACAAACATTGCTTAGTGGTAAGAACAGTTTATTTTTTCTTTCTTCTTAAAAGGGATGGGAAGTATAAGGTAGCCACTGATTGAACTAATGTTAGTCTCACTCTTGATTGATGCCTCACACAGCAGAATGAATGATTAAGGCAGCTGCTTTGAAATGAGACTGATATACCTTTGATTTTCGTAGAATCTAAGGAGGCAAATGTGACAGACCCAGGTGAACCTCTATGAAAAACTGGGGCCCAAATTGCCCTTTAGCAAAGTTTTTATCATCAGTGTTCTCATGAATGCTCTCCTTTCTTCAGGCTTTTGCAGAAGTGAAGATACTGCTGATGCTTTAGAATTTTAGCCTGTTCTGGGGGCCATATTTCTGCTGACCAAGAAAGAAGCAAGCACAGGCACACCAGCAGAGAATTTAATGTTTCTCTTTTATCTGTTTTCCTGCTTATCTTTCTCTAATAATTGTTTCAGTTTAATGCTGTTGCAAAATATTTTTCCACAAAGAATTAATTTTTGCAGGGGAGGGGTACAAGAGGTTTTTACTTTTTGTTAGTTTATTTGTTTGTTCCCCATGCTTAACGAATCATAAATAATTTTAATTAAATTCATAGGAAAGCACTACCCCTTACAGCAGGTGTTCTTTCTTAACATAATATAATAAGCAGAAAATACATTTTCATAAAAATATGAAAAAACCTGAACTGTGTTTGCAACTACTTTTTAAACAGTATATAACAAGAATCAAGATTTTCTTCCAGGTGCTTTCTGAAAGTTCACATTGATGGAAAAATGTAAACAGAGATGGCATACTCACAAAATACAGCTGGAGAACAAAAGTGCAGAGGAATATTAGAACATACACTCCAGTTACTTAGAAGGTGACTTGTTAATATAAATATCAATAGTCCCATTAATGCTTGCTAGGATAACACCTTGTCACTCCCCCTTCTTTTTTCTATCGTATGAACAAAGGTTTTTCACTTTTTTTATTTCAGACTGAATTTACTCAGATCTAATTTATAACCATTTGTTTCTTTTGGCAATAGTGCTTTTTTTATGTGCTTTTTGTGGCTTTATGACGCTCCATTTTCATTTCTGTAAGGAATTATGTCAGTTTTCATATTTCTTGACAATTTTTCTTGGTTATGATTAAATGTCTATCACTTTAATGCTTATTTTCCACACCTGTTTAGTTTGGTCATCTTGCACATGGATGAACAGCACGGTGTCCACAATTTCAGATAAGGTTATATCAATGTGCTGAACAGCACTATCCAACTTTCTTATTTTTTGCAAAAATCACATCTCCTGATTGTACTCTCTTTTTCATAGAGACATTGTATTACAGAAATATATTAATCTTGCAGCCAATTACCACATATCATCTTTCTTCTTAATAACAGAGAAGGTTTAAAATTTTGCAGAAATACTTATTAATTGTCACTATCCATTATTAAACTTCACCTTCTTTTGTCCTCCCATGTAGTACTCATGTAAATTTAAGGTCAAACAAAGGATATGTTTAATCTAAAAAAAAAAGCTTCCAGTATCATTGATGCATTTCTTCATACTTTCCCACTTCTTATTTCATTGCTAGAGAACTTTTAACATTTTTTCTTTCCAAAATCTAGTATTTTAAGGTAACTGTAAAGGGAATGTCTGCTTGCCATCTAAAATATAGTAAAATGTCTGATAATACACAAGAAGTTTTGATGGCAAAACGCAGTATCTGAGAAAACATGTTTACAAGGGCCTGGTAAAAATCTTTGTTTAAGTGCATATTAATAAATCGTTCATTAACTGACATCAAAATACCAGAATGACTGAGAAGTTTTGAATTTGTTGAACACCAATAAAATAAATGCATATAATTTAGTCACAGACATGTTGAAAATTCTGGATATGGGGGCATTAAGAATGCATATTTGGATCTCGTACTATTAAAAAACCCGAAAACAATACCAAAAGAAGTATAGTAGTCCTTCTAAGCCCTCTGTGAAAATTCAGTTTTGACAAGGTGACAGAGCTCTCAAAGGTGTAAAGTTTCTATAATAGCCCTGTGTAATACAGTGTACAGACTACAGACAGGACTTGTAAATAGTTTGCAGTACCAACAATAAAGAGAAGCTTGTTCTGTTAGAATACAGGAAACAGAAGTCAGAGGTGCATGCTCACTATTTATTCATAACTGTAACTCATCTCGAGTTACAGAATCTGATGCTCGGTTAAAAAAACAAGAAAAAAGGAAAAAGAGAGCCATGAAAGAGATGGGAGGGCACATTATGGTGTGTCACAAAGACAAACAGAGCCATGGGAAATTAAGATTCTTTAGCTCTGCTTTTTCATTTTTTTCAAAGCCGACTATTTTTAATTATTGAAATGACTGATTTGTCTTGTTTTTAGAAGGGTGTGTTTATTTCATCCTACTTAAGTTGAAACGTATTTGGGTTGAAACACAAAGGAAAGGACAGACACCTACAGCTAGTACGGTATAACATCCTTCCATTCTCTTGTGTAAGCATGCATATAATTTTATTCCAGAACCAATAATAAGGGAGCCACCCTCTTGGCTGCACAATACAGTTGGAAGATTGTGTTAATGTGACTGGACTTTCAGATGTATAATGTCTTTTCTTCTGGTAAAAGTGAAAACAATCCAATAGTTTTGAATGGTACATATATATTTGTTATTACTACATTTTCATTTTTCTACCTTTGGAACAAGAAAATATTACATTGTATAAAATATAAAATATAACAGTCCCCATGGCATACTCATTACAAAAATTTGGGATCCTGTTCAGAAGAGGTACATGTAATGATACCAAGCAGATATGTACTAAATATTTGGTTTAAATGTGGGAATTAACTGCTGCAGTCAGAAAACTGATGAATTGTTAAGAGGAAAATCAACCATAAAAGAAGATATTATGAAAATAGAACCATGCAATAATCCAAGGGAAGTTAAAATTTCCTGGCTAACATTAATGAGTTCATGCCAGAATATATCTATATGTTCACATCTATCTCTATATAATTTATTTAACATTAGCATTTATTTGTTTAGTCCCATACTGTGGTTATATGCTCTCCCCTCCTTCTTTTCTACTTCAGCTGTGGCCACTAGTTGTGCTTTTGATGGCTTCATCTGGTTTAAGTTGTACTCTGGGGAGACACATAACACCACAATAGGTAAAGGGCCATAAATTTTGCTTAACACCTGAGGGCTAGCTGAGTGCATGCCAACACAAAATACTAGTGGTTTGCAAACACATGCCAATCATCTTACTCCATAAATAGTGGAGAGGCCAGGGCCCATTGTGCAATCCTGCATGGCAGTGGGCTGCACACCAGGATCTGCCCTTGAGCAGGGACACATCTCAAGGCTACTCCTCAAGGTTGAGAGAATCCTTACTGCATCCAAGGCTCAGTAAGTAAATTGGAATAAAAACACTGAAGCTTTGAAATCTCAGCTAAGTGACATGAAGGATTGATTGTGCATATATAGTCCTTTTGGTATAAACCATTGACCAAATCTGGGACTATATATGGATCCAGCTGGATATAAGCTCCCCTAAGAAAGGAATGTAGAACGCAAGGAGGTCCTTTCTGAGCTTCATGTCTCAACAGGGATGTTTCCCTGACAGTTTGGTCTGACCCTGTCCTCAATACGACAAGCAATGAAGACCAACTTTGCAGCTGAATCTGATTAAATCACTGTCTTTTACTTTTCATTTACTTACAAACTTAGTCAAATCATAGTTCTGTATCAATAAACTGCTACTTCTCTATTACAAGGGAAGAGCATCACTCCCTCAGTGACAGTATTGACTTTGCTCATGGAAATGCTGTGAGTTGCCCTAATGTTATATCTCACAGCTTCCTGAATTTTAAAGCTAATAGGACCTATGATGTAAGGTCTTCTGACTGTGGGTATTCAAAACCAGAACTATTACACTTCACTACTTTGATTTTCAACTCAGCAAGGAGGATATTAATAAGTCTACTGAAATGAGTGAGGACGTACCCTTCACACACACACACAATGTGTCCAGACAAGGTTACTTACTCAGCTCTGCAGTTTCTGTGCTATCTCCCTTCACTGCCAACTGTCAAATATTTTTGCAGCCATTTGTGATTACACATCAACAACATGATGCATCCAGGGCCAGGCAGCAAGTATATGCATGAAGTAAAACACCTAATGCTGCTGACACTGCCTCCTCTTCTTCCTCACAGCTGCTCTTTGTACCCACAGCACCTTTATGCTGCTCCGTTAAGGGAGTAAGGGAGGCAGAGGACTGTAACAACTGTATAAATATGAAAAGTATCAGAGCAAAGAGCTTTTTAGCAACTTGTTTATGCAACTTGTGCAATTATTAGATCTATTAACCAGGAAGATCATTCATATAAATTGGCCTTATTGCCTACTGTGCAAATACTTGTACTACAGTGAGTGACAAAGAACAGCAGATAGGAGGCTGTAACTGCAGATAGATGTGGTACAATAAAAAAGGCAGAGAGAAATTCACTCCCTAGTAGAGGATACCATTATGAGGACTTGCTTTTCCATAGCGTTCTCTGTAATCTCTTCAGTAGCATCTAGACAAAAACAAGTTTCAGTAAGGAAAAGATGAATTGAACAGCTTGTGTGGAGGAAGGATGAAGTTTTGAAGGTTTCACTGTCTTGGTACATGCTTTTTCATGCTTGAGCATTGAACAGATTGGAAAAGCCCACACTGCATTTTGGACATGCTTATTGTTAGTGTTAAAGAATAAAAATAACTTGGATGAGGATTCTGGATCGGTCCTTTTATTGAAGTGAACAGACCTTCACCAGCATAAGCCAACACATAGGAAGAGACTCACCTTGGCTTTCTGACATTGAGATGGCAGGTATTTTTTTGAAATAAGCTTTGAAATTTTCTTCTGTAAGAGGGAGACATGCAGACAACCTCTGGAGAGTAATTCCTGTATCCTAAGATAGGTGTCTAAGACAAATGAGATATATAGCTCTCTGTCAGTGCTTATCTCTCTTCAGCAACTAAAAAAGGAGCTACACAAATGGTTTAGATTATGTATCTGATTTAAAGACACATAAATCCGTCTTTTAGCCTTTTCTTTTTAGAATTTTTGTTAGAATGAAGGGTAGCTTATACATAGTTTCTGTAAATAAACTCTGGCATCATATTAATTAAGGTAAATAACTAACCTAAATATTGAAAAATATTCAATCCATGTCAGGACACAAATTTTCAAATACTTTAGCACGACAGAAGTCCCACTTTATACCTGAAGCAATGTGTGTAAAGACCTACATATTTTTGTCCTGGTTTCAGCCAAGGACAGGGTTAAAATTTTTCAGGGTGTATGAGGGGGTGGGGTTTGGCTCTGTGTGGGTGTGGCGATACCATTTGTGTCCTGTTATTGTCAGGGGTGGGGGAAAGAGGCTCTTTCACTGGTTTTCCAGAAAATGGACTTTCCTTTTTGAGGCAAGAAAGCCTGGCAGGCAAAACAGTTGGTATTGTTGTGGACTGTCTGCATAAATCTTTTCTTTGTCTTTTACCTTTTGTTATTAATATTGCTGTTTCTGTTCATTTTCTTATCTCATTGCTGTTTCCAGTAAATTGTTCTTATCTTAACCCATGATCTTTTCCTTTTGTGCTTTCAATTGGAGAGGGAAGGGAATCAAGTAGCAGCATGGGTTTTGTGGGAGCACTAAACATTTGTCCGCTTTCTATTTGCCAGATGCTTCTAGCCCCTCTCAGATACCTGAGAAAACCTAAGGTTTAAACTAAGGGCAATACTTGAATTAGAAGTTTTAGGTCTACTGTTCTTCCATCTTTGCAATTATAACTGTGTTTCCGCAATTTTGGGACCCTGGAGACAGAAAGAGGGCAGTTGTACATATAGACAAGTAAGACTGCAGGAAAATAAGGCAACAGTCCAGGAGCATCACTCATCATGTACTTGTTGAGACATGTTTGTGGCCCATGACCTGATATTTAACACTATTTCATTTGAAAGAGGACTCTAAGGCCATTAACCTGAATTGGGATTTCCAGGCACTGTCTGTAGCTCTGGTGTTCTCACCTGATTACCAGATCAAATGCCGTGTTGCAGATTTTCCCATCTCTTTCCTTAAAGTCAGCCAAGTGACCACCCTCAGGTACAGCTATTCAACACAATATGTGTCTATGCAGCAAGTCTAATGAAGTTTATGGTAACTACAATCTTGAATTTACTCTCTGAAGGTGTGATGTAGGACCATGCTGAGAGTGCTCAGTTTGCCTGCCTAGGCTTGGACAGTCCTGACTGCCAGATCCTGCAAGATTCTTCACACAATGCATATAGGCATAGAGGTACTGTTCCGATGCACATTTGAACTTATGAAGAACAGGTGAACTACTCTCCTCACCCAGTATTGCTTGGTTACTGCCCGTACCAATGATATCCGAGTGAGGAATGGGCAAGGGGGAAGGTGATGGAATCCAGTGTCTCCTTCTGTCTGGAAGGAATCTAGCTCTTGAAAAGCAGCTCTGGACACTTAAGTCTGATATCCTTCTTTAATTTAGGGGTTTGTGTGGGGATTGTGGGTTTTTTTCCTTCCCTCCTTTTCCCCTCTCCTGGTCAACAAAATCTGTTTTATGCTGTATTTTCTGATCCCTAATGTTAATGTAGAGTGCTGGAATCAGGCTTTCACCTTGCTTAGTTTTTGAGAGAATTATTTCCTCTTGCATTTGCTATGGATGTTAACCCCATTTCTCTTTACAACCCATCTGGGGCACATATCAGTTTTGTTTTGCTCTCTTTGCCAGCAGACGTTTTATACTTTCTTTTGCCTTTCAGTAATGTCACCATCACCATCAACTTCTAAATATACAAGTCCACAAGGGACACAGTTTAGATTGACAGCACCACATATTAGTCCTGGGCCCAATCCTGCTGCTCTTACTCAGTCAAATCCTGGTTTCACTGGCAGGACTGCCTGGATTTTCTGAGGATTTCAGTGGATGAAGGAATCTGCCTATGTAGGTGAATTTGATGCTTTCCCACAGAAGTGAGGGAAATACCAGACTGCATTTAAAAGCACAGCAATTACACATTGTTTGGATATGTCAATTTGTTTAGTTAAGTTTTTTCTGCAAAAACTTTTTGCCCTTGCGTGTAGTCTGCCAGAATAACATAATTTATTAAAGATTGATCTAGACAAGATATAGATCTTTTGTGATTAAAATGATGTGGCTTCTTGAGGCCCTTTTTATATTTAAAATGTGAAGTGGAGATAAAGATTTGTGATCAAATTTAAAGTGTTCCTAATAGGGATTAAATTTAGATTCCATTAAGCAATTTTTGTAGACATCCTAAGCAGCAAATGTTTGTTGCAAACATATTAATTGAGTTTTAATTATAAGATAGATGTTTACATGATATGACTGCTAAGCTTTCTTGAAACTGCTTCTAGTAATGAACCAACATTCCAAGACATATTTATGAATGTTTTAACTCAGTAATTCAGTTATAAGATGAAGCAAGGTATAATAATAAAAACAACCTAAACCTCACATTAGGTACAAATTAAGCAGTCAGGCATTTCATGCAACCTTTATGGTTATAATTAATTTTTCACTTGAGTCCATCTTCTGATATGTAATCAAATCAACGTATATTAACTACAGGAGCTCTAGTGCATACATCGTCCAGAGCTGACTAATTACTAACATTGGACAGTTAACGAATACTTACTCATAAAAAGAATTTTAGGTTCACCAGCTATATGGTAAAACATGGATAGTCATACAGTAAAAAACTGCATAGCCTTTAGCTCTCTCTAGACAGCTGCTTAACCATCACATTAGATAATCTTTTTATTAAATCTTCTCATCCCTATCTTTTTTTCTTTCCTGATCAAACTGTTTTGCATGCATAACTAGTCCTGGTTCTTGTCTCTCCATGTGGATCTCTGATCTGGGTCCTAACTGGGGAAGTTGAGAGAAACATTTTCAAAGACTTGGTTGAGTGCACAGGTACTATTCTCTGTTTTTCAAATGAGGATAGCAGGATAAAATCCTAGGATTCAGAGTCATGGATGACTATAAGTGTCACTTATGAGAAAATATTAGATTACATCCCAAGAAAGCGTACAACGTGTCGGGGCTGGTGTGCTGTGTCAATCCCTTATTCACCACAATAAGGGAAAGTTAGTGCTAAAACTACACCAGGGGAGACTGCTTAATTAGATTGCACTCAAATACATGGAAACATTAGCTTACTTTTGTTTTTAAAGGATCTTTTGTTGTTTTTGAGTATAATAGATTACTATCTCACAGCATTGTTATGACATTTGATTAATGTTTGTGAAGTGTTTTGAGACCCTTATTTGAAAGGCACTAAAAACTACAAAGTATTGCTATTATCCTTTCTCCAAATTCCCCAAAGTTCCAGGTGGTTCATAACATTTTAGAGAAAGGCTGTCAGAGTAACCCTGTAGACTCCATTAAAGCAATGTATTTCATCTCTTTACTGATAATTTCTACTTTATGCTTTTAGATTTTCCTAAAAAAATTTTCCTGGTCCCTTTTGTTCAATTGAGTAGGGTATGAGACAGGATGATATGTCTGATAGGATGAAAATGGACTTTTCCCAAGGCTGGGACTTTTAATCTTGACAACCTGTTGATACACTGCTTTTACAGTAGTGTCTTCTAAATGAAGAAAAAACAAGCAACAAAAATAAATGGCAAGTAAAATATATAGACAGTGCCAGGTATCTCTCAGCAGTTTAGTATGTGCCAAAATATTTTACTGAGAAATTCCCAGTCGTACAAGCAGATCTTAATTTCTTCCAGTTTGTGTGCTTCACTTTTTCTGGGGAAAAAAAAAAAAAAAAAGAAAGGCAGCTGAGTTAGGTTTGCATTTCTGACAGAGAACTCAGATCAGATATTTTGTAGTCAGCCCAAGGCCATACGAAGCACAGAGAGTGGTAGTACAAAATGATTGTACTCTGTGTGTTTGTGTATCCAGATACACCATAGTCTGATATGCAATATTTAATGGAATTTGAATGTTACCTTTCTCTGCATATATTGGTAACTAAATGGCTGCTGGCAATTATTCTTCAAATAGTGCAGAATCTTAGTTTTGGAAAAGGTTTCTTATATAATCCAGTTGTTTTTCTAGCTTCTCAATGCTTCAGGATGAAAATAGAGCAGCACTCTGGCAGATATTATAAAAGAGAAGTACAAGCCAAATTTTTTTGATGTTCCTGTCACAGGGCTGGATAGGGTACAACAGTAGGAGAGAAACACTCAGAAGCAGTCCTGCCGCTGTCTACTGACCTGAATACAAACAAATCAGGAACCATGCCAGTATTCCTATTTCTGTGCCCTTTCCCTCCTCCCTCAGCCCTCAGGAAAACAAAATATATATCACAAAAAGAAGCAAAACCCAGAAAGTTATACAATTATAGCGTATTTTTCCTCCTGTGGTATGTTTCTTTGAGCTTTAGACTAGCAGACAGCAGTGCAGCAGCAGAGTTTTGGCACACAAAATGTCTCTATTAGTTAAAGCAAACTATATGATATGAGCAACACAGTGTGCCAGAAATCCTTACAGTCAAACAGTAAAAAATATCCAGAGAGAAAAAAACCCCACAAACATAAAACAGTAAGAGTGTCACTATCTTGGTTACTTTATCAAAGATGGAGGGAGGTAGAAGAAAAATGGAGGAAAAATATGTTTAAGAATCCCACATTAGATTATTCCAAAACAGAAACCATTTTAAATTTAATTTTTCTTTTTCTTTTCTCCATATTTTTTTAACAGTTCTATTCTTTTCTATTTAGACAATGAAAATATTAAGCTTTCATTAAAAAACAATATTTATAGCACAGATGGTAATGAAGATAAACACGAAAACATTAACTGAGTATAAACCAGGACAGTGATGACTTTCATATATTGCCGAGAGCTTGAAACAGTAACTCCAAACCTAGTCCAGTAGATGATCTGGCCTATTTGTCTTAATGCCTGGTTGGCTTCTGCTATGTCTGAGCTGAATGACCCAAGGGCACCTCCAAACAAACAGGTCTGGGTGGACATGCTGAATATATTTTCAACCAATTGCAAGGGTGCCCAAGTGCCTTCCCTCTTGCTTCCTGCGTGCTCTGCTCTCTGAAAACTGCGACCCAGGTGTACAAGTCAGATGAGATCAGTGCTGTGCTCCAAGAAAGACTGTAATTTCAATGATCCCATGACAAGGCTGCAGAGAATGCACCTGTAGGACTTCTCAGAGACAGACTCTTAACCTCGTCTGATGTCCCTTGCTCCCAAGAGCAATGGAGTTTAAATTTTAATAAGACAGCTTTTCTCTGTTCATAATAACTTTGCACAACACAGGACAATATTTTTAGTATAATTTAGATTGTGGTTTTAAACAGTCACATCCAGCTTATTTGCATTTAGTATGCATTATATAGTAACAGAAGCAGATATAGGCATAATTATGATAAAATACACCAACTAATAGATGTTATTGTAGAAAATATCATTCTTTTGTGTTGTTTACATTATTTAACTAACTAAAGAAACTCCAGGAGGAACTGGATCTCTGGGGCAATCCCTCCTCCCCTACACTTCAGCTCTCCTTAAGCCCTGAAATGCTCAAGAAAAGAATTACAGGGATAAGCCAGGCAAAAAACTTTAACCAGCACAGCTGTTGTAGAAAGATTTTAAGGGGAAAAGAATAGAGTTCATCTCTGAACAGATTTTTTTTTTTTGTGGGAGTTGATCTCAGTTCTATTTTATTCCTTGCAGA
Organism: Vireo altiloquus; assembly: GCA_013396875.1. NCBI lineage: Eukaryota > Metazoa > Chordata > Aves > Passeriformes > Vireonidae > Vireo > Vireo altiloquus. The sequence continues at coordinate 200,818 of VZRF01002578.1, forward strand.
TTAGAGAATATCCTGTCCCTGAAGTAATTGGCTGTGTGGTTTATTCCCTGCAGCCCAGAGTGTTTGGACATGACTTCAAATCTTGAACCTCTCTGTCTTTATTATTTTTCATCCCATTATCTTCCTACTAACATGATCCCCACTAAGAAATCAAAAATAACAAACTGGGAAAGAAAACCACCAGACCTAGAACAAAACAAAGCAAAACAAAAAAGCTCCAAACTCTCACAAGAAAACAAAGTAGCAATGATCTTACTGGTTCTGTGCTTTCCTCTTTCCCTGTTTGTTTTTTGGTTTTTTTTAGCTACCTTGTCTGGTTTATAAAGGCACCAGACCTTTTATTCTGCTTGCACAGAGCACAGAACAATATGTTTTGTTTGATTCCTAAGAACTTTGATAGTCGGGGTGATAAAATAGGAACATATAAATCTCCTTCACTGATAATCCTCTGAAAAAGAGTATTCCTCTGATTTGATAATCCCAACAATTCAGCCTTTTACGCACTTATTTTTATGCACAAAAATAAAATTATTTCAGTTCCAGCTCCCCATTTGAAAATACAACAGCTGATTGTTATGACAAATAGCCAAACCTTTCCCTCCAAAACGTGGATGTAACCCAAATGCCAAAAGTTCTGGTTTCTCCCTAACAGCTTCACAATAGAAAAATGTGCTGCCAGTACAAATATCTAACTTCAGACAATCTGGGAATGACATAAACTAAGCTTAACTTCATGGAAAGATGACAACATTTTGAAAACTGTGTTAATTTTGGTGTTTATGTATTAGCTATCACATATATATGTTAACACATACAAAAGCATATATGTCTGTATATATAAACAGACCAAAAAAGCGTATGTAGAAGAAAGTGCAAAAGTTCAGATACATACAGATATATATAGAGAGCTATATAAACATATGTGTACATATGCTTAATGCACTTATACATATGTATAAATACTCTGCACTGTTTTGCATTTGACTTTATAAACTTTTGGCTTAAACTTGCCACGAAATTGGACTTTATTTTGCAAAGGAAGCTACTACCATTGTTGGAAAAGGTAATACTCTCACTCTAAGATGCCGAGTTCAGGTTGCAATAGCTGAGCTCAGAAAAATAACAACAGCAACACAATACCCTGTAATAAAATACTATTTCGACCACCAACTATGTAGGAATGAATTGTGACTATGCCCTCATCTGTTCAATTTTAAAGCAAATACAAAAATAAATAAACAGATAAATATGATGGTGGCTCATAAAACAAATGAAATGTTAAATGGGATGGGTGTACACTGGTTTTTTTTTTATGGTGACTTGATTCCTTCAAGTAGCAGTGACCGCTTGTTTAGCTGTTTGGTGTAACTTTGCACAAAAAGAATATTTGTCCATGAGAAAGATAACAAAACTGTTTCCTCTAATAGCAACCTATTTTTATAAAGCTTACACTATAAGCCAAATCTAATCTGACAGTGTCTCTGTAAACCTTCTCTGAAGTACTGAAATACAGATTATAGTTAGAATCCAGGGGGGTTGAGGGTATGAAGAAGGAATTAGGATTTTCACTTTTCATCTTTGTTTTAGAATCACTCTCTTGACGAAGTCTGTGTGAACTCTCTTCAGATGCTTCAACATATTTGTCAGACCACTGCACAGCAATGCAGAGCATATTAATTCTTGGCACAAGTGTTTTGTCTCCAAGGAACATCAGGGCACCTTCTGTCCTGTAATTAAACTGAACCTGCTCTTGGATCTGTTTATCCGAGCTTGTGCCGTCTTCTGACTGACAATCCTGTGGTGATGTACTGCTGCAATGCATCATCTCAGTAGATGCTCTGATGATGTGTGACCCTGCAGGGGTGCAGGTTAGGTTTGATCCAGGCACCAAAGACAGAGCATGGGGCAGCTCTTGTCCCACCAGCCTTATAGTGCTGCTGTCACCAGGGCACAGGGCAGGGGTGAGGAGGAGTGTGATATACCATTTATAGTGTGGAGATAACACATTTTTTTACATGTGAGACTGGATTGTCATGATCACACAAGCAGGCTGGGCAGTTTAAATTTCTCCAGAAGACCTTTATTGGCGTGAGGGTGGGAATAGGTATTAATGTAGGTAAAAGGAGAGGAACTATACACCTTAGATATTAGTCAGTTTTGGGAAAGGACAGTGTCCATCCCCTTCAAGAGAAGAAATTTTTTCCCATATTGTGAAAAAAAGAAGGAAAGCTACAGTTTTTCTTTTGTTTGGACATTTTGCCTCACAGCATCTCTTCTCCCTTTTTGAATCCCACCGCTGGATCCTCAGGATCCAGGGATCTTTTCCTAATTCAAGAACACAGTGTCTTAAACATTTTCCTGATACAGTGTGATTGCATAAATAGCCAATGATCCGTTCTACACAATATGTCTTAGACTTTAATTCAGCATTTAGAAAATCAGATCTGTTTGAGAAGCAGAATTTAAACACATGAATGACTTCAAACCCATGCTTTAGTCAATAAACTTTAATGACACAAAGTTTAACGGCTTTCTTCAATCAGGGCAAAGGTAGTCTATGTTGATGGCTTACAGCTTTAAGCTTAGGCACTAACATTATTTTTAGAATTAAGTATCCATTTTAAATACAGCAATATTTAAATAGGCTTTCAGAACCAATTCAGCCTATAATATATGAATATTAATACTTTAAATTGTGCAACCAAAAAAATCAAATGTTTAAAAGGGCTGAAGTAACATTCACATTAATATAGTGTGTTCAATCTCGAGTATAAAGTAAAAAACCAAACCTGCTGAACTGAAATTTATATTAATAGATTTTAAAACTGTTTGGTTACATATTTTTCGCCTTCTTTTTCCTTATGCATTGACTACTTTTTTCAGGGTAACTTTAGTTGCTTGAGTCCAAGACAACTTGTATATATGTAGAATAGGAAAAAGAGTCTTAACCTCTCCGAATATATTCAAATGAGAAATTCACTAGTTTTCAGTCTGTAGTTTGTTTTTTTTGTTTTGTTTTGTTGTTGTTGTTGGTTTGTTTGGTTTTTTTTGTTGGTTGGTTTTTTTGGTTTTTTTTTAAACCGAGTACATTTTTGAGGCCTGGAAGGACAAATGAACTTTCTGATACTGATTAGTTTTAAAGCCTGGTTTGTTTTTATTTAATCTAATTTTCTCTGCACATTTTCATTCACCAGTAAAAATGCCATACGCAAATAGGAAGTGCTCTTAATTTGTTTGGGACCTCTATAAGTTACAAAAAGATAGAAACTCTTTTTAAATGCAAAACTTAACCTTAGCTATAGTTATATGGATGGCATATTGATAGTAAAATTCAATGTCTTATTTATTTATTAACTGTGATTTTATTTCTATTGCATTCCAGCTCTTTCACAGGCATTCATACTACTTAAACACCCCTTTCCCAAATTTAGCTCCTCAGACAGATCTAATGTGACAGCACTCGACTCCTGTCTCCCTCTCCTCAAACTTTCCCCTGATATTGCAGAGCAGATGAGGACCCATGGAGACAGCAGCTCTGGCCATCCTGTTCAGAGACACAAGAACCACAGTATCCCCTCTTTCCACTTCTCTTTAAAGTGTGGTGCAGTGTTGTGGAGCCATAACAAAAACACAGCCCTGATGAAACAGTGCAGCACCTTTCCCCAGCACTTCTTGTTGTTAAATGAAATGGGGCATGACATCTGGGGAGGTGGAAAGCTTTGCTGACTATTTTATCCTTAAAGCACCAAAGGCTTTAAATGAAAAAGTGCCTTGTTTTGTTTAAACTTGCAAGATGGACATTATTTTTTCTGAAACGTACTAAAATAAAACCTCCAGCTGAGCTGCAATTTTAGTAAGCTATCTGGCCTACTCCTTATGCCCCTTATGCAACTAAGCTAAAGCATCTTAATGAACTTTAATGTTAACCCAAATGCTTAAAGAAAACAATGCATATGGAAAAACCAGAACCAGAATAAAATCTTTCTGAATGAAGTACATTTATTTAGCTTTTTCAGTCTATATAGTTTACAGGTAAATTACAGGTATATATAGGCTACAAGCAAATAAGGCCTTTCAACATACTGTATGTCTGCAAAAACAATTGCTCACCTAGGGAAAACTCATTACTGGTAAACAATCCCATTTTAAGATCTCTAAGGAGGTGAACCATCTAGAAACAATACCTAGGTAATAGCTACCTATTTATCTGCTATACATACTTGCTTGCTTTTTTCTTTTTTCTTTTTTTGCCCAATGCACTTTCTAGTTGAGCTCCATAGTTAGGTTAATTAGGAGTTAGACACATTGCAAATTAAAATCTGAAGCTATTTTGAACTTTCAGATTCCCATGGTCCAGGCAGGTTTGTTATATATACTCTGTTTCCATTCCTCAAATGTCCTTTAGAGAAGGTTAAGATTTTCTAGTTGGCAATAGAGCATGTGGTTGGACAGTTTCACTGTTCCCTGTTCTGGGATATAATGTTTTGCATATGAAGATTTTGAAAATTTCTTATATTTTAATTTTGATGACTTCTGCTTTCAGTTTGCTGCAATTTGTTTTTTCTGATCTGTGACCTTTAATATATTTCCTGATTTTACAATGTAACCAAATACAAGTGAAGAAAAATATCTTTTGATTCTTTTTGAAAAGAATTTTTGGAACTAAGGCTGATACAGAACACACACTGATGCCAGGAGGGTTTTCTTTTATACCCCTCTTATATACCCTTTTTAATAGCTTTTATGTATTCTTAGTGCTTTTAGCCTACATACTTGTCATTTTCCAAGTCTGATAATTTAGCTGAGACCCATGGCACCATTAAACCATGAGACCAAACAGTCTGGAAGCCCCAGACCCCAAGGTCCTCTCCAAAACATATTTTTGTAAACTAAGACAGTCCCGTCCAGGGGGAAGGTTCCTCAGAACAGGGGGTTCACTCGAGCCTCTCACTGGGAAATCTTTGATAGAAATGCTAATTTGCAAGGCCTATAATTGTGTGCATTTTGGTGTATGATGGGCAGTGTGTGCATTTCAGGGCATTCAGCACTGGCCGAAGTGCTGCACCCAAAGATCCTTAAATAAATATTGAGGAAAAAAACCCTTTTCCCCATAAACCGTGTTTTGGCTTTAATTTTAAGACCAGGAAAAGGCAACAACGTGGCAAATTATTTCTGCTCCATTATTTTAATAATTTAATCAGTAATGGTGGTTTATACCTAATTACTATGCTACAGAGAAAAAAAGGTTAAAAAAAAAAAAAGAAGATCAAACTTAAAGTGTAATTAAAAGCACAAGAGAAATAAAACCTTTATTTGCAAGACAAGGAGTCTACAAACAGAAGAAAAATTACAAGCCACAGGTAGAAATTCCTCAGTCAATTTCATATCTTTTAAAGACAATATTTCTAGCATACAATTTAAGGTTATTTATTGTATCATCATATTCCATGCCATGTATATATATACGTACAACAAATGTAAATTTTTTACCCCTGTAGATGATACCCATATTTAACTACCTAAGAACCAAGTGAAAGCAAGAAAAATGAGTGCTCATAATGCACCATTTCTCATTTTCTTTAACCTTTTTAGAACATTGAATCATTTTGTATTTTGTATTTTCACTCAGGTTTCATTCCTGAGTTATAGGTGCTTTGTAAGTGGCTAGTGATCATCAGTACTTTATTTAAACCCACCCTGTAGCTGTAATCATAAAGGAATCTTTTTCTTTAAATGTATATATATACTTGAAAAAATAAGAGTTGATCCACATGCTGCAGGCAAGCTTGACATAATTATAAATTGTAGCACAGCTGAAATCTAGCCCTGGCAAAGTGTATTTGTACAGTTCTGTCTAAATATTACATCTGATCCAAGCCTTCTCAAAAATATAAATTTTCTTTCTTTCCTTCAGCATTCCTTCTCTTTTTCAGGCTCAATCTTTTCCCCTTACTTCTTTAAATGTCTATGGGAAAAAGAAAAAGATGAACTTATCAGGTTTACAAAAGTCTTCAAAATAAACTACAAATAATTAAGCGGGCACAAATATTGGCACATACATGTGAATAACACAAAGAGAAGTAGAAAAGTACTAGGAAATAAAATGAATCTTTATTAAAAGGATTAAAAGAAGGACGTCGTAGTCCTTGCCTTAGGAAATATACTTAGTTCAGCATGTCAGTCATTAGAAGATTCATCAAATTTTGCTTTGGTGTTTGAAATTGGCTAAGTGGTTAAGAAGAATAAGAGCCTGTTTGATTTCTAACGTGTATTTTCCAGGTAGCTCAGGGATCAGATTGGAGCAACCTTCCCTCAGAATTGCAGAGACAACAGGAAAGCTTATCACCCTGTCTCCTTCTACATGGGGTGCCTCTTTCAAGTAAGATAAAGCTAATCAAAGCCTCAAGCATTTGTGGCAGGAGACAGCGAATTAAACATACAGAAACCACTAGGTGGTCTTGTCTTTGTAAGCAGAAATGATTTGATATGTGCCTTTATATTTTAATTGAAATAAAATGCAGAGATACTCCGTGCAGCAAAGAGAAAGATCACTGTAATGAACGAATCAAATTGTGTGTGGTCTTAGATGCGTGTCTAGAATTGATATGTATTATATAGAGGATTTTTCACTTTTGCTTCTCTCTGTCCTTGCTGTTTAAAATGAAGCTATTTCAGTATCGATAAATAAATGTGTTCCCCAAGGCGTAAGCAATTCTCATTCACCTCCACTACACTGTCTGCTATCACAATGGATTGGCTGACTGCACAATTCTGATTTTGAAATCTGAGTTTCAAGAAGTGATATTAAGCTGCTTTGAGTTGTCATAGAAATTGCATTTCTAAAACAGATTAGTAGGTTTCAGATTCCTAAATAGTGCTGCACCAGAAGCATTTTAGAAACTATGATGGAGCTATAGGACTCACTATTCACAATTGTTGAATTGGAATGATCACATCATTTATGAAAACACATACCTAGATGTCCTTGACCATTTATGGTAGCAGTAATGAGAGCAAACACAGCCAACCTCAATTTAAACATGAATAAATATGAACCTTTCTGACATCAACTGTCCTTCCTTTGACAGTTTCAATATACACTAACTAAAGAAAACATACCACTATTCCAGAACAGATTTCATCTTAAAAAAACAATCGAGCTCTTTATTGTCAGCACAGAAGAGCTAAAGATGCTATAAAATAATAAAACACTTTTATTTCTTCCTGCATTTCAGCAATTGAAATAATATTGAAGCTGGCTGGTGCGGCAGGGCTTGCAGCCACACTGTTGATGAATATTGCCGAAGTGGCAGCTGTGTTACATACTTACCTACAGTAACCATACATGTAATATAGAGTAAGATTTCTGCTGGCATGTGAATAATCAGTCACATTTGTATTGGACATATAGCCATCACAGAGGGAGAAGAGACACCAGAGTCCCATTCAGCACCCCTGGAGTCTGGACTATTGTCTGTGATGGTCTGCCTTTCTCCATCGGCTGTAAAAAGGTCGTTCAGGACTCTAACCCATTTTCACAGGCATCTCTAGGTTGGTGGTTTGAATTGTGTTTTCTTTCCCTACAAACACACACTTAACTAGTTTTACATGCCTCTTTTTATCTGTGTTTCCTGGGTCGTTTGGAGAGCTTGTCCAATTTCACATGGCATATTGCATCAATCCCTGTTAATTAGACTTAAGCCTCCAGGTCTGTCTGAATATTCATTGAAAAGAAATTTTAGAGAGAAATATACCACTTCAAGTTACCTTTTCCGAATTCTTAAGTTCTCCACTGAATTAATGGCTTCAACGTTACCTTGACAGTGTGATATTTCTGACAGCACCAAAAGCTAAAATTGCGGATGAGGAAATGTCTCACTCAAACCAAACTCCCCCTTCTTCGTCATTGCATGCTGAACTTACAGCCCATGCACTCAGTTCCCTAAGACCTTTGCAGCCTGCCAAATTTAGGTTGTTCTTCAGAGTCACAGCCCCTTGGACACTATCCCAATATTTTGACTTGCTTTCCTGTTTCCTTTTCTCCAATATGTATTTCGTGTCCCGTTGGAACAGAGTGAATCTGTTCCTTCACAAGATTATAATTTGAGAGAGGAAGAGTTGTAACCCCAACTCTGTCTTTCCTCCAGCTGCATATTTAAGTTCTTGCGAAGCAGTAGGCTTAAGTGACCATTTCCAGAAGTCTGCTGTCCTTCCCTGTGGCTATACCCATGTGTAATTTTCATGCCATCTCATGACAGGGAGTCTTTAAATCTTCATTTGCTTCTAAACATCATTTTCCAGTGGAAGTTGCACTGGGCCAAGCTTTGGATATCAGTTACAGCTATTAACTTTCCATCACAGCACCATGCTGTCTTCCAGCTTCCACAGGTTCAGCCAGCAGCCACTTCCTCCCAACTATGCCGTAAGTTCAAGTAATTCTAAATCATAGTTCTGACAGTGAAAACACAAACAGGCCTGTGATACAATTTAGTTCTGTTCTCTAAAGAGCTCTGCTATATGGTTTGCACTGTTAGGTGGTTGTGTGCATAACACTTACACAGTTCTATTGTTTACTAATCCTTTTTTACCATCTGATATTGGAGTTTAGATTTCTGGATTATGGAGTTAATTTCTATCTTCTTCCTAAGATGAAACTATGCTAATTCCCATATTTTTGAATCAATGTTTTCCCTTGTATGCTCTTAATAGTTTCTTAAAGACTTACCAAACTTTAAAGCTGAGTGGCTTTTTCCTGTGTTTTGGGGTCTTTTTTTCTTGTCTTTTTTTTTTTTCTTCTGGCAAGGCAAGCAAGACTTTGCAATCAGCTTAGCATATAATACATTTGCTTCTGAAATAATTGATGTATATCAACTTTATACATAAAACATGACAAAAGCCCATCAGCTATACTTTACAGTCAGGAGATTAAAAATAAAAAATATTGTTAAAAAGTTGATTGGTAAAAATGTCCTAGTTATTCAACTAGTTTGCATCAGTGTCTTTTCAATGACAACTAAGCTCTTTAAAAAGTCTTATTCTGTTTGATAAAAAGTCTCTTTAAAGAGGAGCTTGAATTTACACTTCCAAATTCTGTTTTTGAAGACTTTTAAAATGTTTGCTCATTTGAAACATTGCATCTAATCTAGCAAGACATATAAGCTAAGCAAACAACTTCTAAAATAATATATGTACATCAGCAAATCAAAATACCATCTTAGCATTGACAATAAAAAATATTTTTTTACTAAATTCACTAAATAAAGAATGTAGAGTGCAGATGAGTTATAAATGTGCATGTGTGTGTATATTTAATACCACTCTGATTTACAAATGGTAAGCAGTACTACACAGTTTAACCTATCAGAGTTATTAAGCAAAGACATGAAGGAACATCCTAATGAATATGAATAGGCATTGTACAATCAATTTCTTAGTTATAGAATTAGTATCAATATGGCAACATCTATAGAAACTAAAAATATACTGTTCTACAGACCCATGCTTGTCCATCACCCAGCTGGTAAATTGCATTCTTTTGCTTGTGCTTAAACTAATAACACAAGAAATAATATAAACATATTGCAGAAACCCGTCACCTTAATGATACACAACTAATACCTAAAACGTCTTCTCCTCTGAATCCTAAAGAACTCGTTATTTTTATGTGCATCTAGAGGTTAAGTAAAAGTGAGTATAAAAGTGGAATCTTACAGGACTTCTTAGAAATGTGCACACATTCTTGGAATGATATATATGAGATGAGATAGCTGAACAAGAACTAGAACTAGTTGGAATATAGTGTAAGTCATTCTTTGCTTAAGAACTGATAACAGAACTGACTGTGAAACCAAAGTGACACTTGGTCAGTTTCTGAAGATAATAGAATGATGATAAACCAAAAAATTTATGGTACTCAGATTTCAGTTTAGGTTCCTGAATATTCAAAATTATTCAGAGAGTTAAGAAGGATCAGAGAAACATAGAACTGAACCATATGACTGAGAGTACTATTCAGATGCTCTTTGAACCCCAGCAGGCTTGCTGCCATATCCACATTTCTGGGAAGCCTTTTCCAGTGATCATGCACCCTCTAAGTGAAAAACCTTTCTTAATGACCAGCCTGAACTTCCCTTAACCCTGCTTCATTCCATTTCCTCCTATCCTACCACTGGTCACCAGAGTGAGGAAACCAACCCCTCTGCCTCCACTCTTCTCCTTGAGGAAGCTGTTGACTTTGATGTGGGCACCTCACAGCCTTCTCTTCTCCAAACTGAACAAAGCAGGCAACCTCAGCTGCTCCTCTGGCTGTCAAAACCTTGGTTACCCTCCTCTGGACATACTTTTAGAGTGTGATGTCCTTCTTATACTGAGGTGTCCAAAATTCCACGCAGTACGGGAGGTGAGGCTACAGCAGTGCAGTGTAGAGAGGAGCAATCCCTGTCCTCAGCCAGCTGGCATTCTGTGCCTTGTACATCACAGGGCATTGCTTGTGGGCCCTTTTGGCTACCAGAGAACACTGATGATGCATGTAAAATTTGCTATCAACCCAAACCCCCAGATCTCTTTCCACAAAGCTGCACTCCAATTTCTCATCCTCCAGGATTATCATGTCCCAGGTACATAATCTGGCGCTTGCTCTTGTTAAAATAAAATTTTTTGAATGATCATCTCTAAATAACGCGGTCAGATCAGAGTGGATGGTGAATTTATCTTGACTAGGCTTTGAGCAAGAAATTTTCAAGGGTAATTTTAGAAGAAACGTACCCAGCTCTGTACTGAGTAATATAGCAACCTTATATGCTCAACAGTTTGATGAGCTGTTCAAATAGACTAGCAATAAGATTAGTTCATTGGTTTATGATGGACAGTAAGATTTGATTAGAGTTGTGACTTGAACCATGGTTTCTCTGTTCACTGTTCACCCTTTGGTTTGCTCACTCTTCTGCTGCAGTATACTCGAATCATTTAGCAATAATAAATACTGTAAGAGTCCAATTCAGCAGACCAATTTTAGGCAACCACTGTAGCCTGAATCAAACAGTACCTTCAGAGTTTCTTAATAAAGATTCTAAAAAAAGCCTAAACATGCAGTTTAGATCTTTGCATTACAGAAGTCTCTAGAAGTGGTTGAGATCCTGGCTTTTTGCTTCTGTTCAGATACTCGGGGAATATGAGAAATTAATTTAAGTTTGTATCAAATGTTAATACAGTCAATTTGGGAGGGCAGCAGAAAAAAAAAAATACCAGGAATAATAGGAATATTTTACAAGATTGAAATTACATTTTTACCTTACTAATACTTATACTTCGTTTTGCTTTTATTTTTTTTTATGAGAATGACCGAAAAATAAGGGGAAATATTATTACAAGATCTGCAATCCTATATATTCTCATAGCTTGTAGTCACCACAGGTTCTTTGCAGACATCAAATACTTATTCGGTATAGGTACAATTCAAGTATATTCCAATTTCTCTTAATCTGTACTTTCTATGGGGGTATGTATTATTAATATTATTGCTGCTGCAATCACTAGGTCATACAATACAATCGTATAAAATTTCTGCAGTAAAATATAACATAAAGGGACGAAGGGAGGAAAGAGTATCCAAGGAAATTTTTTTCCTTCTCTAGTCAATTTTTCAGTCTTTTCCTACTTTAATAGGTATTAACCCCTGAGAGGGGGGTGTTTAGATCTGTCACTCCACCATGCTGCTAGATAACTAATTAATACTAATGGTGGAGCTGTGAACTCATCACTCTAAGCTATTAAAATTAAAACATCATGAGCTATCACACCCTGAAAAAGGAATAAAACACATTTATTATCAATGAGAAAGCCAGAGCTGATACTCCCTTTCTGATTCCTAAGGAAGAGGGCAGTGTTGGATTTAATTTATCACAAGAAATAGGACTTCCTCATCTGTGCTCTAATCTATGACTGGATCTCCTCTTTCGGCAGCCTGAAGTCCAAAGGAAATGGTAGAAGTATATCTTTTATTAAAATATGGTTATTATCACAGAGCTAATAATTCTGAGATCTCAAAAAACAGAAGAAAATTTGTGATCTCAAGACTGACTCTGACACAGAGGTAGCTGAAGCACAGTGAGAACAGCCTGAGGGGGGACCTTTTTTAATGCCATTTTTAAAGAAAGCAGCTGGGTCATGTAGGAAAAAAAACAATGAATTAGGGAAGAACTGTTGCTAAAAGTAATCACTTAATTGCTGTTTTCCAGATGAGGAAATCAAACTAGCTGTTAGGATCTCTTATTTAGAGAGTCTGACAAATGTAGCATGAGTGAAAAGTCTCCTGTCCAGTGCTTGTCCCTTCATCCAACTTACCAATAGACTCAAAATTTAAACCCCAGTGATGTCAGTGGAAGTCTTTTTTTTTTGGCCTTTGCATATACAGAGTTATGACTACATTCAAAATTAGGGTGAGCACAGAATGTGCATGTTTTGAAAACCCTGAAACTTTCACAGTCCCAAATAAACAGCCAGGGATCTGAGTGGGAACACTGGGGGCCCAGGACATGCTTATGACAGGATATTTCTGCCCTATGAAAAATTTCAGGTAATTAATTCAGGTCAGGGAACATGGTGCCACCTCAAAGCTGCGTATATTCACACTGCTATACTCTGAGAATTGCTATTTATTTGATAAATGTCCACAAGGCCCACAGAAATCAAATGGCATTCATAAATCTAAACGGGATGTGATAAAAACACAAAGCTCAGCTTTTAACAAGCAGGGACTTCCATCTGGTAGTTCTTCTGGTCACATTACAGGTGCATGTAGTAGAGGTGTTTATGGATGCACAATTTCACTGTCCTCAGGATTTCTTCCCAGAGGATGCATCTATTGATTCAGAACAGAGTAAACCAACAGAAATTTGCACCAAATAATTTACCAAAAGCATAACACTTTGACAGCACTGAAAATGCAGTAGCAAAATGAACAGGAAGAAAAATGCACAGGTAGACCTGGACCTTCTACTCTGTAAGAGTTGTGGCTTTGTTCAGTGTGCTGCAAATATGTTTTTATATGGTCCTGTTTCATTGAAATGTAAGCCACATGTTCAAGTTGCATGGCCAGAGGGATCTACAGAGTGATCAGGTGCTGATTTGTGGAAGTTTCAGTTGCAACTTAAAGCAGTAGTCACATTCTGATGTAGCAGCAAGCATGTCAAAAACTGATGAGAGGAAAGAACTTGTAACAAAAGATACTTGGGGGTAAGGTGTTCCTTTCATTTTGTCTTCACAAAAAACTCAGGCAGGGATAAGGGGATCAGAGTATCTAAAAAATATATATGGAAAAAATAAATATAACTTTTAAAAGAAAACTGGAAAACAATCTGTTTCACACAGGTTTACTTAGTGATACAAAATTGTACAGATTGTGGCTTATTTTAGATCCATTTCTTGTGTTAAAATAAGAACAACTAACACCACTTTTCAAACCAAATCTGATGACTATCATAACAGAAATAGAGAACTTTTTCAAATCAGTCTTTTTGAGTCTTTTTATTAAAAATGACTATTCTGAATAATAAAAACAGACTTTGTGTGATATTGAAGCTATTCACAGAAATTAAAATGAAAAGGAAAAACCTGAATATTGATGTATTCTACATTTTTTACAATCTTTCAAACGGCAAGTGGTAAATTAGATTACTGTTACTTATAGACATCAAAGAAAACAGTGTCTCAGAAAATCTCTGAAAAATTACATTACAAGCATTAGTTTTTCTTCACAGTCTCAACAGAAGAGCAAGATACAAAATGATGTCACCGCATTGTGAAAGATCTAAGCAACCATAAAACAGGTTCAGAACATACTTGCTGAAGTTCTCCATCACAAGTATTTAATTAATTGTCTCCATCAACCCCTGGTAAGAGACCTTTCCCATTAGCACAGACTAACCCTGTCTCTGAGAAAAGAGACAGATTCATTTCCAATTTTCACCAGAGCATCTCAAAGCTCTCACCAGAACTAAACTTAGTAGACACAAAAATTTCAGTGTTTAAGTTAGACTGACAATCCCTTGAAGTTAGTTAGCAAGTAACTGTACTCCCTAGTGTTGGCCAAAAATAGGAGACAGCTTGGTTCTGAAAAAGTGTGTATGCATAAATATATTTTTATTTTAATTAGATGTCCTGAAATAATTGTTTAAAAATTATTACACTTAAAAACATCACTACCATGATGTAATATTATGGTATCGGTCCATTATCCAAAATTATATTTTGGATATAAACTTGTCTTGTACAGTGATAAGTCCAAAGTCTACATTTGCATGTCATATGTATTTCAATAACACTGTGCCCTTCAAATGAGCAAGTAAAATATTTATATCACTACACTGCATTTTTTTTCTAAATTATTTAAATTTATAACATAAGTGAGAAAAAAAAACCCTAACAACCTGGTGTAATTAACAATTTAACAAAGTCTATATTGGGCGTTCTTGGCTGAAGTACATAGTTTACATAACAGTGGATTTTATTCAGGACTCATGGGAGCTTTTCATTCTATTGTTTGATTAGTCCTACTCTTTGGCCTTAATTCATCAAATATTGGGACAATTTGCAGTTTTTCTCTGTCAGGTCCTATTCAGAGTTGTCTGAAGTCAAGGGAATTATGTCAGCTGAGTTTAGACCAGTCCCTAAATATAGCTAGAATCTGCATGTCACCTTTCTTATGGCACATAGAGGAAGGACATAAGAAAATTACATGGCGTAATTGCAAATGTTACAATTAGTACAAATACTGTAAACATTGCTGACTTTAAGCCTCTAAATTGTTTATAGAACAAACAAAAAGGAAATTAATCACAGAGATATGCCTGAACTTCAATCCCATTCTGGAGCTCAGCGACGGCTAACGTGCAGCCTGGCGCTCGCAGCTGGAACATGAGCCCAACTGTTTGAAATTGTGTTTTCCTCACACGCCAAGTAGGCAAGAGATTTCCTGCTGAATTAACTTCCTATAGGCTAGATCAAAAACTGTCAGGAGTCCTGGGAAGGCAATTCAGAATGCCTGTCTCCATAAAGGAAATAATCTCTCTGAAGTTTCCTAAGAGCTCTTCAGTTTGTTTAATCTTGTCAACCATGCTTCCTCTTTAGTCAGTGAGGAGATAAGTCCCAATCACAATGTGGAAGATGGCAATTAAGAGTTCCTCTCTACCTAATGGAGAAAAACGTCTTTCCAAAGCCAAAGGAGAGGTTTGAAATTATTGAGGTGTCTCTTGAGGGTCTGATCATTTTCTTTTGACTCCAGAGAGATTCCAAAGTACTGAGGTGGAAAACTAAAATCTTCTTTGTTAACTTAGAGGAGGAGTATATAGTTCTGATATAAAATATGTCCAGTAGCAAAATCTCCATATCCTACATCTGAAGCCTCTGATTTCTTAAAATATGTTTTCTGCACTTTTACTAATCACTAATCATACTCTGACTTAGCTATCTCCATTACAAAACAAGGACCAAAATGCTGTTTCACTGAGGTTAATGTACGGGGGTACTTAATTCAAGGCCCATGGAATCAAGTCCATGGGCTCTTGGTGAGTAATGAAACATGGCTGCAGACCTCATGGCTCAAGTCAAATGTGGGACAGCAAATGTTCCTGATAAGCAAAGGTCGGATGATCAAATTTTCTTGCTTGCACTCCTTCTTTCAACCATGTTTCCTCACTGTATGCCATTTCTAGGCACTCTAAATAGTGACACAGAACCCTCAAAAAAAATAAGACAAAAATTAAATAAAAAATTATATTCAGTATGTAAGCAAATATTCAAGATGGATGTTTGTCTATGGATTTCCTGTTTTCCTTGCTGAGTTTTGGGGTATTAGCATGCAAAACATGACATTGTCACAAAAAGATCTGAGAGTGCTGGACAACAGCCATCTGAATATGAACCAGCGTGTGTCCAGCTAAGCAGCTTTTAGAGCCATTGGAAAATGACTTCTTCTTTGGATGATTTACTCTTAGATTTCACTTTTCTCTGGGCAACCAAATTTTGCTACCAGCTTGGTCAGGTCACTGAAGTGATCAGATAAACTTTTCAAGTTCTGCATTCTTTACTTCTGTGACTACCATGCACAAAATCTTTAACTTGCAATTACCACAATGCATACCTCATTCACCTAGCCAGGTTGGTTATGTGAGAAGACCATCAAATAGTCTTCATTCTGGTCAGGTAAGTTCTGAGAAGGGTTTCTGGTAAATCATTTCTTGCCATTTGTTTTAAGGTACTGATTGTGTATACATGCATGTGTGTGTAGCAGCTTGATATTTAAATGAATGATAATATTTTATACAAATGAATGATAATTTTGTCTAAGTTTTATTTTTAAATTAAATTATATTAAAATATCTCAATCTCTGAGTAAGCTCCAATGGATCTGTCATGGTCTATTATGCTCCAAAGTAGCCGTTAGGGCCTATTATGTCAATTATCATACACATCCATGACAGATAGGGGGGTTTTTGGATTCTTTTTTTTTTTTAATATTAACATTAAAGTAAAGCCAAGAAGGGTCTGGATCACTCATGGTATTTAAATACAGCAGAGAGCCATTCATTTGGAGGTTACTCACTGAAATCGAACTTGGGTCAGAGGTAACTGAAGATTTCTGTTCAGTGATGCCCATAAAAGAGGCTTAGTGTCTCAAAAAAAAAAAAAAAATCAAGTCTGATGCATGGAAGTTCATTGAAATTCCAAAAATTACCTCAATGATGACAGAATTGGGTCCCTACTTTGGCTTCCAACATTTCATATTGCAGCGGGACAAAGACTACTAAGGTTGAAACTAATTTGCTCTCTTCACCAGACAAGTGCAAACATAGTCATAGGTCCAGTGAACTTCTCAGGCATTCTGGTGAAATTTCACAGCCTTCACCATGTTTCTTTTACTTGCTACACTACTTTGTATCATGGTTTTCTTATTTTTTAAAAAACAAATAAAGCAAAATGAGAGAAAAAAATATAGAAAGGTAGAAATGTTGATAAGAAGTATGGGACTTCTTCTGTATTAAAAAAGTACTTTTCACCATTAGCAAGTACAAACAAAATGGGTATGGAAGAGCTCTATAAATCATAAAGTAAATTACAGTGTTGTTTTTCCTGTGAATCATGGTTTACTCTGTGGAACTTGAACACAAAGCAGGGTTGAAAGCACAAAGATTCACAGAGAAACACGCAAATTCAAATTCACTAATCTCGTAATAAGTAATCTGAACACAACTATGGTTTCCGTATATCCAAAACAGCCTAATGCCAGAAGATGGAAAAGTATTCTTCAGATCTCTACTACTAGTCTTTTGAAATATAGGGTCACAGAACAGAATAAATTTCGGGTTTGTGACTCACAAGTTCTTGTAACTGAGCTGGCACAGATGAGGGAATATTCTCACCTCTATTCTTCCTTTCACGCCAGTGGTCAGCCTGGCTTCCATATCACTATGGAATTACTGAATTACTGAAAAACTAAGGCAAGAATATGTGAGGAAAGGAAATGCAAGGCAAGGATACATGTGAGTCTTCATAGCCGAGAAACCTGTATCTTTTAAAACTGTCTCTACAAAAAGAAAAAGGAAAAAAGAAAAACCTAAACAATCAATCAATCAAACCAAATAACCCCAAAAAAGGTTATAGGGTATTATCTATCTCATCCAAAGCAAACATGTAAAACCGATGTGAGGAAATAACTGAAAGGAAATACTTTTCTCATTGATTTTAGTATTAGCCTGATTTAAGTAGCAGAGCCAGAATTGGTTCAGCTGGAAGCTTTAAGATGTCCAGGATATTTTCATGAAGCTAAACACACATGATACAATACATACACACATGATACAATACATACACACATGATACAATCACCTTTGCCATGAGTGATTTAGAGAAAACAAACATCTCAAATACACCAATTTATGGGCAAAGAACATGCAAGTAGACAGGTTAGAAGTGATATTCCGTCACCTAAATGTAGATATATAGTGGCATTTATTTGCATTATGCTGTATCAGACCTCATGTTCAGCTTTGGTACCAGATAGCATGTGTCTCTGTAACTTCTGTGCTCTACGTGGATGGCCTGTGTGTGCCTTCAGTATCCTAGAAGACCTCCAGTGACACTAAGTTCCTGTGCTTAGGCAACTGAATCTTGCCCAGGAGGTCAACATTCATATTGGAAATGTCTAAAGTTTGATTAAGTGAATCCAAGCACTAATGATTCAGGACAGGTGAAATAACCCCATGTTTTGAGTCACTGGTCATGCACCTCTTACGTCAATCTCCAGGGTTTTACAAAGATAATGCATGTAGCTCCCCTGTCTAGTAGGACAGAATCTTTTCAATGAAATCTTATTCCATTAACATCAACAGAAAATCTCCCTTAGCTTTTAGTAGGTTGTGCTTTCTCTAGTTGTCAGACCATGCTCGAGAGAACAAGCAAAACACCTCAAATACAGCTTTTTCTCTCCACGTACCTTTTTTAGGAGAAAAAAACCCTAAAATTGTTAGATAAGCAGGTCACTCATGTTCACTTTTTACTTGTAAATTAGCAATAGGAACACTGTTAATATTTTGTGAGAATTTAATGGAAATTACACTTCAAAACAGATAACAGGGACATGGAAATTTAATCACTCTATAAAAGGATAAATTCATCCCATTAATTTTTTTAGTAAAATTCTCTTTTTTGACAACCATCCATGCAGAAATAGTGTAGTTGATGGTGAAATCATTGTTAAGTCTTTTAGGCAGGTGAACACAAAGATTACAGCTATACTTGCCTCTTGTCTTAAGAGAAAAGGTTTCTTGTTTTTTCCCCACACATCTCTGAGAGTAAAGCACAGTATTGCCCTTTGTGTTCCATTTAATGCTGAAAATTTCCTTTCTTTTGCTTGCACATAGTATAATGCAACAATTATGTGACAGACACAAAAAAATTATGACAATGCTTACACTGTATCCAAATGTGAAGAGATCTGCAGTCATTTCAAATGGGAAACCTGCTATTAGCTCACACAATGGATTCCCCAGCTGAAAAGAAGACATAAATTGGAGTGAATCAAGCATTCACTGCCAGCAGATCTGCTGCTTGTGTTCACTGATGAGATGTAAATGTGCTTAGCAAGAGTGCAGCATCAGAAGAGGACCATGAAATTATAATATAGTGACTGTAATGAGAATGGGTTAATTTGTAGCATTTCTTATTCTAATTATGGTATTTGACACATGGGAACAAAACCATTTTCAGCCATTTTCTTTTCTTGTTGCTATCCCTTATTACAAGAATGAGAAACAAGAGCAATCTGCATGTTTTTCTACTCTGTGAAATACCATAGCATGCTGCACTGTTTTGACCCTTTCAATATTCTGCATAGGCAATTTGAGAGAAGACAGTCCAGTTATGGTCTCAGCAAAGAGCATTTAATGAATCCAGGAAAAGTATAATTTGTATGGAAATAGCCTGAATTATTTTTTTAAGTGCACAAAATGTAAGGGGGGGGAAAATAACAACAAGCCAGCAACAAAACCGAAAACCTAGAAACCAGAAACAGCACAGCATTTCTCTATCTCTAACACAACAATTTAATGAGAATTAAAATGTATATGAACTTATCCTATTCTCAGAGTGATGGGATGCTGGTTTCATCTTGCAATGTGTAAATTATCTATGCAGACATATTCTCTTTTAGAAGAGACGTCTAGCTGGTGAAAAATATCCTGTTCCACACAATTCAGATATGAATCCATTATTTTGATGGAAAAGGGGTGTATAGAGGTCAAGATACTTGCCACTAAAACTAAATGGATTCATTTTCAGGACTATTTTGTAACAATGGGTACAGAATTATATCCACAAAGTAAACAGAAACATGGAATTTATATTTCAGTGAACAAACTCAAATTCTGATAACACAGAGATGAATGAAATGCCTTTTTTTTGACAAAAGAGTCTGACATAAACTTATAGAAGATTAGGTAATTTTGTTTAAAAAATCTTCTTTTAGTTTACCTTCCTGCTTGGTAACAGTTATTCTGGGGTTATTGTATTTATGTGCAGATATGCACATTTTGGACAAGGGCAAATTAGCTCCGCTTTTGTGAGTTGCTTCTGGTACTGAGTATCCTGACTTGCCTTTAAAATATAAATATAGAAAAGATTGTTGTCCTTAAAACTCACAACTCTGAAAGTGTGAGATGGGTGAGGATAACTAAAGAGAAAAAGGAAAAGGTAAAACAAAAGACAACAAAGTCCAAAGGTTTTTCTACCGAACTGTCTTCAATGAGGACAAGGAGGACACTTGTACTTTGAAGATTCTATCAAATATGAGAGGGAGAACTGAGATCAGATTTTTATAGGAGCTTTGTAGGATTTATTAAAACTTCATTTGAGCATTGAAATCATTCAGGCTATTTTTAGGTTCAGACCTGGCACATTGAAACAGCTAAAATGAAGGAATATGTTCACAAAGGTGATTCAAAAGTTGTCAATAGCGGGGTTCTCACCAGGGTGTTACAATTCGTGTGCTTCTTTAGTCTGTATTTGAATCATGATGGAGTTTAGATAAAACATCATGCATCTAACTGCTTAGCTAAAGATTGATTTAAAGACATCTGAATGCTTCTGTTTAGGATAGAAGGAACTCTGTGATCCAGAATGGCAGTATAAAATCAATTTTAGGCTTCTACAGCAATAATCCAGAGCTCAGGGACTAGACAACATAATCTTTGTTTGAAAGAAAGATCCCAAATTGCCACAAGTCTGAATTTGGAATTTAGAGATTCTGAATCTCACAAATGTTCATGTCCTATTAATTTTTCCCGAGTAATTACAGAACCCTGAGTTTCTTGGATCAAAATGCTAATATGTTTTGCAAATGAAATAAATATAATTTACCTAGTAGAAAATTGATAACCTAGTAGAAAGAGAGAGGAAAGATGCCATTAAACCTGGGTTGTAGACCTGCCAGGAAAAGGACACAGAAATATCCTGACTTCAGGGTATCACAGTTAAGTGCATCAGATTGGCAAATATGGCCACACTGATAATAGATTAATTTCTCTGTGAGTGCTCAGTAAAGGAAGTAGCCCAGAAACAGATAAGAATGACGGTTGTAGTAAAATAATTACCTGCTGAGAAAAGATCATTATAAAACATAAATGCATACACAATAGGCTCATCCATATTGCACACATGCACATGTACATGCACACTGTTTTATGAATACCATTATTCTCACATACATTTCAGTTACTTTTCACTGGATATTTCTTAGAAATAATGCAAAACAGAGTATAAGATATTTTGCCCTTACTTAGTTTTCCTAAATATATTTAGCTGTTTGAGATGCTTGCCTGGCCTCTATCTATCACTTGCCAAGGGAATAGGTCTTCTTTAGGTCCTATGACTTGGATGTTAACCCAGATGTTTTTAATACACTAAAATACCTCAAATCACAATAGACTCCTGTTTTTTGGCAAGCAGCATGCCAGTTTCTGGGATCAGAATTTGCTGCATATCTCTGCAGCTGTAACTACAGCAGTCATTTTGGCAGGCTTCAGGTACCAAAACGTAAGACAGACAAGGCATCATGCCCAAACTCTAGCGGCTGATCTCCAAAAGGCTGCATATCTTCCATAAGTTCTGTCTCTAACCTGCCAACTCCATTTAGGTGTACTGGCATCTGAGGCGGCAGAATATACCCATGTTTATGTAGCTGAATCCTGCCCTAAGTCTCTATTAATTATAATAGGAGCACAGACATCTAGTTCACATGTACATAATGAGGAGGAAACTTCACTCATTTCCTCTACTACTTCTTATTAATAGTAATGGTTTGAAGACAGCAAGCTGATGATGCCAAGATCTTTTTAGCATATTTCCTTTTTTGTCTTTCTTTTAACCCACTTCTATTTAGTTGTATTTAAATTTATGTTGAAGTGAACTTAATACTATTTCTGGTGTCAGTAGGTCAAATTAGGATCTATTTCCATTTATTCCTATTCTTCTCTCGCTCTGCCATTTCTGCTTTAACCCCCTTTATTCACAAATTGTAATAAAATATGTGAGGAGTACAAAGAAATGGAGCATTATTTTCAATTTGTAGAAGTTTGTACAAATATAATTTCATGTCTTTATTATTAAGTAGATATGTCATATTAAATGCAAAATAGCCTGTCATCCATCTTTGTGAATAGTTTTTTGAATTCAAAAAGGAGTATGGCTTTTATAGAGTTTATATAAACTGAAGTAAAACATAAAGCTTTTAAAACACTGTTTAAACAGTTTCAAAAATAATTTTAAAATCCTCGAAGAATATAATGCCATTAAAATAGAGTTCAAGTTTTGCGAATTTTGTTTAATCATCTTCAGTATAAAAAAACACCTTACAATGAGATTTTCTACTGTTAGTGCTTTCTTCAGAGTGCACTCAGGGTATATCTCCTTTTCTCTGCTTCCATGAATATTAAAGATGAAAACAAAACTGTAAAAGCATATTTGATCTTCAGACCATCTGGTCAGTTCAGCTTCCCATTGTGTCCTCTTTATCTCTGATGATTTTATAGTGGCTTAATATTTAAGTTATGTTCCTTTCTTTTGCAGATTTGCTTAGTTCTCTCTTTAACAGTCACATGGATACCCATGTTGATGCTTTTTGTACATCCTCCCTTTGGTCCTTGGCAAGGAATTCAGTCTTGTATTCTATGTTTGAAAATAAGTATGGAATTGCTCATGCAGTTTCATTATAGAACATTTTCCTAAAAAGGAGAAAAAAAGACTGAAAATATCTTCACAACATAAAGCCAATTTTTTATTAGAATATTAATCCTAACAGTTACCTTTCAAATAAAGAATGACAGCACAGAAACAATAAATGTTTATGACACTTCCTCCCTATTCATTCTTAGAAGATGGTTCCCTGTTTTCACCCTTGATTCCAGCTGGTCTTACAAATCCAGGAGTTGCAGCAAGCTCTGTACAGGTCTTTCCAGTCTTATGAAGACTTCCTGTTACAGCAGAGACTTCTCTGTCAGCTTCCAGCCCATTTCAGTGCTGTTTGAGTCTCATTGCTGTGCTCTAGACTTGCTTCTAATTTTTCCCTCACAAAACCCTCCTACTGTCATTGAAGCTTTTCCATGCATTCTCAGCAGTCCTAAAGGGAAGGAGGAGTTTAATTGTCAGCGATTTCCACACAACCTAGTAATACATTTTGTTAAACCTCCACATCATAAATATTAGGAACAATCAGATACTACCCACAATGACGTAGTCACATAACTCTTGTTCACCAGCTCTAATCTATCCTGAAAAATAAAAGAAATCCAAGCACTAAGCCCTCATAGTAAGACTACTGGCAACATTTGTTTGGGGCTATATTCTTCTAAAGTATAATTGTCCTGACCTGGTCTAAAGAGAAGCGACAAGAAAGAAGCCGTGAGCTGAGTAACAATGAAGCAGAACAGAGGTGCAGCTCTGTCTTGTGTTTCACACATGAAACAGACTCTGTGTCATTAATAAAGGACATGTGACTAATTAGGCAGGAGGTAACAAGAAAATATAGAGGATAATGTGGAGACATTAAAGAACAGGGAAGAGGCTAATTTAGACTTGGAGACTAATCTTCAGAGAATAATTCCAAGTAGGGGGTCTCAGTTATGTTATCTTCATCCTTTGGGGGAATCTACAACCCTCCACTTAATACATGGAAAGTGAAGAAGCTTAAGAAGAGTGACAAAGCTCAACTGAAATATGTGGATCCCCTCCACAGGGGCCTTGTGAATTCCAAGAACTAAAACCTCTTACATTTAAACCAGATTCTATCCTTGTTTTCAATCCTCTGAAAGAAAAGAAGAATATGATTATCTCTACATTTTCAGTTACTTGGTTAGAAGATCATAACTGCAAACACACAGGAGCACAGAGAAGCAATATCTGGCAGCAGAACTCCAAAAAGCTGATCAGAGAAAGAAGCCCTAACCCCACTCCTCCCAGAGCTGCCATGGGAGAGCATCAGCGCCATGGGCACCAGGTGAGCCACATCAAGATCTGTCAATTTGCAATGCTCTTTGCCTTGCCTCCCAGCAGGGTGTCACTGCCTAGGGATATGAGACTTATGGAGTGCTGGGGAAGATTACCTTGGGATTATAGAATTGCAGGATGTTTAGGGGAAGAACAAAAGGTGCAATAAGAGACAGGTTGTCGTGTTGTCTGGACATGGCCTGGGAGTGATCAGTGTAGTTTGTCCTGTCTTACCAAATTACATGTCTAATTATTTTCCTGGGTGAGGACTCCCTTATTTTGTGTGCATGTGTGTGAATGGATATCTGAATGCCAGAAACTGGTGTGGGACCATAGATCATAAGGGCTTTTATGTCTAAGTGTCAGCACCTGGGGTGCCTGCATTTTGTGTGACTGTATGTGTCAGTGTGATTGCTTGCAAATATCATGGCAGAGTATCCCATGAGTAGGATAAGAGGCTTGGCAGCCAGGTATCAAAGCAGACAGAAGCATGAGCCAGATACTGGAGAGACCAGAAAGCTTGAAAACTGACAACTGGAGAGACTAGAGGTGTTCAAATCATCACTAGAGTGACCATGAGGTCTAAGCCTTGGCTTAGTGACCTGTTTACATGTATATGGCTATATTGGAGACAAGAGGATCCCAAGGATCTACTGGGCAGATTGAGTATTTAAGGTCATTTTCTGGAGGCAGTGTATTAACAGTGTGTGTGGGCTCATGAAGATGTGTGTGCATGTGCACACAAATGTATGTGTGCACACAAATGTGTGTGTGAGGGGTTCTGAACTATGAGGAATTGAAAGGGCATCAATGGCTTTGGGAATGCCAGCAAATTGGGGAAACAAGGTTCTAGGGCCAGTTCCTGGCCTTAGTGCATAAGCCCATGCTACTGGGAAGATCAGCTTTGTATATCTGCACACTATTTTCCACTGACAGACCTTTACCCTGAACTGGCAGATAGGGGGACAAAATTAGGCAATTGTTTATGCTATCCATGTTTGCATCTTTCTGTCTGTCCTGTTCTGTATGGCTTTCAGTGTGTATTGCCAATTCTTGTGTGTGTGCCTTTGGGGAATGCATGCTCAGCCTTGCCACTGGCTGTGCTTGGGAACAGAGAGCTGTAGCACCTTTCCCTCTATTCAGCAAAACTTTAACAGTGGCATCATAGTATCATTTAGGTTGGAGAAGATCTTCGAGATCATTGAGACCAATCATATTCACTAACACTTCGACCCTTTATAAGTTTGACTTTGTAAACTCATCATTGTTAAAGTCATTTTTATTTTTATGCATTTTTTGAAGTGGATATTTTATATTAATAGGCCATATCTGACTTTTATATTGCTATAGTTCTTGGTTCTTACATGTCAATGGTAAAAGCTATTCATAACTTCAACTAAAGGACAGAAAATCATACAACAGAAACCATGTGCCTAATGTGAGAAAGTTATAAAAGCTTTGGTAGTTGTCTCAGTGTCATTCATAGCTCTGTAGAGAAGTTACTATAGCTTAATTAAAATTTATATGTGTATATATATTTATATGTGTCTATATATATATATAAAAATGTATATTTATCTATATGTGTGGATATTGGGACAGTGATCCCTGAAGTAAAGCAAATTTATTCATCATCCAGAGGAAGAATTGCATATCTATGTGTAAAAAGGACCATTTCAGATGATGGTTACAAAAATGTACTCCTGGAGGATTATTCATCAAGAAGTTATTTTTTATACACTCAGTACATAAAATCTGCAAGCCTTAGATAAAATTGTCAGAATAATTAGGTTCTTTTTACCTCATCAGCGAACGAAATGTAGTGATTCCAAAGTAGTATTTCTGGAGAAGGCACCAAAGGGGCTGAGGCTGATTCAGAGTAGCTAATAAGATAGCATACACCCCACCCAAGCAAGCAAAAGCTAATAATAAAAATAACTTTAATGGGTAATTTCTGTGCTTCAGAATACAGATGAATACCAGACGTAGAGCGAAGACATGCTTTTTGACTTCAGACAAAATTAAAGTCTTGCTCTTGGTTGGGCAGTACTGTCTCTGATTAGTAGGTGAAAATAAGGATTTAGATATAGAACAATTTATGGCATCCATCTTGACTTCTGATGCTACTTTGGTTAAATCTCCTTGTTTACATTCTGCTTCAGTTGTTAGAGTTTTTAAGTATTAGTTATTCAGGGAATAATTGTAAAAAGAGCCATGGGACCTAAGAGCAATATTTTCATGCCTAACTATCAACAAGGGAAAGGAGAGAGGCTCATCAAACTGACAAATATGCATCCACTCTGAATCAAATGTTGGAAAAAAGGTTTGGCATAAACATTTTTTAGTCTGCTTGCAAGAGAAACAGACAACTGAATGCAGTAAAATTAGTCTGTTTATGTATATGGGCAATCTCCCAGGTAGAAATGTTTCCCTATGTAGAAGAATCTCTATACATAACTATTACTTCTATGCAGTAATTATATTAAGAGGTAGCAATAGTTTTGTAAATCCCTCTTTTAACCGAAGCAGCAGAGTCAAGCTAAATCTGGATTAACTGCCATAATAAAATGTGCAAAATATATGTGCTTTCATAAAATCATAGATTCATTTAGTCTTTCTTTGGGAAAGACCTTTAAGATCATCACATCCAACCATTGATTGAACACTGCCAAATTCACCACTAAACGATGTCACTCAGATACATATCTACACACCTTTTAAATAATTCCAGAAATGCTAAATCAACCACTTCCATGGGCAACCACTTCTTGTTCCAGTACTTGACACTCTTTTGCTGAAGAAATTTCTCTCAATTTCGACTCTAAACTGCCCCTCACCAAACCTGACACAATTTCCTGTTGCTTTCTATTTGGGAGAAGAGGCCAATCCCTACCTCACTACAACCTCCTTTCAGGCAGCTATAGAGAGCCATAAAGTCCACCCTGAACCTTCTGTTCTCCAGACTGGACATTCCCAACTCTCAGCCACACCTCAAAAGCTTTGTGCTCCAGATCCTTCATCAGCTTCCTTGCTCTTCTCTGGACACTCTCCAGCACCTTGACGTCTTTCTTGTAGTGAGGGGCTCAAAATTTGTAGCCTCAGCTGAGCCTAGTACACACATTGAACAGGATTTCCCAGAGCAGAACTCACTGCTATTTTCAAATTCAGTTGTGGAACTAAAGGGTAGCCAGCCTGAACTTCAGGCTCAAATCAAGCACCAAAAAACCCCATCAAAAGCTGCTTTTGAAAGGTTAATCTACAGCATCATATGGAGGTGAATGTATTTCACTCCAGCAGCTCTTGGACTGAGAACTGGAAATTCCTTTCACATGACTTCCCCATGTTCACAGTAGCAATACAGTTGAAAATTTTTGTTGTGCTGTGTTTTGGCTCTGTGCAACAGCCTGACCTTTTCCTTGGCCAGGCCGTCCTGCTGTTCAGCCAGCACGTGAAGCCCTTTGCCTGTCCCAGGCTGGCAACATTCATTGGATCGTATTAAGCTCTGATCTGTGTCTTAAAGCAATTAGCAAAACTTTGCTTGGAAAACCTCCATTTTCATTTCATCAAAAAACTCAAGAAACTGGAAGCTGAAAGGAAATGAAAGGATAAAAACATAAAGGAAATTTTGGACTCTGTTGACTTAGCAGCAAACCTGAAGAAAGCCAAATGCTTCATCCAGCCTTAATAATGAAGCTTAGACTGGCTCCAATAGTAGTCTTTGTACCACCCATTGCAAAAGCTTCATTTATGTTCAATGCAAAAAGTCCAATGAAGCATAGAAAACATGTAATTTGTGTA
Organism: Vireo altiloquus; assembly: GCA_013396875.1. NCBI lineage: Eukaryota > Metazoa > Chordata > Aves > Passeriformes > Vireonidae > Vireo > Vireo altiloquus. The sequence continues at coordinate 228,649 of VZRF01002578.1, forward strand.
GAGAATGAGAGTTATGCAATTTTTACTGGCATAAACAATGCAATAACTGCTCAGAAATAGCCTTTTGCATTCATGAATGGGGTCCATTATCTGCTCTGTCTCTCTTTTTCGCTCGTTCCTAGTTGGGGCATAGTAATAAAAGAAAGGCATCCTCTTTGCCTCAGAGCTCTGGTTTTCAAACAGCAAGTGGATAACAATATACGACAGCTCATTTTTGTCTTCTGATTAAGGAGCAGCCATGTTTTACAGTCACTTACTGAGTTGCCAGCCAATTAAACATTTCAATTCATTTATATGTATTTAATTGGACTACTTTTGCAAATAGAGCTTTTCTGGAGTTATCAAGCAGCTTAGACACTGTAAGGCAGTAGATAAGAATTACTGAACTAATATTATTGTTATTATTACTACTCTCATCACTATTATTAGTGGGAAGAGTCAGAGTAAATGCATGGTGGAGTGTTTTCAAAGTACTTTTCTGTCAGTGTGTGTCCTATTCAATCACTTGTCTGTTAATAAAGAGCTATTAATTATGTCCTTAATAATTTTCTCAGTGTTTCAATCAGTTGCGTTTTTGGGGAGAAGAATTTACACAAAGGGTACTGACAGGGCTGCTAAGGGCCCAGCAGATGACATAATATATTTAGATTTTCAGAAAGCCTTTTGTAACATTCCAGGACATATTTCTATTTAAGCTCCAGGATGATGCAGGACATGGGAAGAGATACAGAACAGGTTGAAAAATAGCAAAGCAGTGGCTATAGATAGTTCCTGTGAAAGAAACTATGTAAAACCAGAGAAAGTGTTTTTTCAGGTCCACAGGGGCTAGTGCTGCATGTCATGTGCTTTAATTCAGAAAGATGATCTACAAACAAAAAGCACAACTGTAGTACGGTAGCATTTTCTGAGGACCAAAAAATGAAAGATGATGATTGAAGGCCATGCAGACAGCTAAACTTAAAAGGGAGTTAGATTTGATTTGTAAATAGGTTGTCACAGTGGGAATTATACGTAATATTGACAAATACAAAGTAATAAAACTTTAGTGCTGCAAACCCCACTAATGTAGAACTAATGGGATTAAACTGTAAGGAGACCTAAAAAAAGGAAACCAAACAAACCAATCAAACAAGCAAAAAAACTTCCCAACACTTTTCAGGATAAACAGGAATATTTCCTGATACCCTTTCTAAGAGCATATATTTAGTCTTTTTATTGCAGTCATAATAGTACTAATACTTGGCACATCTAAATGGATTTCATCATAGAAATTAACCTGCACAAATCCTCCAAGATATTTGTCATTGCAAGAATTTGGTCAGCAAGTTATGCAGCGACAGCAGCAGCATAAGCTCTGTGGCAAAACACCTGAAGGAGATAAGGAGGGAGTTCCTGGGAGTCAGAGAGACCTGCCAGCTCTCACGAGCAACCACAGGCAAACAGGATGTGCAGAAGGACATGCCACACAATTTTTTGTGTGGCACTTTGTGCAGCAGTTTGTCTAGGTGAGCACAGCCACCCCTCCAGGCAGCAAAGGTTTCCACAGTCAAAAGCCACCGCTAGAAGGTGTATTGCGACACAGTGTGGTTGGAGTATTCTATAAGCCTGATGTTTCACAACTGCTAGCTCTTGTTCTTGTGGAAAGCTTGACTGTGTCTGCTGGAAACTCAACACAGCGGAGGAGAGGCAGTGCAGGAGGTCCCTTCACTCCCTGATGCAGCTGGTAAATGAGCCTACCAGGAATGTTACCCCATGAGATCTGCTGCTTACAAATAGAGAAGGGCGGCCAGTGGGAGGTAGGGCAGTCAGGGACCGTTGTGGACACAGTGACCTTGAAATTATTGGTAAAGTAAGAAAGGGGAGTCAACAAAACCCTTAGCTTGGACTTCCACAGGGTGGATTTTGGCCAGTTCATTTGGGCAGGACATTGATGCAGAGAGTCCCCTGGGAAAGAGTCCTTAATAACAAAGGGGTCAAGGAAAGCTAGGCATACTTTAAGAATTAAGTCTTTAAGTCACAGGAACAGGCCGTCCCCATGTGCCCAAAGGTGAGCTGGCAGGACAGAAGACTGGCCTGGCTAAACAGGGAGCTTTTGCTTGAACTCAGGGAAAAAAGAGAGAGTTTATCACCTTTGGAAGGAAAGGCAGGCAACTCAGGAAGGGTATAAGAATGTCAATAAGTCATAGAAAAAATTAGAAAGATGAAAGCTCAGATAGAACTCATCCTGGACACTGCTGTGAAAAATATTAAGTGTTTTTATAAATACGTTAACAACTGAGGGAGGGCCAAGGAGAATCTCCATCCTTTATCCGACATGAGGAAGGGGGAAACATTGTCACCAAGGATGAGGAAAAGACTGAGGTACTTAATGCCTTCTTTGCCTCAGTCTTTACAGAAAGACCAGATAACTTCAGGGCAACCAGCCCCCTGAGTTCGTAGACAGAGATGAGGAGCAGAATAAGCTCCCTACAATCCAGGAGGAAGTAGTTACTGACCTGCTCTGTATTTACATACTCACAAGTCTATTGGGCCTGGATGGGATGCACTCCAGAGTACTGAAGGAGCTAATAGAAGAGCTTCCCAAGCGTTTCCATCCTTTATCATCAGTCCTGGTTAACTGAGGAGGTCCCAGATGTCTGCAGGTTGGCCAGTGTGACACCCATCTACCAGAAGGGTCAGAAGGAGGATCTGGGAAACTAGAGGCCTGTCAGCCTGACCTTGTTGCTGGGGAAGTTTATGGTACAGATTATCTTGAGTGCACAGAGCACATATAGGACAGCCAGGGGATCAGGTCCAGCTAGCATGGGTTATAGGAAAGGCAGGTCCTGCTTGACCAACCTCATCTCTTTTTATGACCGAGTGCTCTGCCTAGTGGATGAGGGGAGGCTGTGGATGTAGTTTACCTGGACTTCAGTAAAGCGCTGCACTGCTTTGAAAGCAAAATCAGAAATACAATTTAATAAGAAAAATAAAACAAATGCAATAGTACAAAAAAAACCACTGATAGAGTCAGTGGTCTGTCAATCAGGATGTTAGTAGCAGTCTGATGAAATGGTGTCTACAGTCCTCCTGTGTGGATCATTCTGAGTGATCATTCTGTTGAAGCAGTGATCCTGTAGAAGGGTCTGGTCTTCCTCGGGGAATCCAGTAGAAAAAGGCTCTTTGTGATGTTTGAAATCTCAGATTATATCCAGGATGGAATGCTTGGTTCTTCCCTCCAGGCAGAGCATCTCACGATGGGATGATGCAATTTTATCAGTCATTCGGTGAGACTTGACAGCCCATTAAGAGAAGATACCCCCCGGAGGGAGGATGGGTCATGGGAGAGATAAAGAACACTGCCCCACCTGGTTTCAACAGATGGCCATTAACAGAAGATATCCCTAGAGTTTATCAGGGATGAGTCATGAAGGAGATGGGGAGCACTGCTTCACCGTTTTTTAAGAGCTTATGAAGATGGTGAGAGAATAGATACTTTTGAGCACATCTTACATTGCAACCAAGGACAAGCACTGTCTCCCAAAGCGTTCTGCTGAAGATGCTGGCAACCCAGGGCTTGGACAGGTGCACTCTTCTCTGGGTTAAGAACTGGCTGAATGGCTGTGCCCAGAGAATGGCAGTGACCAGGTTGGCAGCTGGTCACTAGTGGTGTTCCCCAGGGCTCAGTGCTGGGCCCAGCCCTGTTTAANAGATGGGGAGCACTGCTTCACCATTTTTTAACAGCTTATGGAGATGGTGAGAGAACAGATACTTTTGAGCACATCTTACATTGCAACCAAGGACAAGCACTGTCTCCCAAAGCGTTCTGCTGAAGATGCTGGCAACCCAGGGCTTGGACAGGTGCACTCTTCTCTGGGTTAAGAACTGGCTGAATGGCTGTGCCCAGAGAATGGCAGTGACCAGGTTGGCAGCTGGTCACTAGTGGTGTTCCCCAGGGCTCAGTGCTGGGCCCAGCCCTGTTTAACACTTTTATTGAAGACTAGGATGAGGGAGGTGATGGAATCACCGTCCCTGGGAGCATTCCAAAATTGACTGGCACTTAGTGCTGTGGCTTGGTTGACGCGGTGATGTTTGGTCAAAGGTTGGACTCGTTAATTCTGGAGATCTTTTCCAGCCTTATTGTTTCTCTGATTCATACTTCCAAAGGTTACCTATTTCTTGAAAGACAGAAGTAAGGAGATGTTATGGGGCATAACATTTTCAGTGGAGGTCATTATTTTGGGATCTCATGGTTAAATTCATATCACCTTTGTGACTGTTGCTCCTTTCTCCATTTCTGTTTGACAATCACATTTGGGCTAAGCACCACCTCTTCACTGATCATTGACAGGATAAATAATAAACAGTTTCATTGTGCTCTTTCCATTTTCTCTTCTTCATTAAACAATCTATTTTCCTTTCATTAAAAGGGGAAAAGCTGAGCAAAGTATGAGAGAAATGTTCTATAGAAGACCTTGCTATTCATAATGCTGTGTGACATTAGAAAACCCCTCATGCCATCACATGAAGAAACAGGAACTTTCCTTTAGAAACAGGAAGACTTTCAGAGTTATATTTCAAATAAGTGATATTGACAGAGGAGGTAGGAAGTATTTGCAAAGTCTAATATTAAGTTTCTCAATTCAGTTTCTAAACTTCTTTTTAGTCAATAGAGAGATGCAGACTCTTTAGGTGGTATGAATTGCACTATGAAACAACCTGCATTGTTGATTCAGGGATCTACAGTAGATGTTTAAAGTTTAAGACTGTAAATGCACAGTACAGGGTATCTGACAGGCGAAATTTCAACATTTATATATGATTTGTCTTTTCTACAGGACTTCAAATGATTACCAAGTACTATAGTGTTCCTGTGGTTCAGAAACAAAAATCGCAAGCCTATTCACAATACCCTTTTTATAAATTCTGAGCTTTTTAAAATTTTTTTACTTCCCAAAGGGAACAGCTTTGCTGTCTTAGGAAGTCTGACAGCAAAATACATCAGAAACAAGAATATACAGACATACTGTCCTAATCTGGTTTGAGTCACATACTTTAAGAATCTGCTAATGTCTCTGTTAGATGGATATTAAGTAGTAGTAATGAATTTATGCCGTTTAGTTTTTAAAATATGCTTCCTTCTGTCATACTTAAGTTTTAAATAAAGGCATTTTTGCTTTGCAATGGCTAGCTCCTCCCTGAAAAACCGATGTCTGCAGAGCCACAGAGACCAACCTAAACTCAGGAATGCAAAAGAGATTACAGTAAACCTAGGAACTATAGGCTTTAAAGGACTATTGACTAAACACTGCTTTTCAACAACAGTGATGCTATGACCTAGACCCTCCCGAAAGGAAACAGAGGGAAGTGCGGAACCCAAATATGATGGTGCTGAGGCATTGAAGAAAGTGTCAACATAATATTAGCTTGTGATCTGTGCAAATGTAATTGTCATTGATGACTCATTCCAAAGGGAGAGAAGTGGTCCACAGGCAGAGTGATAATGGCAAGCTTGGCCCTAGGCTTTTTAACCTCTGAACTAGGTCTCCCATCTAATATAAACACAGTCAAAACCATCAACAACTCAGGAAATAAAAAATTCAAAGAAGTTTATGAATTACCCTTTTATTTTGAGGGAAGGTGCGTGCACACACACACCCCTTCAGGAAGATTTAGGAAATAGAAACAGCAGAAACCTCTGAAATTTGAGGCTGCTTCTTCATAATTGTCTTAGTATTTTGCTTTTCATTCAAACCAGAGAGGAATGCACCTAAAGATGAAAGGACACAGGGAGAAACAGAAGAAATACAGTCCACATTTCCCATGGTTACATTTACATCAGCAATTATTTGAGGTTTTCTGTATAGTGGAAGCATGTAGTGTTGAGCTCTCAGCATCCATATTGTATTTGTTTCAGGAGATTTTCTTCAGAATGGTTCTGATTTGTTCCCATGAACTGAAGGGTATATTAAGTGGGTGTATCTTCCAGTTTAATTTTATCATTAATGCTCTGTAGATTGCTCAGGTATGGGATCCAAGCTTCATTCTGAACACAATATCAGTGTTCCATTTCAGCAATTAATCTGTAACTCAAATCAAAACTTTGATGGCAATCTATAATCCTTAGAGAATATCCCTCTAAGGATAAAAAAAATGATGTCTCTTTAGGTTCAAAGTTTTCCCATTTCATTTTGACCTTCAAAATTATAATTGTTTTCATGTTTTGTTTTGTCTTTCTCAGACATAAAAGAGAAAAACCCTCAAAACCAGAATATTTCAAGATTCAGGCACTAACTTTTATTTGTACTTTCAGGGTTTTATCCTTAATTTAATTTTTTTTTAAACTTTTCATCTCAGGGCAAAAACTATTTCTTGTTCTCACAATCATTTTCTCTTGTTTCCGTGCCTCTCAGTGGGCAGAGAACCATTTCCTATGCAGCTGTGATTAGGAGTTGGCTTGTCATTATATCGTGGCACATTGGTATTACAACACTGTGCTGGTTTCATTCCTCTCCCCAGGCTAGTAGGTAATTTACATACAGAGGAGACAGCAGTCTAAGATTCAGTTGCCTGAACACAGGTGACCCTTTTAGCTACCTGGGTGCAAGCTGCTGCCTCTGAACGCTGTTGCCCTCCCACATGTAGGAATTCTCTTTTAATTTTCAGCCATGTAATATGTTGAACACCCTGTGGCACCTATATTGGCATTAGATCACAATTAATGATGTCCATATAGGCAGCTAAAAGCTGTCTTAGCACTGAAGAGAAGTGGTGTGTAAACCACAAACTCCTCAAAATGTATCCAGAGATTTTCCAGTCCTGCACAAGCATCTTGGCATGTTATTGGCTGACTTTTGGCCAGTATCTCTCCTGAGAAAATTAGCTGGTGGGAGTGGTAGGGGTTGTGAGAGAATCTGAGGAGATGTAATACATGTTTTTCATGCACAGAATGCTGACATACACATTATTTTCTTTCCTTTATGGATATTAACCAGAGAAATATTGTTATCTTTTATGGGCAATCATAAAGAGAAAAGAAAAGAAAAAAGAAAAGAAAAGAAAGAAAAGAAAAGAAAAGAAAAGAAAAGAAAAGAAAAGAAAAGAAAAGAAAAGAAAAGAAAAGAAAAGAAAAGAAAAGAAAAGAAAAGAAAAGAAAAGAAAAGAAAAGAGAAAAGGAGAAAGAAAGAAAGAAAGAAATTAATTTATATTTTTGTCTACATAAAAAAGTTTCCTGTAGCTACAGGATAAGTTACAGATTTCTCAATAGACTTTTAAGAAACAGAAATTAAGTTAGAATTGATTCCTTAGGTATCACTTTGACATACCTTCCGTTTTTGAAAAGTATTAAAGATAGAAACAATGGATTAACACTTGAAATATTTACCAAGTAAGTTTTTTTGCCTTAAACATAGTAGTTAATTTAATGTCTGACTTTTTTTTTCCAGAAAGCTTTTTAATGTTTCATTATTTTCTTCATTGAAAAAAATTAAAGACCCAGAAATAACAAAACATCAGCACAGAGTATATCTATTAAGATCAGTAATGTTCACTTGCCACGCAGATCATGATTTGGGTATGTCACTGGTACAACAGACTCAACCTGGGGGAATTAAATTTTTGCCAAATTAACTAACTAAAAAAAAAAAAAACAAAACAGGAAACATCTCCTTCCCCCCATTCAGGAAAATTGGGTAAACAAAAATTTAGTCAAAACACTTCTTTTTCCTCCTTCACAAGCTTAGCTTCACTCCTTATGCTTTGCATGCCCCCTTCCTGCGATCCACTCTCCTTGTTATCACACAGGATTTCCCAGTCCCTTTGGTGAGGTGATGTGTGGTGCAGGATGTTGGGGTCAGGATACAGCAGTTTCTTTCTGCCATGCTTTGTTCTCATTCCTTTGTCTTCTGCTTTCCTTCTTGTTTCCTGCCCACTATTATGAGTCCTCCATTGGCTGCAGTCGTTCTGGAGAAGTACCTGTTCTGGAGTGGGTTATCCACGGGTCACAGGCTCTTTCTGGGTCATATCTGCTCTGCCATGGAGCACTACCCACTGCTTTGGCCTTTTTGTTCCTTTTTTACTCTCAAGATTTTGCCCTTTCTTAACTTTCTGCCACCAGCTCTACTGACAGGCTCAGCTATGGCCAGTGGTGGGTCTGTTGTGGGTCTGGTTGGAACTGTCTGAAATTGGCTGTGTCCATCACAAGGCAGCTGCTGGTCTTGTTTCATGAAGGCTACTCCTGCAGCACCCTCCCCACTGCCTAAACCTTGCCTTTTATACCAAATACAGGATACCGTTAGCTTACAATGACTTTTGAGACCAAACATCCCACACCAAAGTGGAAAATATTTCATTAGGAAGCTGTTCATTCTAAGATCTTAACTACTGATGAAACAAGCTAACAAATCAATATAGAATGAAGAGAGCCTTAAAGGAGGAATGTATTAAATGGAGGCAAACATCAGTGCAGGACTTAAAAAGGTTAAAGCTAATGTTTCCAGAGCCTTTGAAGAACAGCAATGCCTGTTGAAATGAACGTGCCATCTGGAGTTCAGCCAATGTCAAATTGGTTCATTATAACAGCATGGTGGATCAAAGGGCTGAGCTCTTGCCCCTTCACACTGCACAAATCACAAGTGAGCAGGCTGTCATACAGGTACGCTGGCACTGGAGGGACAGAAACACTTAACCCTTCTGGTTATGGGGGCATGAACTACTCTTGCAAAATTGCCAAGAAAGAACATTTTGGATCAATTTTTAAGACATAATTTATTTTTTTTTCCTGAAATCACAGACAGTCTGTCTTGATGCTTCTCTGCAATTAAAAATATTATTTGTAGTCTTTCAGTGTTTCAGTTATTTGCAAACCAGCCTCAGTCATTCTCAAAGCAGTGGCTTGCTCTTATCAAAGTTAAATAAGAAAAACTTATGAACTTTCATTGTATCAGAATCATGAAATTTGCTTTCTGATGGCTAGAATCCATCCTCCTGTCTTGAAATTTACATGTAACATTTTTTTCAGGCTTGCTGCCAATCTCATATACATCTGTCTCAGTTTTAAGACATTCTTTAGGGTATCTAAAATATTTTTTTCCCCCCAAAAGAGGAGTGCAGAAATCCAGGCAGGCTACTTGGTTGATTTGGTCTATCAATTCTGCTTTGAAGTTTGACCTGTACTGTATTTTCCTCTGTAGTTCCCAGCTAGGTTTCTCAGGAATTATGTACCCAAAAACACAGATCTTGGACTGCTCAGATTTAAACTTGTCTTCAGATAAAATAATAGTCACTCAAAGAAAACCCTGTTCTGCATTTGAATGCAGAACCCTTTGTGAAGATTCTCCCTTTCCTTTAGAACATAGCAGGTAAAACTAAAAATCAAAGGGGATATTGCTTCTTGATAGAAGCAATCAAAAATTGGCAATCTACAAGAAAACTCAGGGTTAAGCAAGAAATCCTACTGATGGAAAAAACAACATTTAAGCCTTATTCTTCTCCAAGTTCCCTGGAAAAACATACACACATTTGAAAAGTGGTGTACAAGATTAAATATTTAATTTGGGGCATAGAGAGCCACCTGTATTTCTTGACTCAGCTCTAAAAAAATAGCACCCTAATTTCATTCTTGGCTGAATGGGCAAGGCTAATCCATCTGAAAGTGGAATAGAACTTTTTAGCTCTCAAAATTTATGTTGTAGTTGTCCCAATACCAGTTACTTACGGTCAGTACATTTTTAGCTAACAGAGAAAATTAACAGTAGTAGTCAAAATGACTTAATAGACACTTCTAGGGTGAAATTATTTTCATCCTAAATTCGACGTCCCCAAATTAGTGAGATTACTCAGGGCTTAAAAAATTTGAGTCCATTCGTAAAAAGGGGTCTTCCAAGAGATTTTCAGTTTAGTTTTCTATGTTTAGGTGGGATGAATTGCACCTGATGTGCATCTGAACAAATTAGAAGTTGATAGCTATTAACCTAAGATTAATATTAGACTAAGATGAACATCTTCAATTAGAAAAGGAAAATAGAACTCTTATAGGATCATGGGTTGTTTGACTGAATGCAGTAATAAGGAAGCATTTTCCTTCTCCCCGTGTGTTTTATTTGTATTATCCCTTCTTTTGTATCCTAAGGACTTCGTCCCTGAAAATCAGATAGTAAAAACACACCAGATTTGATTTAGTCATTACTATAGTTGTTTCACTGGTCAGTTTTACCTTTGTCAAAGTTGCAGCTAGTTTAAAAAATAGAAAAAACAAAACCCAAAAAACCCCAAAGACTACCTAGAGATCACAGTAAAAGGAGGAAAAAATATTGATTTAACCAATTAAAGGTAGTCTAGTTCCTAAATGTTTAAAAAACATCCCACAAATTAAAAACAACCAAACAAAAAGAAATAACCCTCTAATTTCTCTGTATGTGTAACTCCCTGCAGGATACAAACACTTCAGAGAGGTGCCAAGATGTTTTTATTTCCCAAAAAAAAGATAGTGGAGCTTCCCCATAATGCATTTCTGTAAGGGAACCCCGTTAGGGAAGCCCCATGGGAATCCACATCCTATAATTACCAGTAAGGTACTTCCCTGTCTATGTCACACACTTCGGATGGACACCCTGCTGCCCTCTTTTGTAGTCTCTAAGGTCTTTCTTTTCCATATCACTCTACACCCTGTATATGCTTCTCATTCCTCCCTAAACCTTTGTATCTGCTTGTCATTGAAAATAAAAACTAATGTATAGAAAGAGGTTAGCAAACAATATGTATGTAATATTGTATTTTGTCTGCTTTTAGAAAAGGAAAAAAAAATCACTTGTAACTTACACTCCTGTGTAAATGCTGGTTATTAATTTAAAAAAAAAAGTCAATATTCTGTGAAAAGTCTTGGAAAAGCCAGTGAATGTAGTTCGTCAGTATATATTATCCTTTTAATGCAGTTTTTAGAAGGGCATAAAACCAGTCTTATCAGAAAAATTTTGTAATATATGGTAATCTGTTTCTTCACGAAAAAATAAAAAAAATTCTAAGCCCAGATCAGAATTTGATTCTACTGACTTTACTCAGCTTTCATACAGAGCCATGTAAACCTGAGTTGCAGGCTGGTTAAAGCTAACTCATAAAGTAACAATTAGTATCATCTTACACATACAACTGATAACAAATACATTGGAGCTTAGAATTCATACATAGCTAAAAATACAATTTAATTTTACCATCAGGTTGTATTACAGGGTTTTAAATGAGTATTTGTTATAAAGTATCATATAAATATTTAACCAGAAAGATCTATGCAGGTATTTTAGACATTTTTCTGAAACCATGTCATGAAACTGACTTTCAAGATTGCAAAACTGTAAAACCTGCAAATGTGCCAGACATGTATTATGTCTTGATAACTCATCAATGTTTGAAAGACATCCAATGAATAATGAAAATATCCACAACTGTCAATGAAAAATGATGGCAGAATAAAACTGATGATAAGGTAAACTTAACATTTACAAAACTCACTAAAAATATACATTTGAAAAGGACACTTTTTTTCCCTTGAGTTCATATGTCTTGTGCCCCATTCAGTTTATACTGATTGTACAAAGGTAACAGTGTCAAAAGGTAAACTATACCTACTATGAGCAGATATATATATTTTTTATGCTTTATACGTGATTTGTTTACTGTCTTATATGTGATGAGCTGCATTCCAATAAATTTAAGCTATTATTCACTGAGTTCAAGTTATGCTGCTGGGGGTAATTCTTCTCAGATTTTGCAGTTTTATCACTTATTGTGCCTACTAAGTCAATTCTGGCAATATATTGCTAAAGCATTACAGTTAATCAACTAGCCAATGTTGCCTAAATGAGACTCATCCCATTAATTTCAAGATTATTATAGTGGTTTATGTTGGCCATAGACATCAAGCCTTATATGAGCAATGCCCAAATCACTAGTCTTTTCATGTATCCTCCCCAGGCAGACCTCCTATCATTAAAGGTGCATGGGACTGTGATGCTTGTCTATAAATTATAATTCTTTATAGAACTGTTTGTGCTTTCCCTTAAACCTATCATGCAACACATGAAAATGTTTAATGACTGACTGCACAACGTGTAAGAATCTGTCATTAACATATTTTTAAGAAATATAATTATGAAAATATCCAAGGAATATAATTTAAAAGACAACTTACATTTTCAAGAGCTTATATTACAAAAAAAAAAAAGAACAAATTATATTAGAAATTAAGAAGGAAAAAGCCCCAATAAACTTGAAAATAGGAAATAAAGACATGTGAGTGACATCTGTGTATAAAAGGGGCTTTGTTATAATATGGAAAAAGAGTTCCATACTTTTGGTTTCACTTCATGGTTTTTCTTACTTTCCATACAAATGAAAAGCAGTTTTAAGACTTGGAAACTTTCCATTTCATATATATTAAAAAAAAAAAAAAAAGCAAGCATCTTTGCTGTGAAGTAGAAAAAATTCACAATAAATCAAATTCACAAGTACTTGCTAAGCAAAAACTGGTAGTTTTTCAAAGCAAAAAGGGCTGAATTGATTTTTTGGTAGCAAAATAAGCTATCTACACTTCCATACCTCAGCAAAGAAATAAACTAAAACTACATTTTTACTGCTACAAGCTTGTAGCTTATATTTTTCATGTATGTTCCCTGGCTTAAGTTATAAGAGAGTAGTTGTTGAAGGAGTACTTCTGTATATAATAAGTGTTCACAGAGGCAGGAATGATAAGTAGATAATTTGCTTTTCATCCATTTACATGTAGGGGTCCTACTTTTACAGATTTTTCAGCTTTATTTAGTTTATCAACCAAAATTGACTGTGATGGATGAAACAACCTTCATAATCCATGTAGCTCCATATTTCACTAATTTTGGTACTTTCCCTGTGAATCATCTGCACACCAGCAATCTGACCATGCACAACTGAAATCAGCAGGAAATGTGCTATTGACTTCTGTTAAAATAAAACATAACAGGACACTGAAGCTGCCTTTCGGTTGCTGAAGAATTTTTCACCGCAGCTTCTTTTCTAGTCCCTTCTCTGTAAAGATACATTTATAGGACACAATACAGTGTCATGTAGAAAGAACCATATTGGTGCAGAATAATTGATGAGCAGGTATATTAGCCTGGAATTGTGCCATACCTCATATCAGTCGCACTTCTGGCACCTCCACTGCACTGCTGTGCTGCGGAGCATCAGGCAGACACGCAATCTGTGAGCCAACCCTCTCCGCCTACCAAACATTTTCCTAGTGTTCACAGTCCTATTGAATAGTCATGCTTTGTTTTATTAGTCCCAAAACATATTATCACGCTGTTCTGTTAATTCTCAGCAGTCATTGCTGTTACTCAACTCCAACATTGTCGCATTAACTACTTATGTGATTTTCATTTGTGGCTTAAATACTTTTCCAGATAATGAGTTGAACTGATGAACCAGACTACAAGTACTAATTTATTCCTCAAAACAATTCTTGTAATATCTAGTTTGGAAACTATACTCTTTGTTAGAAAAAAAATAAGTAAACTAATAGACAACTATGGTTGGTTAGTACCTTTCCTAATTTTTTATTTGCTCAATTTTCTGTACTCATGACAATTTTTTATGTAAACCAGTGTGAAATAAGTTTTTTAACTTGTAAATCTTAGTACCAGACACAAATCCACCTTTTTTTTTTCTTTTTAACATAAGGACTGAATTCAGAAAGGCTTTGAGGGTCCAGACTGATCCTTCCTCTTTTGGAAGGGTGAGGCAGCAATGTTAACTTCTCTGACTGGTTTTATTCCACCTTCTGAAGACTGCTACACTGTAAAATAATGAAAATGTAAGCTGCATGTAACAGAACTCCTAAACTGTCTCTCATTTAGAAACCTATAAATCATGTTTATATGTCAATGTATTCAGATGACAGCAAACTTCCTCTATGCATGCTAGACACAGGTTGGTACTGCCATTGATTATGTAAGGAGCTGTGGATAATTCTTTCTTATCTAAATTTTATCTGAGTTGATTAAAGTTGGTTAGCTTCCCAAAATTAAGTATGAGGAAAAAACATTTCAGTATTTTCATTTAATATGGCAGGCCAGCAGAAATTTCACACAATGAAACTTTGCCGAAAGGAAGTGGCAAGTCCCACACTTAGGGAGGTTTGACCCTGAAGTGTGGGTACATGCTGGTGAAAAGGAGATGAAACAAAGGCTCTTTTCATTGATGCCCAGTGACAGAACCAGTGGCATAAACTGCAACAGAGGATGTTCCTCTTGAATATCAGGAAAGATTTTTACTCTGAGAGCAACTGATCACTTGCACAAATTGCTCAGAGAGGTTGTGGAGTCTCCATCTCTACAGATATCCAGAAACTCTTTGCATAGAGTCCTTGGCAGCCTGCTGTATGTGGCCCTAATGAAGCAGGAGGGCTAGACCAGATCACCTTGAGAAGTCCCTTCCAATCTGGAACATTCTGTGGTTCTGTGAATATTAAAATATCAATTACCTCTTCTAAATTTTGACTAAGAAGACTATCTAGGCCTGCAGACACCTGTTCACGTTTTTACAGCACCTTCAGTTTCAACAGTGTCCTGCTTAGAGCCTTAATACTGGCATGATTTCAAATCCAAATTCTTCTCTGAATTGCAATGGGTTAGAGCCAATGGAAGTGAGACATTTTATATGTACCATGTAGTTCAGTGGTTATAGAATTATAAAATCCTTTGGGCTGGAAAAAAACTTCAGGATCATAGAGTGCAAGTGTTAACCTGTCACTGCCAAGTCTACTGCTAAAGCACTAAACCATGCCCCTAAGTTTACATACTTCCAGGGATGATGACTCAAGCTCTCCCTGTCAGCCTGTTCCAAGGCTCGACAACCCTTTGGGTGAAGAAATTCTTCCGAATATCCTACCTCTCGACAACTTCCTTTCAGGTAGTTGTAGAGAGGGACCATTTTCTCCAGGCTAAACACCCCCAGGTCCCTCAGTCCCTCTTCATAAGCCTTGTGCTCCACACCCTTCATCAGCTTTGTTGTCCTTCTCTGTACACACTCCAGAACTTCAATGTCCTTGAATTGAGGGGCCCAGAACTGAGATAAAACACTGAAGATGTGGCTTCACCAGTGCTGAGTACAGGGGGATGATCACTGCCCTGGTCCTGCTGGACACACTATTGCTGATACAGGCCAGGATGCCATTGGCCTTCTTGTCGCATGTTGGCTCGTGTTCAGCTGGGTGTCAGCCAACTCCCCAGGTCCTTTTCTCCAGACCCTCTTTCCAGCCACTCTTCCCCCCAGCTCATAACATTGCAGAGGGTTATTTTGACCCAGCACATGGTGTTGTTTAAATTCATGCAGTTGGCCTCAGCCCATTGATCCAGCCTGTCCAGATCCTTCTGCAGAGCCTTCCTCCAGCAGATCAACTCTCCCACCTAACTTGGTGTCACCCACAAACTGACTGAGGGTGCATTTGATCTCTTTGTCCAAATAATTAATAAAGATATTAAATAGAACTCACATGAAGTTATTAAACAGAACATGTAACTTGAAGGCTGCAGTACTACTTTCATATCTACTCTTTTTTTATGGTGTTTAAGCTTTACCTTAAGTTCCCAGCTTTCCTGAAATTGTACTTGGAGGCTCTGCCCACACTTCTGTGTTCATATCTGTGTCCATGTCTATGTATGAAACCCACTGTGAGTTCACCATCAGAAAAATGCAACATTCAGTATCTTTGCTGAAATCAGATCCTGATTTTTTTAAACAATTAATTTTAGAATTTGTGACTCCATGATATCTTCATATTAGTTCAAGAATTTTGTGGGTTTGATGTTGAAATCATAAGGCTACTCTCCACACTAATGATGAGACTGACATAGTGTGTACTTATCCACCAGTCCATGCATCATCATTCATCAAAGTCCTGAAACAGACACCCATTCTGTTTATATAATAATTATTTTATTTAAAGCAAAATGGGACAGGGATAAAATAATTTACCCCACCCCCCAAAAAAAAGCAACCTAACAAAAAAAATCCAACCCAAAACTAAAAAAACACCAACATGCTTTGCTGCTCAATATTTTTCCCATGCCTCTTTAGCCAGCTTCCTTCCTTTAGTATTGCAGCTGATGTCTGTCAAACAAATTAATAGACATGGCAATACATGTGCAAGATAAGTCACTCAGATTCAGATAATAAGCTTAGGTATCACACACCTGGCATTTTTTGATCTTTTAGGTATATTCCTTTAGGTTCCTTTAGGTTGAGTAATTCAGGAACAGTTTGTCTTTAATAACAATATTCCCCACAGTATACTTAAATAATGTTAAAGGCACAGCACAAACTGACAAAAGCAAGGCAATTTAAAGTTATGATGGATACTGCCTTTCACTTAGCCTATTGTTCACAGTTACGGGTATTGCAGAACAAATCATTCAGTGACCTGAGAGCCTCTGTGTAATGCCTAAGTATAATGGAACAAGTCAAGCCTGGAGTATTATCCTTCACACTGATTTTTCCCTTGCTTTTGTCAGTGTCTGTGATAATTTGGCTTTTAGCCTGTTAATTTCCTCCATTTATGAAACACTCCCTATGGAAGTAGTTGCCTGCCATGGGGATATGCAATCTGAGACTTCTTAAAATATGTATTGTTTAATTATATATCAAGGTACCAGTAGAGCAGCAATTATTATTTCATATTTTGATGACTGTTATACTCTACACCATTTTCTACTATGACTTTCTTTCCTGGATAACCACATTGTTGAGAAATCAGAAATGAAATTTTCCATATGTTTGAAGTTACCCAGTTAGTAATCCTACAGTATCGCTTGTCATAATCAATAATGTTAACCCGAATGTAAGTTAATTTCATGAAATAAATGTCCAGTTACATTGATGAGATTGGCTGTTGACACTGATTGGCAGACAGAAGTGAGTCTTTCTGGCAGAACAGAAATGTAATAGTTATTGAAAAATGTGAGCAATAAAAAGCTACTGTTCTTTAAAATTTAATAAATAAAAGGAAATCAATGTCTAAAATTCTTCTATCTTGTTTAGGTAATAAGGGGCTTTGAATGGAAACAAAATAGAAAAAGCATTTTGCTTACTTTGAAGAGGAAAAAAATGGACAAAAACCCCCCATAATTTTTTCTCCTCTAATATATACACTTTTTGCTCTATCCATCTGCTATGACACCAGTTGCACTTGGTGCATATTGCTTATGCAGCATACGTGAATATTAAGAAGTAACAGGTAAGGGAATGTATTAAATGTTGTCAGTTAGTTATGGTAGGAGACAATCAGGTAACAGATTTGCAGAGACAGGAGGATCTTCTCAGGAGAATCAAGGAGTTTAAGAGGAGCTGGGATGACACATGGTTGCTGTTAGTCTCAGCAGGAGTGACAGCAGAGGGGGAGGAGGGCTTGCTGTGTGTACTGCAGGTAGAGCTTGGGGCAACCTGTCTGTTGTTTTCCTGAGCAAGACGTTGATAGCCAGACTACGAGAAAAAAAAAAAAAAAAGAGACCATTCCATAAAGTAGTTTTGTAGGCTAATTTCATTCCAATGGCTGTGCATAACCATGAAAGTGTAAAATAAAAATAAAAATAAGTAGGGGAAACACTAAGAACTGTTTGCTTGCAGTGATCTAAAAGAAAAGATCCTTTGCCAGACCTCATCATTAACAGATCTTTTTCTCCATGTAAGGCCCTTGCACCTATTCTTTCCCTAGCTACATGCCCTGACTGAGACCAGACCTATTTAATTTGTATGAGATAATTGAATTTTTTTGTTTATTGAGTCCCTTTATAGCCTGCCCTACCTAATTCTTCTGTTTCTTTTCTTTGAACTGTGTAAAAGAGAAGCACTTTCATGATGTCTGGACACTTGCCTGTAGTCCTTGCTTTGCAAAAAACAGCCCATAAGTTATTACATCTTCATGATCATCCAGTCCTTCTTCACCCCTTGGAGAGAAAACAGAAACAGAAACAAAATAAGAAAAGCTGAACACTTACACAGCATTGGTAGGACACTGTAGTTTTTTTCCTGATCTTTACTTAGCAACTTCAACAAAGTTTGACAGCCTTTAGGAACCATCTTTCCCTGTCGGAAACACAGCCAGGGACAAACTCTCCAGAACAAGATTTTAAAACCTAGTTTCTCTCGTTTAAATGTCCCTGCTCCGGGGATTGCTGTTCCAGTTGCGATAATTCCTTTAATATGTGGATGGAGCCTTGCAGCTTCGTTCTGTGCAATGCAGATATCTATTCAGATTCTGTTGCTCGTTGCATTAACTCAGATATACTTCAATCTTTTTTTCTAAGGCTCCTAAATTAGAACAATCAAAAACTTGCTGTAATGGAGAGGAACAGAAACTCTTGAAGGTATTTCAACATTTAGGTGCCCTTAGTTGTGTTGCTGGGAAAAATTGCTCAGTTCAAATAGTTTAAACTAAATTAAGATCAAAGAAGTTTAGTGATTTATTAACGACATGTAATTATCCAGAAATCAGTGAGCTATATATTCAGGATCAATATCAGTAACACAACAGTTAAACCACAATGCTAGACACTTACAAAATGCTAATAAGCTCCTACAAGTTCCTAAACACCGTTCTGTAACTAAATCCTCCAGAATTTCTGTGTCCCCCCACGGTTCCCCTGCACCGCAGCCAGAGGTCACTGGCATCCCTCTCCGGCAGTACAGGTTCGTGCGCTGCTCACCTCCTGTGAGAGACGGGGAGCACCCCTCTGTGAGGTTGGGCTGCCCTCTCCGGGCTGGAGTCAGGTCCTTAATGTGAGCATTTTTAGCCCAAATACCCTCCAGATCGTTTTGACTATGTTCAATCTCCATATACACTATGTGCACTCACATTTTTATTTTTAAATTATCCCAGCTATCTGCCAAGAGAGTGCAGGCACCCTCACAAAATGCCTGCTGAAAGCTCCCATCTCTCTCACTATTAGCATTGGAGAAAGTGAAGAGCAACTGGACTTCACCCGTTTTAGGCATCTCAGTTATTTTTGCTACAGTGAATGTTGACCAATGTGCCTAATCATAGACCAGGGCTGTCACTGTCAGTAAGTTCAGCTGGAAAGGTGCCTACTTATTTCAGGACCAAAACTGATTCATGAAAAGTAAACTAACATTTTGACTCTAGAAAGTCTGATTTGGACAGCTGATTGTCCACTATAGTCCTAGCATCACAATTTTATAAGAAAAACAATTTGAAACTGTTATTCAGTATTTTCTTTGTAGCTGAAGCACCAAGATTTTAATGTTGGTTGTGACCCTGATTCAAAGCTTCTAACTTTTGAATTTATTGGCAAAGTCTGCCGAAAATGGAGTCTCCTCTGCAGAGAAACATACTGCTGTTGTTGCTATCACTGTCAGTCAAAGCAGTGCAAAGACAGTCAGTACTATGAAGTAATGAGCAAATTTTCTCTCATACATGTTCATATCAATATTTTTTCCTTAGGAATATTTTAAAAAGTTTGCTCTTCATCTGCAGAACTTTACAAAAACTTTCTTATATAAATAATAACTTTAAAGTTGATTAAAGTATCACTTGTCAATATCTTCACGATTTCCAGATCCAAAAGTCAGTTTTCAAATTTCCAGTTTATCAGGTGAACATCCAATCTCCATGCAGGATGCATCAAAAGATCTTTGAACATGATGAGAGTCATTAATAAGATTTAGAACAGCCTAAGGCCTTTCTTGGAGTGTCAATATCTGATCTGGTATGTATTGTCAAAAAAAAAAAAAAAGACTAATGCATTAAATTCTTCTCTCAATACATTTCTGAGTTGTTATACAGCTGGAAATGTATGGCAATACAACATAATTAAGAAATGAAGGATAAGAAGACATCTGTTTATATCTTCTATTTAGCAGAGCAGCATTTTTAGCTACATGATTAATTGAAATGTAATCTATTCATTAAAGCCAAAGACTTCCTTTAGTATGTAAAAACAAGAATAGTTTTAGGCATAGGTGTCAGTGTTTGTTAATATCAAGAGCATAAAGACTAGCTCTTTAAATGTATTCTGCTAAACTATTTTCATGATTAGTTCAGTGGGAAAAAAAATGGGTACTTTATAGTGGTTGTCACTGTCATTGCTAGAAATGATTGCTCTTAAAAATATTGTAAAGCCAACTGAAGTTATTGTTATGCAAAAGCATACAATGTGAAGATTAACATGAAGATTGTAGAGGACTAGTGGTGCTTTGCCATTTAAGTTGTCTGTTTATAATATATCAGAGAAAATATTGGAATTCAGATGTCCCTCTTAAACCCCAATAATATTAAATAACTGACTTGCACAATTTTTTCTCTTCTTAGTTATTTTAGCAGCACTACTAGTATGTGTCCTTCTGTCTATACCCCATTTTTAATAATCTTCCTCTCTCTCACCCAAAACCAGTTGCCATTGCAAATGGATTCCTGTATAAAATGATACCCTTGTACACAAACTACTACTTCATGTTCTCAAAGATATTTTACCATTTCTCATATTATCATTAACAGGCAAGTTCAACCATGTGAATATATCTTATCACATCCTTTCTGGTGCCACTGTCTCTTAAAGAAAAACAAAAATGATGTAGTGTAGTGTAGACATACTTCTTGTCTTAGGAACAGCAGAAACTCTAAATCTTATTTCAAAATTAATATTTTAAATCATAAAAAAAATTTAAAAGTGGAAAAAAACAGAGGGGTTATAACCCACAGAAAGGCCTGTAGACACTCCCAAAGTTGTGATACTGCCCTTATACTGTTCTCAAAAGAATGTTAAGAATTTCTTCAGAAGAAAATAATTTGAGGAAAGACTTAATAAGAGTGTAGTACCATCTATTAAAACAAAAATAAAAAATTTATGGGTGTTATATATATAGCATTTTTATAATAACTGTTTCAGAAGCTCCCATTTTTGAACTGGCAGAAAAGAGCCTATTGATGAATGTTTTCATAACTAATTAAATGGATTAGGATTAAGCACTGAAGTGACAGAGACATCTTAAAAGGGTAAGGTCTACTAGTTCATCCTCCTCCAGGTACAATATTATTTCAAAGTATGTTATTCGGCCTTGTTTTAAATGATTTAAGCAACAAAAGCTTCCCTATTACACATTTGACACAGCTTTGTAACTGAGAAACTCTTGCATGGTTTTCAGAAAAAGGAACTATATTCTTTTTCCTTAATACTCTTTATACTACTCTAAAAATGTCCTTTTCTTACACTCTTTGAAGCAGTAATTTGTATGCTGTTATCCTATCTTTAATCAACAATTTAATCTCACTGTTTTTTCTGATTCTCCTGGTTATCGTCAATATTTACATTTCCATGACTGTCAATTCTCTATGTCTCCAATATCCCTATTAACACATAAAAGATATAAATACCAGTGATAACCTTTACCTTTCTCACAATATTATACTACATTTTCTATTAAATGAGTCCTGCCTTTCATCATTATTACCAATTTTAGGCCTTCCTAGCTGCCCTTTTTTTTGTGATTTGGGCCATTACACCTGCAAGTCTGAAATGTTCTTCTGCACTGTATACTCACAGGCTCTTCCTAGGCCTTTCTCACTATTTTTCTGTTCATGTGGAAAAAGAGAAAAAGAGCTGTTGGGCCTAACTTTTGAAATGTGACTAAACCAAAAATTAAAATAATCTGAGAAATTTTATGGTTGTTCTTTAGTCACAGATTTGTAGTTACCTACAAACTTTTTTAGGCCTTTGACATGTATAGGTGCATGTATGTGTATATGAATATGTATATATCTATATATATGTGCATAGATATGTGTGTACCATCACATATATTCATGAGCTCAATTAGATAAAGAGAGTTGTGGGAAATTGGATGGACCTACGTGCTAAGTCTTGTGCCTTTTGGATAATTAAAAAATCATATTTTTATTAAGTAACTAAATCTAAATAAAATAAAACAAAGAAAAGCCTAAACTCAAGAAATTAATTTAGAAAAAAATAATAAAACTCATTAGAGGACACGCTAAAAATATTACAGAGATGGAAGGACCTCTTTTTACTGTCTAGCTCATAAATTCATTTACTCTCCTCAGGGAATAGAACTACAAATCTCTTTTTTTACCTACTGTGTAATATAGACTGGACTGAAGTTTAACTTCCCTTTTAAATAAGTTCTTTTGATTTGCATCGCTGTATGTTCAGAAAAGTAGACTGTGGATGCTATATTCTTCTTCCCAGTCTATGCTGGTATTTAGCCACCATGCTATCAAACCACTCTCCTTTTTACTCACTCATATCTAAAATGTGTTTGTCGGACAAAAATAATTTGGCAAGCCCAAATTAAAGAGTCTTGGAGGACAGAGTTGCAGAATGATCTATGTTTATTTTTTGAATCTCCTCTGAAAAATTTAAACATCTTATTCTTAAACTATTAGTATTTTTTAATATTTTAAGATTCTCTCTCTTTGTTTTCTCTTCCTTTTTTTCCCTTTTTCCATCTGAATTGGTGCTAAGAATTATCTAATCATTCTGATTTTTGTTGCATCTTAACTGCAAGCTAAGTGGGCTTTGTTCTCCAGTAACTTTTGTAGTTGGTTTAACAAAGTCTCAAGGATGGGTAAGCAGACCAATCAAAAACAGAAAAGAGAACATTGGGATTGGCAAGATTTTGCTGCCTTTGACAATAATAAGACATCTATGTCACTAGAGTGGCTGGAAAGAGGCCCAGTGGAAAGGACCTCGGGATGTTGGTCGAAAGCCAGCTGAACATGAGCCAGCTGTGCCCAGGTGGCCAAAAAGCCCAGTGGCAGCCTGGCCTGAATCAGAAACAGTGTGGCCTACAGGACCACGGCAGCAATTGTCCCCTTGTCCTTGGCACTGGTGAAGGCACACCTCAAGTTCTCTGCCCAGTTCTTGGGCCCTCACTACAAGAAGGACATTGAGATGCTGGAGTGAGTCCAGAGAAGGGCAACAAAGCTCGTGGAGGGTCTAGAGGGTAAGTCTTATGAGGACCAGCTGAGGAAGCCAGGGTGGTTAAACCTGGAGAAAAGGAGGCTCAGGAAAGACCTTATCACTCTCTGCAGTAATCCAAAAGGAGGTTGTAGCCAGGTGGGAATTGGCCTATTCTTCCAGTGAGGGTCTGTGCGTGTTGGGTAAGGGTTTTTAAACAGTCTCTGATTTGCACAACTGTTCACTTTTTTGAGGAAACCCACCTGAACCCCATATAGTCTCATGCAAAGGAAGAAAATTTCAATATGAGTGATTAAAATAATCCAAACTGCCCTTTTAACATAGTGGTGTTTCTCTGATCTGTGTCTAACCAAAGGCCAAGGAATGAATGTGTCTTGCTCTGGAAAATGGTCCTGGGGTGAAATTACACATTACAGATCATCAAGACTACACCAATTATCCAGTGTGGGCCAATCCACGAGCCAAGAAAGCTCATATTCTGAAATTAGCATGGATGATTAAGTCATCTAGAGTGGTCATCTGTCCAGATTTACTATGGGTGTCAGAGCTATGGCAGATAGCAGGCAGCCCTTTCTCAAAAATGGCTGTTTTGTTTATCTCCTGGATGAACTACATATGGATGCAGGATGAAAGAAATAAATATTGAGCTCAGAGAAGGATTGTCTTACAAAATATAAGGCTTCTTCATCTTAGTAAGTACCACTACCGGTTCAGAAGCATATTTCTGGAAAATTTCTTCAGATGACTTTCCAAATTCCATAGAAAATGGGCTGTAGGTGTTCAGATACTTTGTCAAGTGACTCTCTCAAAGTTCTTAGACACTAACTAAAAGGTGTCAGGCATACAAAAGTGAGGAAAGGCAGTATATATAAAATTGCTAAGATTAAAACCAAGAGAACTGTTACAGTTACTTAATCTTATTTATTTTATGTAATATGTGCCACAGAAGCACACTTAGCAACAGTGTTGCTAACTTCTTTTTGAGTTTATTTTTTTTTTAATGGCTTAATTTTGTAACTAAACTCAATAGAAAAGCCATTGTTTTCCTAGGGAAGTTGTTCTGTTTAGATACCTCTGAAACGACCCTTATATTTAGTCCAATTTACCCAACTTTACCTTCAAACCACTGCATCTCATTTTGCCTAATGCCACAAAGTTTCTCAGCTAGGCATTTGTAGATTGAGATGAAGTCGTGTCCTTGAAGAAATTCAATACATGGAGCTTTTGCAGCTTCTTCACGAGCCATTTTCTTCATCCTTCCTCATTCCAGTTATTATTTTCAAAAGCTTCTAAAATTGTAACATCTTTTCTAAAGTACCAGAACTTGTCGTGGTAGTCAAGTAATAGCATCATTAATATCATCTTGTGGTGCAGAAATACTACTTTTCTTCTTTCATAGCTGGTGATGAAGCTTAATTTCTGAATGATGTCTGAGCAAATGAATTCTGTTGATTATCTTGGGAACAGTACTGACATGAGGTTTCACACACGTGGACTTGAAATGAAGATACCTATGAGGATGAAAGAAGGAGGTACAAAGTGAGAGGCAAAATTGGAAATAAGGATTAGAGTGAAAACTTTAGGAGAACCATGTTAACTGTAGTCAGTGACAGCAGGGAAGGAAGGGTTAGAGGTGGCAAATGCCACGGAACTGTAAAGGTCCTGTCTTGAATTGCCAGCTGTATCCTCTACTATATATTCTTCCTTCATTGTACTTCTGCTAGCAGTAGAGGAAAAAATCAACCTCCCTTTCCAGTGCACAGGTAAAGGAGATACTCTTTATGTTTTTCATAGTCTAGGGAGAGTGCAGCTTGGCTAAGCACCTAGTTGCTAGATCAGCTCAAATCTCATTATGTGACCTGAAGTTTATTCTGACACAACCTTTCACCCCTTCATCTCAAAAAGTAAAGTGTTAAAATGTACTTCACTCTACTAAAATGTCTCACCTTTATGTGTTTACCTGCCTTACCTCTTTATTTATTGATTGCCACTTTTTCTATCCTGGTATTTTCAGTAATTTTACTCACTGTTCATTTATATTTTATTCTAAACTACCAGAATAGGCAGTGAATTACCTTGGGCTGAGATATATACATGAAATCACAAGAAATTCCATCCATAGTGACAAATAATTTCTCATCTAGTTTCTTATTGCAACTTAGTAGTAGAGACAATTATAGGTACATAAATATAGATACCTTCCTTTTATAATAGATCTTTATTTTAGACCATGAAGTCATGTGATATGAATCCAAGTACCCTACAGTAGCCTGAATATTTTATTCAGCAAACTGACCTTTATCACCCAACCTGGTAATCTCATAAAAAACCAGTAAAGGTTTGTATAAGAATGCCTATTTTCCATTAAACTGCATTGGCTGACATTAATTTTGACAGTTACTGACTCTTAATTATTTACTGATTACATCCATGACAGCTTTTTGATAACCATCTGAGATTGATATCAACCTAGCTGTCCTTTAATTTCCTCTCCTTTTAAAACACCAATACAGCAGTTCAGCTGTGAGTTTTCCATTGTTTCTGTTTGAAAATATCTATTTTAAACTGCTCAGAGACATTGGTGGATAATTCCTTGGGTGTTCTTAGATTTGAGTGCTCTAGTTCTGCATTTAAGTAAATGCTTAACTTCATAAAAATTTTTTATTACCCTTTGTAATAAATATAATTATCAATAAAAAAATCTGATATTTATTCTTCTGTCTTGTTCCAAGGGGGTTTTGTTTTTATTGTTATTGTTTTCCTGCTGATGCCCAACATAAACATATATTAAATAATTCTGCCTTTTCTGCATCATGGTACATGATTTTACCACCTCTGTTTTATACCAGTATCAGTAAATGTCACTAGTGGTGGTTCTGATGTACATGAACCAGAACAGAAGTACACATATATAAATATATATCTCACGTATTTATTTTAGCTACCCTTATCAACTGTCTGAATTCCTTAGCTATCACTGTTTGCACATTACTTCCTCTTTTTTTTTTAATATATCTTTGTTCTTTCAAAATACAGCAACAGAAAGATGCAACAAACTTTCTTTATAACTCATAAATTTTTAGGAAAATAAATACTTTTTGAAGAAAAAGTATGTGTTTGTGACACCTGACAAAGCATCTTAAACACATTTAATCATACATATATATATGTGGGTGTAGTCAGTGTAGCTGCATATATGAATATAAAAAGAAAGGGATTTTATCTTATTTTGCCTCATCCATAACTTCTCTTCCAGTTTTAGATACTGAATTTTAAAAATGCACCAGGTTTATACGCTACTTCTTAATATGCATTCTTTTTGTATAGGCATGGGAATTAGATATTCATTTAGCCATGCTTCCTAAAAGTCCAAACACTGTAGAAAATATTTTTCTGATCCAATGAACGAGAAGAAATAAATTATATGGAAATAGTAAAAAATAAGTGTTTACAGTAGATGAAGGCTATTTATGTAAAGAAAAACATGTACAAATATTGAAGAGGGAATACTATACAGCAAAACTGATGAAATTCATTTGGGGCAGGCTATGGTTTGTCTGAACATTTTTCAAGTTCCACCATAAATTTTCCTTTATTAAATATCAGCAGTCTCACTTAATAAGAAAAGAAGTAAGGAACAAGTAAGAAAAGAATAAGGAATGGGTGAAAGAAATGCTAGTGACGTAAGACGATAGGTCCCTTAACTCAATACCATTTGAGGGTGAATTGTCTCAGTCTACCTGAATTGCCTAAATCACTGGGAAATAGTTTTAGAAATGAAACGAGAGCTCAGCCTTTGCAGAGGTGATGATAAATCAGACTTGTAAACGTGCAATTTGGCTACTGCCAGTGTTAGTCTTTACTATTTTTTCATACTGAATGTGAGACAGTCTTTCATATGAGTGAGATGGAAAATGGAAAGGGTGAAAAAAATTATCTGGTGTTGTATTGTGTGTACAGTTCCCTGTTCAAAAACTGCATTGATTCATTCACTGAATACATCATTTTATCTTGTACTGTTAATGTGACACAAAATAAACAAGTTTACCTTAAAAGTCTTACTTAATTTTCCTCTAATCCAGCATTAGGACTCAAATTTTTATTTGCACTATTATTTTCTACACTCCCTGTGGTGCTTGCAATTCATCCTATCTCAAAATAGTAAGGAAAAAAAACAGAGGGGAAAATTACACAACACTTTTAAAATATCTATTTTCAATTTTAAAAATAGATCTAGCATATTAGAAACGGTAAATAAACGTGTTTTTGCAGCCATTCAAGTGGCTTAATGTTGGCGAAATTAAGGCACGTTTGTAGCACAAGCGTAGCCTTCTACAACACAGTGCATCAGCAACAGTTCACTCCAAATGTTGTAGATAATTAATCTCATTTTCCCTCTGCTTTGCTTTGTGTTCTATTAGTTTTCTTATTCAAACTTTCAAGTCACAAATCTAATTTAAAGCCTCACAACTGGTCTAATGTGGTAATGTGTTCCAAGTGCATGCAGTGTCTAGCAGTGAGTGATAGGGACAGAATACTAATTTGCCTCCCAGTGTGCACAATGCTCAATAAATAAATAATATATTACCTGGACTCACCATTACTTCACTACAGAAAGTGTCAAAAGCAACAGATAAGATGGATACAAGTTTAAGGCATGTAAGAGAAAATGAACTGAAGCAGGGATGGGTAAGGGAGACAGAAGAAAAGAGGAAGGCAGAGGGAGAGAACAATAGTCTGCCACAGAATGGCAATTATTCTGTTAACATGGTTAACTGTAACTGCACAGATTATGTATATTGCACTACATACTGATTAATGGTTAAAAATTATATATTTGTCAGAGTTTTGCCTTCTGTGTGTTCTTTTATTTCTCCATGGAGAAATGTAGAATTCCCTTATATTGTTCTAACTTCTGTTTGTTTAATTATTCTCTTTCAGAAATACTCTTTTCTTTTTTTTCTAACACATTGATTTTCTTCTGTTGTTTGGCTTTGCTTCCTTACCGTGTGTAGAGGTTGCTTTATTTTTGGAGCTTTAGTTTTCATACACCTGAAAACGAAATTATACACCAGTTAAATAATTGTAAAGTTACTGAGTTTCTGATCCTCAGTGCAGTCATCTGAACTTCTGGAAACTCCACTGTGGTCCATGAAGTCACACTGGTGCAAAACTAGAACTTAGGAGACTAAACTCAGATTGTTGATGTTATAAAGATGTGTGCAAGGAAATGTGTATGAATAAAAGAAAAGGAGACAATGTGCTGGTGTGTATGGTGAAATTAAAGTCTGAGAATAAAGTAAAGGATAGACAGATAATGTGAAAGAAAAAAAAAAGGAAAATGTAATTCCCATGAAACTGGCAACGTCTTGGATTATTAAAATATTATTTTGTATAAAATGTCATTACAATCTTGTTTAAATTTAACGCAATTTACCAGACCATAAAGAACTCCTTAGAATAAATGGCTGGTTTCCAGGCACAGCTACTGTGCTGCTGATTACAATACATCCTGACATTTATGACAGTTTTATAATTCTTGTATTCTGTACCTAGCTGTGCTCTGAAGTGTCTCTGCTGAAGGCTTTCTCCTGGGAAATGGCACTAAAGTTTTGTGGCCTGAAAGGACAATAAAATAGTTTGACAGAAAAACGCTATTACTGTGGAATGTAAGCCTGTTTCCATTTTGTTTATAACTATTTAAAATGAAGATTCATTTCATAATGAATACCTATGTAATTTATCGTCACAAAAAATGACATCAACTTGAGAAGATACTCCTCTATGAGTAAACTTACTGTCTTGGAGTAAGCAGTCCCATTGATGGTTTACAAGGGTCTGGGCATTGATTCACAAATGGGACCGCTCTTGCAACAGAAGGGTTAATGCCCTGTGTTAATGTTTTCAATAAAAACATTGTAAAAGCTCTCAAGTGAAGATGTTATCAAAACTGGCATGATAATAATCAATTTATTTTTTCTATAGAAGAACAGTTTTCTATAGAAGAACAGTTCCTATACATTTCAACTGAAAAGCTACAATATTTCAAGTGAAAATTGTGCACCAGCTGTACAAAAAATATTTTGCATATATGTTTGATTTCATTTATTTGACTTAGAGCTGCAAGCAGACAACTGAAGTTCTGACTTAAACATAAAATTTCAATAAGGCATACTGTCCATTGAGCAGACAGATATCAAGAGGGAAACAGACTGAAAAAGATCCAACCAGACTTAAAGATTGTACTGAGTATTCTGCTTTCCCGGTAGCATGTCTGTGCTTGCCAATATTTAAGGTATATATCCAAAACTCTGTTCGTTCACAGTAACACTATACTCCTATCACCTTCTCCCTTCAAAGTGGGGGAGGAAAGCCTAAACACCAATGACAAATCTATTCCCTCTTCAGCTCTGCTGCCAGTGTTTGGTGCAGAGGGTTATTACAGAGCTACTCCTGGCACCCCATGGCCCTGAACTGCACTGCTAATCAAACCATAGATTGTCGGCAAAAGGGTGAACTTCTAGAGTGATGCTCCATTTCAGAGTGCTGGCTGTGAGAGATAATGTAATCACCTCTAGTGCTGCAGAAAAACAGGTTTAAATTGTAATCACACAAGAACCCCCGAATTAAATGAGGTCAGCCTAGTCTGTATACAGATGGAAGGAAGACCTCTGTGGACCTCTAAAGTATTTAAGGAGATACTATTAGTGAGTAATACAGGAGATGAAAATTTTTCACAGTATTAGTACTGCCCAGGCATCATGTTAGATGGAACTCTATTGCTAGAGATCTCATCTTTCAGATAAAACATAAAAACAAGGTACTGAACAAAACTGGTCATTAAAAATTGTATGGCATTTCTCACAATGTTCTCTTGGCCAAACTTGAAGTAGGTAATTACATGCTGCTTGCCTTAATTAACTTAGTCTGTGAAACGCATGTTTTTCCTTCTCATCCTAATAGTTCTGCAATGATATTTTTCCTCACATTCAATGATCACAGATTATTGTCTCAAAAATGAAAAAAAATAAAGAAGAAATAACTACTATATACAATTATTAAACACATATAAATTAGCTAATCATTTAAAGGTATGGGCTTAATTAAATCGAAAGATTTATAAACCACAACAGAAATTTGATTGAAATTTTTTGATGGCTATCCAGGAAACAAAGCCCATTATTTATGAATGCGGTATGAAATAAATATTTTAGAAAATCTAAAACCAGATCTATTTCTTCTTTTTCAGTATAAAGTAACGAAGTAAAGGCAATGGAAAATGTTAGTCAGCTTCAGACAGATATGCATACTTTAATCTCTATGAATATCATCTACCTTACTAGTAAGACACAAGTGAAGAAAAATACATGTCTGTTTAGAGGCCACATAGAGTTGGTTTGAAGAAGGTGAGATTAACAATTCAGATATTGCTGTCCAACTCAAATTTATTCCAAACTGGAAATTTTTGTTTCAGAGGGAACCTTTTGATTCCCTCTGAACCCTATAGTGCTAGTTCAAACTGAAAAAAAAAAACAAAAAAACAAAAAAAAAATCACTAAAAACCCTGAAAGTGAGGGGTTTCAGCTCTTTAGTAAATAAAAAATCTTTAATATTACACTGGCATATTTAGCATCAAAAATATCCTTGTTCTGTTTATTGCACATAATGTTAAAACCTTGTATTTCTTTTCTTACACAAAATAAAAGGATGGGAGTGTACATCAATGTTTCATCTTACCATTTGATCTTGTCCATTTTTAAAGTGTGCATGTCCTTTTGCATTCAGTAGCAATTCTGTGTTTTTATCTATTAAGTATTTGAGAGCGTCTTGCTCAATTGCAACCATTAGTCACAGGGAAAACACATTCCTTTATTCAATTTTTGTATACATATACGTAACTTTTATGGACAGTATCAATTTTTTGCATATTAATGCAAATGGAAAAATCTTATTGTAGACATTAAACACTTTCAGGAACTTTAAGGAACTCACACACAAGTTCCTTATTCAATTAATCAACATTACTTGGTTCAGTCAATTAACTCTCTCCTCCTGACCATGAACACTTCAATAATCCTCAACTAAAAATCAAGTAGTATGGGCTCAATTCACCCTTTTGATTCTGAAATTAAAACAACAGGTATGGGCTTTTGTCATAACATTTTTGGCAGTACTGCCAGACAGGTTATTCCCTTTAGGAAATCAAGAGGAAAGAAAAGAGACCAAATTAACAAAGACAAAAAAGGAAATTGAGAAAACTTGCATTAAAACACAATTGCTGAGGCAGCACTGAAGGACTCAGAGAAGAGCCTCTTTGCAAAAGAAAATGCACTGTACAATTCCAACTCTCAGATGTGCTTAGTGAAGAATTTTCACGTGAGCATCTGTGCTTGTCAGGCTTCTTTTTTGAACTGCTGCCCATGGTTTCTGTGCTACCAGCTGATAAACTGCTTGCAAAATTTGGTGGTCGAAACATATTTTACTCTTTGTTTCCACTGTGGAACCCCACAACAATTTGCCTCTTGCAGCTGAAGAAAGCCACAAAGCATAATGGATATGAGTGAGGAACCTGCTTGTGAGAGTTGTGCAACTGAAATGTCATCTGGCCTTTTGATGGTTTAACCATGCAACCTCTCTTCTGCCTTAACAATGCAAAATCATCATTCCATTAATGAGGAAATTTCTCAGAATTCACCCTAATAATTTGTATTTTGAAAACTTCGTGGAGTTCTGTCACATCCATTTCTATTTCTTGCTAGCGACATAGGACTTATATTTAGAAATATATTTCAAACATATTTAGAAATTTTTGAGGAAATAAAAATGCAAAATGTTCCCATTATGGAAGACTGTTTCATAAGCTGAGGATATATATTATCCTTCCATGGAAAGCCCCTGTGGGTGCAAAACTCCCAGGGGATTGATGACAGAAAGAGGGCTTTTTTTTCCTTCAAACCTGTGTAAGAAAGTACTGTTTCCTAGGGAGAAGAAGAGGAATTTGTATTAAAATCAAGGGGATTGAATGACTTTAGGATTAAATTGATTACACCTGATGAATATTTTTAAAAAATGTACCTAGAAAAGAACTGAAGTGCACAAACATGTATCAGTTGGAGTATTAGTAACTGAGTTGGAGTAATTAGTATTATCTTGTAATACTAGTTAAAACGTAGGTTTAATACTCATGCAGATTTAATTTCAGTGGTGTTCCTCAGCAAGAGATAAAATCACTTCTTAATCCCAGTTCTCTGAAAATTGCAGCTGAAACTATTTTTAAATAAATATCCAATGTTAAGAGCCATGCTACACAAAATTAATGTGTTATCAAAGCCAGACTATCTTTATTTTCAGAGAACATATAAAAGCCAACTAGTGACAACTTTTGGTTGTTAAAAACCCCATGATACTTTTATAAGAGACAGAGTTTAAATTTTCAATTGTTTGTCCAAATCCAGCATGGGTAATTATACTGCTTCTATTTAAGAAATCACAGTTGTCCTTTTAATTGAACACAGTATAATTTTTGTCTGCTGCTAAAAATCAAGACAGGGTAGGGTGTGTTAGTGGCCACCAGATTCTTATGCATGTGATTGCATTTCACTTGCAGTCAAGTCATATTTTAAACTCAAAAAATCTCATAACCTAAGGTTTAGAATGCTAACATCAGGGCATATACATGAAGATACTCCTCCATACATTTCCTTGGCTAACAGCTGAGGTAAGTATTAAATGGCACCCACAAAACCATATTGTTTCTTTCTGACCCAAATTATATCAGCAGGAATCTTTACAGTGATTTCTGATGACTGTGGAATAGGCTCTTTTGGAATAATAAGATAAAACAGGATGACAAGAAACAAACATTAAGTTCTGACTTCACTGAAACTAGCAACAATTTTTTGAGTTATTTCAATGCAGTCTGTTTTTCATCTGAAGAGAGGTTTTGTTTTACTTTGCTTCATTTCAGGAGAGAAGAAGAAAAGATGTTTTATAAGAAGTTATGGTTTCTGCCATCAACAAGTACTGTCAAACTAGTTTCATTTTGGCATTAGCAGAGTCTGTGAAATCAAAGCAGGTACTATGTAAACATAGGGTTTAAATCATGAAATAATGACTATAATTTCAGCTCTATTTTCTTGACAGTAAAAGAAAAAAATATTTTCAGTCTATATCTCACAGGATTAACATTTAATCATGTGGACAAATTAGAGGAGACATTAAAAATAATTAAAATTCACCTCCACTAGAAAAAAATCAGAATTACCAGAAAAGCTTATTCATGGTGTAGAAGTTAATAAAATAACATTTAATAAACAGACAATGAAACAGATAGCAGCGTAGTAATATTAAAAATCCCACAAAACCCCACATTTCTTAATAATCTGAAATGATAATGGGGAAAAAATAGATTAATGTGTAAGATTCCCCCCAAAGCACTTTATCAGTGTTTGCATTAGAAGTGTTTAATACAACCAAGAGCTTTAATGGGAATCTCATCTACCAGCTGATCCCAGTGGAAAGAATGGTAACAAATGCAGGAGAGACTAAAGTATTAATTCATACTTGATACTGTATTATAAATCAAAACAAAAGGATACTGGAAACTATATGGATAAATGCAATTATAACATTAGAATCTATTTCCAAGTACCTCAGGGACAGTGAGAACAGATATGTTGTATATTGGCTTATTTGCCTACTTCTATATACAGTGGAGCAGGAAACATACTGAACACATATATATCTTAATTTAAAAAAATATTAAAAGACATATTGAAACATTCATTAAAACTAACATTGCTAAGCAATGTAGCACAGACTTGAAAGAAAACAGAAAAGAAAGAGCAGAGGGGGATTCTTGTTAAGTTACACAAAGTTCTGTTGGACAAAAGCCTTTACAGGCTTTTGTTACCCTGTTCCTTGGTGTGGGGCGTGTCAGGGTCTTGACAGATTCAAACACAGGAAGGGAGCTGGACTAAAATATGTGGAGCTCCATCCATTCCTTAGCAGCCAAAGGAATCCCTGCAGGAAACAGCCGAGGCAGCGCAGCCCCTGTGCAGTTTTGTATTGAGCTTCAATTTGGTTCAGACCCAGCGGTACTGAGGACTGGGGGAGGATGGATGATTGCTTAGACTTTGCCAGCAGCAGCTGGCATTTCAAAACACAGAATGAAGTTCAAAGCTGGATTTAAAATTGTCTCGTTCTCTGTCTCCTTCATTTGTGATATTATATACATAATTTTTATAATATATATGATAAAGCAAAATTTTTGCTATTAAATCCTTGCCCATGCACATCTCTTCTTTTAAAAAGTTACTGAAAAAATTAGTGTTTTATGTAACATCACAGGGTAGTTTATTACTTAGGCAAGGTAGTGTTATAAACCAGTCACATAAAAATTGCTAATTTCATTGTGAACATGAACAAATATCTAAATTTTCTCTCTGAAATACTGAGTATGTTTAAAATGACAACTCTTTTACATTTAAATGTTTCATTGCTGCATGTAGTTAGTATGATTTACACTTATTTATGTAGATATGTGCTTTTTGTACTGATTGCATATTTACTGTTTTATTCTTCTAGCACCATATTCCAGTGCCTATAAAGCTGTGAGAATATGAACTAGGGTGATGGTGGCTGGCTTTTTATTTTTTTGTACTCACAAATAATCAAGACATTATTAACAAAGCTCCACTTTTAGAATTTAAATAGTGTCAGAATTTGACTTGCAGATCTAAGGACGAATTTGCAAGGTTGACTGTCGGAATAGGTTTTTGGTTTTTTTAAAAAACTTGTCAACAGAGTACACTTAAGACAGACTTAATGAGAGACAACACACAGAGAATCCAATTATACATTTTTTACAGATTGCTTATTGGGGTATAAGTATGCTTTAATAGCATACACAAAGTCAAAGAGCTCACATAAGAATAGTCAAGATAATTGAGGACAAATTTATTCAGAGGATCCAGAAATTAAGGCATAGATCCTTATCTTAGAAGCTGCCACATGGGAATTATTTTTATATTAGCTAGGACACAGGAATTACAGACAGGCAAGACAAGTGGGCAACACCAGAATTTAAGAATGGCCCAGAAAAGCTACACATTGGTCTATATGAAAATAAACCTAGTCTCTTAAAATACTTAATGCAGTTATGATTCTGAATAAAAAAGCTGTCAGAACACAAATCTCTTCACATGTACTTTGTATGTTTCCCTATGGCTGTCAAGGCAAAAGACTCTTATTTCATTTTTACTACTGGTCATGTAAGACTGCAGAGACTCTGGAACAAGAGCTTTTGAGAGGTTTCTTCTGTAAACTAATGTTTTTAACAGCCAGAAATCCTCTCCCTTAACATGTGTGGAGGGTGCATTTACTCTCAATCTAATTACTTTAAAGTTTAATACTATGAAGTTTGAGTCCCATCAGGCAAAGAAGAGTCTAGTTTCCAAATTAAAAAAAAATAATGCAAACTTCCCATTCCAGTCTGGACTACTGCAGGTTTCTCAAGCACACATGTATTATTTTGTGGTCTCCATGTTACTTTAGCTATAAAATATACATTTAAATCCTTTATTCAGCCAGAGTACCAGATCTGCCCACATGTAGCAGGAGAGTTTCTGAGATTTTGACTAGATTTCTGGGGAAAACTACGTCTCTGTCTCCCAGGCCCTAAACAGTTGAGGCAGAGATTTGTGTTTGTACTTATGTTTTCCTTTGGATGTATGGTACGAGTTAGGTGATAGTTCAGATCTTGCCTGGGAGTGTTAGGACTCTGATGTTACATGTATTTTAGAAACACAGGATGGGAAAACCATCCACTTCCTAATTCATACACACTCCAATTCCAAAATAAAATACAGAAAAATAATACAAACAGTGAGAGAAACAAAATAAAAGTATCATTTAGTCATCTTCATCTGCAGGTTTCTAAAAGGAGGTCACAAAAATGAAGAGGATCAAAGGCACCTAATGAAATAATCTTGATCACATTTATATGAAGTTCCTCTCAGTTGTGGGCTGATGCTGGCTGAGTGTCACATGCCCACCAAAGCTGCTCTATCACTCACCTCCTCAGCTGGACAGGGAACAGAACATATAACAAAAGGTTCATGGATAAAGAAAACAGCAGGGACACATCACTCACCAATGACTGTCACAAGCAAAATAGACTTGACTTGTGAAAATAAGCCCCCTGGCTACTGCAAAAATTAACCCTGTCCTGGCCAGAAGCAGGACACCAACACAGGAATATCTTCTGGCAAACTC
The DNA here is from genome assembly GCA_013396875.1 of Vireo altiloquus. Taxonomy (NCBI): domain Eukaryota; kingdom Metazoa; phylum Chordata; class Aves; order Passeriformes; family Vireonidae; genus Vireo; species Vireo altiloquus. Next base: position 264,882 of record VZRF01002578.1, read on the forward strand.
TCACAGAAGCCCCCCTCTGCTGGCCATGCTGCTCTTGATGCAGACCAGGACACAGTTGGCTTTCTGGGCTGTGAGTGCACATTGCCAGCTCGTGTTGAGTTACACACCAACCAACATCTGCAAGCCTTTTTCCTCAGGGCTTTTCTCAATTCATTCTCTGCCCAGCCTGCACTTGGAATTTGGACTGCCCCTACACATGTGCCAGATCCTGCAGCTGGCCTTGCTGAACTTCATGAGGATCCACCAGCCCACCTGCCAAGCATGTCCAGGTCCCTCTGGATGGCATCCATTCCCTCAGTGTATTGACCACTCCACACTGCTTGGTGTCACTCTGAAGATTATATTAAGGTCTGATAAATGGACATGTGTTACTTCAAACTACCTTCAATGTACTATTCACTGCAGCAACCAGCAGCTCAATTTCTCCACAATTAGAAGCCTCCTAACTGAGCCTACTTTGGCATTTAGGTAAAACCTTATAAAATGAAAGCCTTGTTGCCTTTGTAGAATTATGGCTCAAGCCTGTTATTTCGGCTGGAGAAGGACTGTTAGAAAAGCCCATGAGAAGAAAAATAATTAGTTTTTACCCATGAAAATGCAGTATCAATAGAAGTAAGAAATTTAAACAATAGAAGGAGAAAACAGCAACATATCTGCACCTGTTACTTCTCTGAATGCTTGAATGCTTACGCTAGAGGTAACCAATAGTAGTACGTTGTAGTTAAAATATAACCAATGAATCTATTGTAGTAATTTAGCAGCCAATGACTATGTAACACGAATGGTAACATAAAAAAGCGTATAAAAGGAGACTGCTTTCTTGAATAAATGCTTTTTTGTGTGAGACACTGTCCATGTGTGTGTCATGGTCACTCCAACAGCAACAAGCCTACTATTAAATAGAAGGAAAAAAAAACTACCCCAGGCCTATTGAGAGCCACCAGTGGCATTGATGAGTAGTCCCCACATTGCCAAGGACTTCCTCTCCTCACAGCAACCAGGGACACAACCAATTGAGACAATTTTAAGCAGGGGAAAGGCTCCAATGCTGTAGTCTATCTGAGTCAAGATGAATCTGAGATGATTTGCCACTATTGTACACTCAGTATTCCCAGAATACTTGATGTGTTTTAGAGTGTGACTTGGAAAAACTTTTGAAATCTCTAAAAATTATCTGTAAAATAATTTATATGTTAGTAATCAATTGCTTCAATAAATAGCCAGTTATTAAAGTTTAAAATGAGATTTAACTCTGGTGTTTGCATTTTATGATACCATGGAAATACTTTTCTTTAGAAATTGAAGGTACAAGGTAGATGCTGATTTTTAATTTGGAAATAAGTTCTGTTTAAAAATGTGCTCTACACAGCCAAGGATTTCATTATTGCCACTTTTCGTAGAATAGAGGGTTAAGTTAATTTTAAAAATCTGTGCTTTCTGCAAGCCTTGAAAGGTTTTAGTGAAGACATATGTTTTGCTTCAATGTTTTGACATAAAGATAGTAGCAAGTTAATTAATTACAACTTGCATATTTCTTGTGAGAAAGTTGCTCTGTTAAATTAAAAACCTAGGACCTTTATCATGTCAATCACAAGATGATATCTGCACATTAACAATCTAATTTATTAGTCTCAGTGACTATTAAAGTTGGTTTCTGGCACAGTGTCTTTAAATGTCTATTGTTTGTGATAGGTATGATATAAAATAAAGGTCAGTTCCAGGTCAGCTGGGTTAGATCATGTAATTGAATTTGATCAGAATCAGTCTCTAAGCTTTTCTTGCTCCACATTTACCTTGTTTTTGGGGTCTTGGCTTTCCAAAGAACAGTCTTACTGGTGAAGTTTAGGGCAAAGAAGGCTGTTAGCAGCTCAGCCTTTTCCACACACTGTGTCACCCTGGTCCACTCAACAACATGCCCACTTTTTCTCTACTCATTTTTCTCCTGTTTCTATACTTACAGAAGTACTTTGAGTCCTAGTGAAGTCTTTGTGCACTCAACACTCCTCATCAGATGCATGTCCCACATTAACATTTAACTTGGCTCTAGTGGAGTTACTTTAATCAAATAACTAATATTTTTTAATCACTGGCACAGAAATTCTCTAAAGCTTTATGAAAAATGCATAGAGCAAAATCATGTCATATTGGGCAATAAAATACCTTCTATTCAGTCCTCAACTGATCAAACAACCATTCCTGTAATCATCCTGTGTTTTGGTTGAAGAGGGTGTTGAAATGGCAACAGTTTCAGGATCTGGTCCATACTGAATAACTTCACTACTTGCAATATATGAAACTGGCAACTGCTATGTTTACAGATGCTACTGCAGAAAAGGAGCACCTGGTTGTTATGAGGTATATGTCAAAAGATTAATTATCAGATAACAAATTTATATAAAGAGAAAGGAACAATGTATATTCCTAAGCAATACTCTCTAGAAAATGACAGCATTCTGTACCTGCTTCAGGTTCAATTTGCACTACATTTAGTCCGAGGAAGTGGGAATGGAGTAGGAAACTAGTGGTGGATGCTGAACATGATTCTGACATCAAAAAACTTTTGGTTGGAGAAACACAGAGCCCCTTTGTATTATGTCAGTGACACATGTATTCTGTTGGATACTGCCACTGGTATCATTTCACATCTAGAATCTTAGTAGGAATCCCAACCTGTGCTTGCATGTCACACACTGAAATGGGTGGTAGGGTCTGTGGTTGTTTTTTGATTGCATTCAATGAGCATTTTATGATAAACCAATTATAACTTTCACTCTCTTTTCTGAAGTAGCCTTGAAGTTCAATTTTATGCAAATGCTGAAGTCTGTTGATTCCAATGACCTCTGCATCACTCTAAATGTGATTAATGCATCAGAAATGGTCTCCTAATATTTTTTCTGCTGATGGCACAAAATTTACATTTTTTAATTTTTTTTTTTTTTTTTTGCATATTCTCTAATTTTCCAATTAGTATATTTGCTGATGTAATTCTATTAATTTTTTTATGGGCAAGACAATGTAATATTACAGTTTCAAAGGAGATTAGGGATCCAATTCTGCTAAATCCTGGAGAGCCAGAAAAGACACCTTTTCAAAGAGAGGGAGAGTGCTATATTTTAACTAATATTTAATAATACAGCATATACTAAATACAAAATAAGCATCATCACTCTCTAACATCTAGAAATCATCTGTGTTTTGTCAATCTTCCTTTCAAATGAAGTTCTAGAAGTTCTCTTCTGCAACTTTTTTTGTTTTAATACAACTATATTTGGGATTTGTTCTCAAAAAGTGAACCATAAACCCTCTACATTGCCTGAAAGAGCTTTATAAAGTTCTAATTGCTAATTGCTCTAGGCAAATAGTTTCTATTTTTTTTATATATTATTATTTATTTATTTATTTTGCAGGGAAGAAATAAAATTATATTTAGCATTTAATTTCTCCATAATTGTGGTATCTGTGACACAGAAATGAAAAAAAAATGTGATTGCGAAGTTGATTTAAGATGTACTATTTTTCTTTCTAACAACCGAAAAAAATTATTATGTCATGTTAAAAGCAAATAAATAAAACATTATTTGGTTTGTTTGTAAGAAGCAAAATATAAGATCTTGTCTGCCTTATGGGTACACATTATTTCATGTAGAGAAGAGGGACATGAATTTTGGCAGTTGTAGATCTAATCTGCTATAAATACAAATCAGTAAAACTTCCTCAAAATTCAATGAGGTTTATGCAGCTTGCAATTTAGTTCTAAGATGTCCGATTTTTTTTTTTAATTTTACTTCTTTCAATTCATAAGGTTCCCTGTTACAATCTTGGGGTTGCAATGATTGTCCAGTGAAACAGCTTCCCAACATCTACAGAGTGTAGCTGGATGCAGCCCAAGATTTGTCATTTTTATCGGTGAAAGTTTGTGTATATGACAAGAAAAGATAAAATAAGTGAGCAAAATGTTAAAACTTCCTACAAAATGTACTGAAGTTGGAGAATGTTTTTGCTGTGAGTCAGGCCACTCAAAATGCACTACAGACCTCAAATAAATTGCTCATCTCTGACGATAGTTACTTTGTCCATCAAGAAGGTCATGGGACAAACATCCTATCTATAACTGTATCGTTTATTCTTCTTTATATAGTAGTCATATCACCCTTGCCATCATAAGGTTAGCAAAAGTGGATGGGAATCTCATTTAAGTTATTTTCATTTGAGATAGAAATCCTAGTCACTCTTTTGGAGATTTATCGGTGCTTTAAGAACAGAATTTACTTCCTTAAATAGATATCTAAAGTAGGTCAGATGAATCATACACTCCGTGTGTCTATTTCTCTTTGTTGTGTATAAATCCTCAGACGATTAGTGTAGTTAAAAAGGAAATGTGTCCATTCAGCACATCCATATTGGCATAACAACTGCTTCTCTAGGTAATATCTGATCTATGTAGGGATCTGCCAGGGGAACTTTTCCTAAACCAAGGCAGCAAAGACCCTAGTCTGCTTCAGAGAGGGAACAGGTTCAACAGTTATTCCATGCTCCCACTGCTATGGTACCTTTTGGTTCTGAACTGATAATGTAAAACTGGCAAGGAGCTGCGTACATGAGCTTCAGTCCTGAAGAAATTAAGTTGTCTGTTATACAGTTGTAGGAAATAGTTCTAGAAGACTTGTCAGATGCCATCTTAGTCTACTTCTAGCCTAATGAGGACTTAATATGCCTTTAACATTCCTGACAGATATGTATGCAGTCTGCTTTAAAAATTATCCTATGGTGTCTGTTCATGTGAGAACTTCGCAGTTTTCCGCAGGGGCTCATTGCTCCTTGTTGCTTTATTATCCTTATCAGTAGAAATATGTTGGTTTTGCTACACTTTAAGCCCTTTGTTTTTGGTTGTAATCTGAAAGAATAGGACCTGGAAAACAGTTTATCCTCTTCCTCCCAGCAACAATTTTCATGTGTGTTTGAAGATTCCTCTCAGTATTTTTTTCTCAAGATGTGTTACAGTGCTTTCTATCTTTTCTTGTAGGTGATGTTTCCTCTGTAGTCAACCTGAACACTGCAGCTCAGAACTGGCCTTCACCTGGGATGACAAATATACAAAGGATCTGCATCTCAGGAAATCAATCAGGTGAAATTTCTCCTCTCTTCTTGAAGCAGTTGCTTGTCTAAGACAGAAGGGGAGAAAGAAGTTATGTAAAAGCTCGAAGTATATCTTCTGCCAGTCATGGGTAAATTTAAACACAGTTTAAAGAAAAATTGTGCTGCTCCTACAAGAAAATCAAAGATCGTCTTGATTAAACCTTTGACTTGTTGCCATTTTCAGTCTCTACTGGGAATTACTGTTTATAAAAAAAATTAACTGAGAAAAAATTACAAACTCTTTGATTTTACTTGGATGCTGACAGTGTTAAAAAGTGAGAATTTCCAAAGATAGATGGTAAGCTCCTCTTTTATCTTTTCTTTTTGAGGGCATGCTTTTTTTTTTTTTTTTTTTTTTTTTTTTTTTTTAGTGTTGTATAATCCCCAGCTGGGATGGTTGACCCTGGCTGGATGCTAGGTGTTCACCAAAGCTGCTCTGTCATTGCCCTCCTCAAAGGTCAAAGGGGAGAAAATGTGACAAAAGGCTTATGTTTTGAAACAAGGATAGAGAGGGATCACTTACTGATTACTGTGATGGGCAAAAAATATTTAACTTGGGGAAGTTAGTTTAATTTATTAGAAATCAAATCAGATTAGGATAATGAGATGTAAAATCTAAATCTTAAACCACCTTACTCCACCCTCCCTCCCTGCTTCCTGGGCTCATCTTTACTCCTGATTTGGAGGTCTGTGCTGGCTCACTCATCCAACTAGGTGAAAGGAAGCATAAAGAGACTGGAAATGGGAATCAAATTTATATTGTGTTCCAACTGTATGCTTCAATTTTTATATCATGCTTGCATTGTGATTTCAGTATGCTGCTGTATCACTTTGTTAAATCAAAACCCCATGTAGTTTCAAATATCTTCAAAGAAGTAAATTTGGTATTCAAATATTAAACTCCTGTCAGGGGTAATATCTGTGTGATGAGTTGACCTTGGCTGGCTGATGAGTGCCCACAAAGCTGCTCTCACACTCCACCTCCTCAACAGTACAATGGGAGAAAATGAGATAAAAAAACCTAGTGAGCCAAGATAAAGGCAAGAAAAAAAAAAACGATTAAAAAAAAAAAAGCAAGTGTCACATGCAGAAACAAATAAAAAACTTTTCTGCTTCCATCAGCAGGTGATATCCAGCCACTTCCAGATAGATTCCTTAATAATTAATGTCTTACACACATGCACACTCTTTTCTCTTTGCTTTCATTGCTCAGCCTAATGTCCTATGGCATGGACTGTCCCTTTGGCTGCTTTGTATCTGCTGTCCTGGCTGTGTCCTTCCCATCTTACCTCCTGCCATCATCAGCCGAGTGACCTCTGGGAAGATTTGGGGAAGGGTGGGTTCTGGGTTGGAGAGACAGCACTGATGCAGTGCCAGCACTGCTCAGCAGTAGCCAGAACACTGGTGTGTTAGGAATTCTGTTCTAACTACCAACACAAAGCACTGCACTCCATGGGCTGCTGGGAGGAAAGTTAACTCCATCCCAGCCAGACCTGGCACAAGCTAAAAGAACCAGGTCAGAGAGTAATAGACCGTGACACATTCAGACTGGAGAATTAAAAGATATTTTGTATTGCCACATTACTAATGAGATTTAATTATGTCTAATGGACAGGATTTAATTATGATGTTATTCAACATCAAATGTTTCTAAATCCGCAGCAGTGGTTTCTCACTAAGACAGGCATTGATTTGACTTAGGGATTAGTTCTCAGTCATTCTCTTACAATTTATCTTGTTTTGGTTTAATTGTCAGATTATTACAGATCAGGAGGTGGAAGTTATACGTGGAGGAGGCTTCTCAGTTTATATTAAGAGTGATATAAGTATTCAGAAAAATAATAGCCTTGTGAGACAGAAGCTGCTAGGTAGAATTTACTGGAAATGAGACTTGGATCAAATCAATTACAGAAAATGGCAAATAAAAGATTTTCAGCAGGAAAGGGTAGGAAGAGATCTGTGATCATTAGAAATACGTTATTGGTAATATGCTGTGCACTACAAGGTTTGCAAGAAGTGTACTGTTTACATCAGAATCACTTGCCACATTTTTTTCAGTAGCCAGCTTGGCTGATACATAGGAAAAAATGTCATGAGGGAAAAAGGCGGGCAAGCAAAGAGGGAAGCTGTATACAAGACTGATTACTGAAAATAATAAAGAATATGTTAATAAAATAAAATGCAAAGCACTGATGATGACTAAATTCAGTGAGAGAATGAAAAACCCCCAAAACTGAAGAGAGAAAAATAAAAGAGAGTCAACAAGTGCAAAAGTGACAGCATAAAAAATATAATTAACAGATCCAAATATCTGGGATAAAAAGAAGGGGGAAAAAAACAAGACCAAAACAGGAAAAAAATAACTAAAAAAAGCCCATACAGGAAAAAACAACCAGAGAAAGAAAGAAACCACTAGGAGCAACTATGAATGTAAAAGGTAATAAGAGCTAGGTGATGATGCTGAATAAGAGACTTAAAGATCTTGAAAGATGCTTATATTTTATTATGCAACTGACTCAAAAGAAATCTAAGTTAATTTTTTTTGTCTTATTGCAATATTTATGTTGATTCTTCCAAGCTAATGAGGTATAGCCTTTGTAGTAGAATGCTGAATCAGAGGACATGTTTAACTCAAAAGATGTCAAGAAGAAAAAATGGCACATCATTACTCCCTTAAGTCCAAAATGCCTCTGAATAAAAGAAAAAAAAAATGAAGTCAAAGAAGCCCTTGACAATTTTTCCTATCAATAATGAGGTTTCCTTCCTTTTTTATACCGCAAACATAATCCAAAACTTAAAAAAAAAGAAGTTAATTTTCCATTGAAATTATAATCATTAATAATATTCAATTTATTATATGTTATTCCAAAATCTTGTTGTAGCTGCTGAACATTAGTAAAAACGTTTTCAAATCCAAAACTTTTGCAGACATTAGCACAAGTGAATATTTGTTTTAAAAATCTTACCAGAGTTCATAAATTATTTACTATTCATTATTCACTATTCAACATTTGCTATTTATTATTCATTCATATACTACAAAAATGAGCTGGTCCATTGTAAGAATGCAAATGGATAGATGCTATAGCTTAGATAGTCAGAGTCTGTCAATTAGATAGATGTAATATCACGGTGATGTAGATGGCTAATCACACATTATGAATACTGAACAGTCAAAATTAACATATTGGAAACAGCCCGCAGACCAGAAGTTGCTTGTCCAAAATATTTGTTCAATACTTACAAATAACTAGACATCAGGATTGGCTTCTAAATGATTCATGAACAGAATGCAAGGCTAAAGGCCGATTTCTAACCCTTTAAAAATCAATGGAAAGATCCCCACTGGCTTCAAATAATGTTTGAATAAGTTCTCCAAACGTGCAATTGATATTATTTACAGTAAGTATTCCAGAAACATACTGCCTCATCATACATGGTTAATAAGAGTTTTGTGCTTTAGGGGAAAAGATAAAAGATGTAGTCATATTTCCTCCCAAAGATATCATTTAGCAAAACTCTGGCATGGCAGCTTTTTCCTTATACTTTCTTGTCCACTTATGCTAAAAAAAAAAAAAAAAAGAAAGAAAAAAAACTCTGTGCTACCATGAAGGAAAAAAAATACACTGCCTTTTTAAAATCAAAGAGAAAGCAAAGTATTTTTGCCTATGTAAACTGAAAATAAGAACGCGACATTTAAAAGAGCATCTAACACCTGTGCACTCACCTTGATCTGTGGGACTGACTATGGCTAGTTTAGTCTTGATGCAATTTACATAGCTGAGCAGTGAAAGTAGTTCACTGGTTTTGATCTTTCCATACTCTGAGACAAACATGTCAATTACAGTTTGTTTTCTTGAAGCCAAGACTGTGGTGCTTTGCATTGTTTAGTACAGTAAACACTGAAAGAATCTGATGTTTTTTCTGAAAAGCTTATGATCTAATTGATCTTCACATGAGAAAAATGAAAAGGTCTTGCACTGAAGCTTATGGAACTCTTACACTGATTAGAGTCCAATTCAAGATCTGTGATGAAAGCTTTTCTTTTGATCTCTACACTAAAAAGATTATTCAGAAGCAGAGTGATATCTAAGAGACTAAGTGTTTTTGCTAAACTGTGTCAACAACTTTTCTTTAAAGTTTAGAGAAAATGCGGTAGTGGATAGGATTCATCCTCAAGCACCAGTAACAGCATTGTCTATTTAAAGCACAGAGCAGCAGAAAACACAAGTTAATAGCAACTGTCAAAAGATTTAAAATAAAATTTGAGAGCTTCAGTACCTGACAATCTTTTGATGACCTCCCAGTTTTTTAAAAGATTGTCATGCAGTACTTCATACACTTAATATAAATCATAGTATTACCAAGAAACATTTTTTCCTTCACTCTTCCTTCCATCTTTTTCAAAACTTGGTGATTAATGAAGCAGTTTGTGAATTTCATTAAGATAATCATTCATTGCTTGCGAACGGCCCTCATTAAATAAAAATAACCTGTTTTTGAAGAAATGAACTTAATTTATGAGGCTCATGACTTTCTACTGAAATCAAAGAAGTTACTATTGGAGAGCAAGCTCCTGCAGTGAATTTCAAAGCTGTTGTTCACATTTCCTTTTTAAGTTGGTCACATCTTTAAGGCTCATCAGAACTGGTTTCTAAGTTACTCTTTATATACAATTTGCCATCATGTGAGAATCAGGAACAACCATCAGTGGAAATACAATCAGTGGCAATACCATTTTTTTTCCATAATAATTGCTGAAACTTCAGAGCACAGCTTTGCAAATATTTTTGATTTACCTGAAACTCAAAAAAAACAAAAAAAACCAAAAAAAAAACAAAAAAAAACCAAACAAAAAAAACCAAACAAACCAAAAAAACCCAAACCAAATCTATAACTAAAACCCAAAAATACCCCAAACTGGAAAAAAAAAAAAAAGCCAAAACAAAACCAAAAATAAAACCAATCTGGGTCATCCAACCAAAAGATAGGCAGGTAGGAGGTCAGTGAAAGAAAAATACTGTTTTGTTGAGTTTACAAAACAGTTTTGGTACTTCTTAACTATCCCAAATATCCACTGATTTTTATGTGTCCATTTGCTGAGAAAGCAGCAGCAATGACATGAAATGAAATTAGAATACAGCCAAGTTTCTTTGTGTCCTTTAGCAGCACATTTATTTTATGTGGACACTTAATTCATAAGGCTAGAGCAGACACTATTTTCTGGTGTAAAACAACACTTGGGGAAAATGGAAGTTTGCCTTGGACTAAGAAGGTGAGAGGATGCATTAGTAAAAGCAGGGGGAGCCGCAGGCTGTGGACTGTGCCGATTTGAAGGGTGAGGCTCTGTTACCAGGCTAGAACACAGCAGGCTTGGCTCGGAGTCTAGGTAAGACCTCAAATGAAGAAAAAGAAGCTTGTGTGGGAATAGAAAAGGAATGTATTTAATTTGAGGACTAGCCCTTACAGAAGAATGCCAGTTGCCTCATTTGGCCACTTTTAATCATTAATGTAAGAAAGATTTTTGAAACAATGCGTAAAACTAGTGATACCAAAAAATCTCAGCAAATTCACCTTTTTTTCTACATAAACAACTTGAAATTCTCCCTCAAGTTATAAAGAAAGAGAAAACTGCAGTCAAAGATGTATTTGATCAGATGATGAAAAAGTAACCCTCATTTGGAAACTTTGGGGTGAAAAAGCTGTTGGTCTTGAGACTGCAATGTCCTTTGAGGTATTTTTCTTGTGGAACTGAAAGGTACTTAAAAGCATCGAATCATGGTTTTATTAATTTTATTTGTTTGCTTGTTCTTTTAAGAATATAAGATTTTAATTTATGACCTTGCTACACGGGAGACAGGAACTGAGACAGTAGGAAGAACCTTACAAACCAGCAAGCTACCTGGAATTCATCCTGAAATATTAATTATACATCTGGCAGTACAAAAAGCTTGATTCATAGCCCATTGAAATAAATTAATTATGTATCTGGCAGACTCCAAAATCCGCTGAAGCCAAAGGAAGTCTTAGGAGTCTTTGACTCCACTGGGCTCTGGATCAAACTGCAGGAGGACGAGCAGAATTAGGCAGAGAGGAACAGATCACCAGCGCTGCTGAGAGCAGAGCAAACTCAGATCAAGGAGATGAGAGCAGCAGGTGGCAGTGTGTAAACACCCCAGGCCCTCAGAAATGCGTCTCTAACCCTGGAGAGAAGGGGAGGGGGTGTGCCTCCCACAGAATTTGTACGTGACCTATCTATTTTCACTCCCTGTAAATCTCAGTGAGAGCTGGCTAAGGATTTTGAAACAAATAGCTTCCAGGTGAAAGGATAAAGGTACAAAATCTCAGCTCAGTTGTTGTGTATGATCACACCTAGTTTTCAGCAACCATGTACCTCTCATCAAAGCTCCGACTAAGGCTCCTGGACCATAAACAGGCAGTCCAGAGTAATTTGAATGATGACAGCTAAAAGCTGAGTGTCTTCCCCGTTACAGGAAGGTATGGACAGAATAATGAGAAGTACACACCAGGCTGGGAAGATCTTTTTGCAGAAATCTCTTGGCATCATCTAAGCATCATAGTTGTCATTAAAACACAGGTTTTGAAGACTAAAATTAAAATATGCTGGGTACTCCTGGGGAATGAAGTAGAGATTAGAGTTATAAATGTCTTCATATAAGTAAATAATGAAAGAATTAAGGTGAGAAAAAACACCACCAAGTTTTTTCTGTGCTTTCCTGCTTGTGCACTGCTTGCACATAATTCTTGCCTTTGAAAGTCAAGGCAAGTCAAGTTTTTAATATTGTTTAAGTAAAGCACGGTCTAATGTCTTTACAGTATTCAACCTTTGAGATGTTTGCAGAACAAGAGACAATTATGAAACCCTAAAACATACATGTGGAAATACATGAGAGCAAAACAAAAATAACAACCAAAACAGATCATAAACACCTCTGATCTCACAGTGTATTGGTATTCCCTGAGAAAGAATTATGTTTCTTCATAATAGCTTGTATGGGGCTAGCTTTTGGATTTGTGATGACATCATGCTCAGCTGAGGGAAGCAGGAGGATGTTTGGAGTGATGACATTTGTCTTCTGAAATCAACATTACATATTGACATGAAAGCCCTGCTTTCCTGGAGATGTCTGAACACCTCCCTGCCCTTTAATTTCATGGTAGAGAACAGATATTTCTTACAATATTATACATGCAACAATGTGAAATAAAGGGGGAAAAAAATGAAGGAAAATAACAGTTGTAAGGTTCATCACAATGACTACAAAAATAGGAAGACTCCAGGAAAATTTGTAATAGTGAAACAGTGAGAAATACAGATGGAGACCTACCATGACCTTAACAAGACCCAAGATTGCTAACAGGAAAAGCCTACAGTAAACACTACTTTGCTGTATTTTAGTGTATTCTGTTTTTCTAAAGATGGATAATTTGATGGTTTTCCTTTAGAAAAATAAAAACCTAAGTCTGACCTATTACTGAGTCTAGTTTGTTGGGGGATTTGTTGTTGGGTTGTTTTGGTTTGGTTTTGTTTTTAGATTGAGATGATGGTGCAAATTAATCTTACACGATTAAAGGCTAAACTTCATTATTTGAAGTACTATAAATGTGCAAAAGAAAACTTTCTATGTTGAATAAAGTTTACATTAGTAACTGGCAAAACCAAGAAAAATTCATGTTGCAAGAACAAAAATGTGGTGATATTGTGGGGTTTTAAAAGTAAATAAATTTAATGTTTAGACTATTTTTCCTCCAGATTGTATATAAATGGTACATACACCAATTATCATGAAATCTTTAATTTTAAAATGTTAATTTTATAAATAAATATATATGCATTGTCATTTTTATTTTCTGAACTCAAACACTATAAAAGAGACTACAATTTTCAAGACTATGTTTTGAACACTTTTAATTACTGCTTAAATAACAGGAGATTTAGATAAACTCTTACCAAGACATACCTTCACTAATGTTATTCATCAGTGATATAACTGATAAATTAATAAATAGAAATACAAATAAATGAAACTGGATTGCATCAGAATTGAACTATTTCAACGATAATGCTACTTATCTGCTCCCAAAGACTAAAACTGTTCAGTTTCCTTGAGGCTGAAATTAAAGATGAATTGACCAAAGATTTCAGAAGGCTCCTGGGTAAATCAACAATACTGTACATATCAGAGTCTTCAATTCTGTTTTAAATATGTCCCCAAAGCAAATTCTTGAAATTTTCCATATAAAATCAATGTGTGATGTATGGCTAAGATGCATTGGACACTCCACCTATGAAATGGCTTTTCTTTATACACCTATGTAATTAATTTTTATATTTTCTGAAATTATCATGATCTTGCTCTGCTCAGTAGTACTTCTGCTATAGGATGATTCCTATGTATTTTAAATAAAAATATATTTTTAAAAATCAGAGTGCAAAACCATGGGTTCTGACATCTCTTGGAAATATAGTAAAGTTTAAAATCCAAGGATTTTATGCTTAAATGCTGTGGTCTAACTATCCTTATGCTACCTCACCTAGTTATTCACTATATTTTATGACTGTTGCCTCATTGTTCATTACACATATTTTGAATTAACACAGAAAAAATAGAAATAGCTGAATACAAAGAAAAATATGTAATCTATTAAAGAAATAACTTAAAAACATGAATCTGTTGAATATTGAAAAGTTATGAGATCTAATTTAGCAAATGCCAAAAACAGTATTAAAACAGTATTGGTTTCCATTGCTTCCAGGTATTGGTTCACTGTGAGGATTGTAAATATAAATGTAATGTTGGCTAATGATTTTAAATAAAGCTAAAATCAAAGAAGAAATCACAGGAATAACTTACACTAACCAAATAAGAAATTATAACAAATAACACCATGTCAATGCTCCAGTGCCGTAATGATTTTAAATTAGAAAAGCAACATTTACAGAACAGGTTGCTCATTTAACATTTTTAAGATCTGTCAATAAGATCACTTTTGGCATGAAACAGACTATTTATTTTGATTAAAAGAAAATCTCTCAATGAAAATACTCAAGCAAATACCAGGAGGGATTCTTGACTTGTTCAGTGCCTAGAGCATTCTTGCATATCACAAGGGTTTGAGAAAGAAGCAAACAGTGCTTGAGGGTCTGAAAAAATGTCAATGTGATAGGCTGTTGAGGTTACTGAAGAATATTGTTTCAACAAAGAGTGGAAAGGTAGAGATCTGATTAACTCCTTGGCCACACTGTTTGTAGTTATTTACGAAGTGCCACTTGATGGGTGGTAATACGAGTGCTTTGTCTTACTGAAATAATTTTTTAAAGGGTCATTCATGCTGAGTAAATCAGATATCACATAATACTTAACACAGTCTAGCTGTTGATGAGGGGCTTGTATTGTGGTTTTGCTATTGGGGTGAGCTTTTGTTTATTTGGTTGGTTAAGTTTTTTGTGTTTTTCTCCTGTTCAAAACAGCCATGTCTATGAAGGGCTCTGTGCACAAGTCAGCTTATTCCATTCTGCTGTGTGTTTTGTGTCTTTGGAGACATTTGTAAGCAAATGAATACAGCAGTGAATGAATACAATGAATACAGTATATGTATATATGTATTATACTGTATTATACATACATCATATGTATAATGAATACAGTATAATGGATACAGCAATACAGGCCATCAGGTACTTCTCTACCAAGTAAAAATATGTTTTGTTTGCTATTCTCATTTACTTTGGCTGCTACAAGTCTCTAAACTGACCTTTCAAGGAGGCAAGGTGCCATCTGGATGAGGGGTAAATCTCTTCAGGGACAATATGGGCATAAAGTACTTTGTTTAATTATGTTTATTCTGGAAGTTTAAAAACCCCAAACATGCTATATGATCTTATAAAAAAAAAAAAAGGCATTAGGAAGATACTATAGAATCATATTACTTGGGATCACATTAAAAGGAGAATATAATTATAAAGGTCATGTGCTTTTTATTCCCCCCCAAAAAAAATCACAAATACACCCATACCAAGGTCTTATTTCTGAATAAAGGGATTATTCTGATTTGGGTCTTTTTTGTTTTATTTTTCAGCTGAAAGCCAAGCACTTTCAAGCCAAGCAGAAATGTGAAAATAAAAAAGTATTTAATTAATTCAGTGTAATATAGATATGATATTATATATATTAAAGATATAACCTGAATAGAAAATAGACATTAAATATAATCAGAACAAAGAATGAAACAAAGATGAGAGATATTATGGAAGCCCAGGAGGGAAGCAGGAAGTCCTTGTCATTCTGCAAGTGTATGACCTAAAATTCCTTGTCTTTTTAGCACACTTGAAATATTTGAGTTGAAAGTAACTATTTCTATTCATACTGTTCAAAGGATAGAGTCATTAATAACTCTAACATAGGTCATAACTTCTGCTTTAAACAACTTGAATTCTTATTTACTTCAACCATCTTGGATCAATGCTTGCATGCTGACTGCCCTGTAAAAGGAACAAGCTCATCTGCAGATCGAGTTGAATATTGTCATTATTTGTACTGAGGTGTTGATAGCTCATTTTTGGATCATGGGCACACAAGCTTCCAATAAATGTTCATTTGCTATTGTAAAGCAATTATCCTTGATTGCACAGGATTTGTTCCAGTCAGCAAGATCTTTTCAACAATTTGCAATAAGATGTTCAGAAAGTAATTCACAAGAGAGAAGAAAAGTTGATCTCTCTGCTGGAAGATTATATCAGTATTATTTTCCTAAGAGTAAAACACAAAGAACAGGGCATATAATATTAGAGAGACCATCCCTAGTTACCTAAATTTTCAAGAGATGGGCCAAGAAATGAGTTTACTCCACCACAGTGTAAATCGGGAAAAGGGTTTGAGAGCTGACAATAGCTACGCTCTGACATACTGAAAAGTTAGTTGTGCTGTTATTTTTCTGTTCCACCAATGTACTTATGGTTCAAAATGAAGCTATGGTATCTCCTGTGGACTATTGCATTTTGCTTACACATATTTTTGAAGAAACTTTTTGCTTGTGTTTGTCAAGGAATCTCTTTTGAGTGTATTTGGGAATCAAGTTCTGGAAATAAAAGCATCTGATTTATCTGACCCATCACACATGCGACAATTCAAATTACAACATTTGACAATAATTAAAGAGTAAACAACATCAACAATGTGTTTAGTAAATCTAAGGAAAATTTAAATCATCCCTAAGTATAATGACAACATGCTAAGTTTTCATGCTAAGTATCATGACAACATTCAGTGTTATAAACAATAAAGTATGTACATGTGAATATACTGACAACATACAGTTCTGAATATTTTACCATTGCAAGAATATTAAAAAATAAATTCTTTAAACATTTAAACACTGATTTTTTGTGCATGGATCACTCATACCTATGCAATATCACATAATACAAATCATGATCATACACTTGCCTTAGATCCCACATGTCAATATTCCTAGCACTCACATGCTAAGAGTTCCCATATAATTTATGTGTACCTTGTTTTCCACAGCAAAACCCTACGCACCATCTTATAGCTATTTTTATACTCCCAAATGGCTTCATCCTTTGATCTTTCTCTGTTATTTCAATTTTCTACTGCTCTTGCTTTGTTCAGAAATACCTACACCAGTAGAAAAATACCCATTTTCAGAAAAGGCATTTGTACATAATACTTGTTTCCATTATGCAGATATCTGTCTAACCCATCTAGTCTGTCCTATTTCTACTTCAATATTTGTCTTATTATTCCCACCTCACCTTCTTCCCTCACAGCTCACAATTTTTTATAGTCCAAAATAGACGTTATTGCAGTTCTGTCACTTATTGTCAAAAAGATTATGCAAATGCATCTCTGGCCCTATATGAAGCTTCACTTTTCTTCAAAGCAATATGACAGATGTGCCTATGGCTGGCAGCCATACCCTTAAGCCAAAGCAGTGATTGTTCCTGCCTGAACTGATTGGCCTTTTACCTGCATTGTGTTTTCACAGGTTTTTAAAAGCAAGTTGGAACCAGGTCTTAAGCAGGAGGGCAAATGAGCACCAGCAGAAGATGAAGATGGTTCATCTATGGATTTGGACCCATAAGAAAGCAGGAACTGGAGACGGGGAACAGGTGGCTAGAGAAGCTGATGATAAAAAAAAGAAATATAGTAGAAGAAAAAGATGTTAATTTAGCTTCAGTTAAAAAATGCATTCATTCTACTTCCACTTATCTACTTTTAATGCTGTATTAATGCTGGGTTATTTCCCCTTCCAGACTGTTATATTTACATAGTTATATACTATTTTACGTATATACAAATATCAAGTGCCTTAGGGAAACTAAGTTTATTAATGTATTTGATATATAAAAATTAAAAACTTGATAGTAGTTACACAGCATAATTACTGTCTTCAGTTTGAGCTATCTTGGTGCTTTTCCAGATATATTTGGGTTTTAAAAAGACTCAGCAACCCAGTGGACACCACTCTGTGGCTGTATGTGTTTATGTACTTTGGTTTTTCACCACTGCTAATTTAAGACTCTTTCTGCTAGGATCTACGACCAAGTTCTGCAGAGATGTTTATGTATGACATGAGAATATCGCACATCTGTGTTATGATCAGCTAAAATCTGTCTATGTCACTCTTATTTCCTACCCTCCTTAATCAGTTGTAAGTCTTCCTCCTGTTAGTAGATAGTTTTGCATGGCTTATCTGGCCTTCAGAAGTAGCACACTGCATCTCCATCCTACACATGCACTAACAGCATAGTGTGAGAAATCCCAAAGTGAGTGAATTTCAGGATTTCTTGTTGAAATATTGAGTGTAGTTTAAATATTTTTACAACCCAGGTAGAAAGAAGTTGTGCTTAAACACACACTGCAGCTCCACTCACGATCCCTTGCTTTTCAAGTAAGTCCAGTTATAATTTTCCTGTATGAAGTAATTCTGACTATCCAGAACAAGGAATATCAAATCTCGATAATCTGAGTGTCAATACTGTTGTTTTTCTTTTTATTTCAGCAGTGCAGGCAAGTCCAGAGAAGATTTATTTGTACAGACAATAAAAGATAGATTTATCTCCTTCACTGGATTTACATGTAAGATGTAAGACCCCTCTCAAGGAAAAGTAAATCATCAAAGTAAGGCAAGAGAGAGTATTCTTTGCCTTCAAAGAGAGTTCCAGGGCACAAGGCTGTTTAAAATAGACAAAAAGAATTAGAGAAAGGATTTTTTCTTTTTTTTGATAAGCAACAGAAATGGAACTCAGCTCATAACTGAGAATTATTTTTTATAAAACTTTTAACCTAAACAACTTCACATATTGCATTTCTGGAATAGCTAAACACAGATTTCCTAAGAAACCTCAGTCAGAATATTCCTCTAAGTTATAAATATCCTAATTTATCTTCTGAAAATCTAGCTACTAAGAAACCACTTCTTATTGTCCTTCTGAAAATCCATCTGAAGATCTTACTTGCTCTAGTTTGCATGTATATATTTCACAGATGAGTTCAAAATCCTTTTCTTTAGCCCATGTAATACACTACGTTTTTTCCTAGACAGTAGCCTCTGCCAGTGAATATTATCAGTCCTGAGTTTGTTACCACATTTCACTCTGGTGGACTGAATCCTGTGAGCCACTTTTCAGCTCATAAGCTTCTTCTCTTCACATCCTTTTCAATGTGTCAACTCCTTGACACAACTGTGGAAATTTTAAAGCAGCTTTTTTCGTGGGCATATTTAGAATGTTGTCCTATCAGAAATCATGCATAAAGTAAGCAAATCAAAGTGATTTTAATACAGAAAAAAGGGAATATTTTGTACTTGATATCAGATTTGTGATATCCTGAGCTTGCTTATTTAATGAAAGAGCAAGATGTGCTTTGTCTCCAGACACTCTCTGGTAATAACTGCAATACAAAACTGTTCTTAGATTAAATAATAATCTTAAAAATTAAATAAATCAGCTTCTACCCAATTATGTTTGCTGAGAAATAAAAGAGAGAGGCAATTTGGTTTTTAAAGTTTTCCTGTAAAGTTTTTTGGTTTAGTGTCCTCTTGTCTGTTATTTTCCTTGATTTAGTTAATTATTTTTATTTTTAAGAGAAATTCCAAAAGTAAGTCAAAGAACCATATATCAGAATTTCTTGTCATGTAGGAAGAGATTCATATCACACAAAACCCCATGTACGTAATCTCAACTAGTTTTTCATTCTTCCTTTATGATCACTGAAGTGAAAGGTGACTCAGGAGGGCAAATTGTCCTAAATATTTTGTCCTGAATGTTTATTATCAGCAGAAGCTGACAGCAACCTAGATTTCCACTGAAAGTCAAGGTCCTGCACTTTTTGCATCCAATCCTTCCAGCAGCCTTTCCTTCTCTCTCTCCTATGTTTTGGATATAACATTGACTGACTTGTGGACTGAATTGAACAACTTGTTAGCACAGCGTGGTGGTGACCTATCCTATGATCAATAAGGCAACCTCAGCTTTTTTTAACTTTTCTCCACTTTTTTTTTTCTCCTTGCATCTTTTACTATTAAATCAAATATATCAATTTTTTGGCGTCAACATTTAATCTCATTTGGTTTTTATCTTGTTTTTGGGAATATTTCGAACCTTCAAAGTTCTTTCTGTTTTATTCACAGAGAGTTAGTTCTCTTTACTCCTCTGTGATTAAACTAGTTTGTGACAGGACCACTGATAGGAAAGCAGCAGAAAACATGGCAGAGGCCAGAATGAGAGCAAAAAAAAAAAAAAATCAGTCAGTAGCAGCCTGATCTTAAATAAACTCAATTAAATAAAACTGATTAATCAAGCAACTATTTCATAAAATTTTAAACCACCCTAACTGAGGGCTTCTGCCAAAACCAGAAAAGTCTTCCCCTTACGTCTGGCTCCAGAATCAATTCTCACTGCTCCAGGGAAGAGACTCGTCTTAAAGCAAACCCAGCAGAATAGTGATTAGTTTTCAAGCAACTCAGTCAAACTGGTACCTCAATCCTTATGCCTGAACAAGAAAGAGGAACCCACAGGGAAAGGTGGAAGAGATAGAAGAGCCCATTTCAGAAGAGGCTTGTTATGAAGTTTGACTTAAGAAATAGTGAAAGGGCCTGAAGTGTCTCTGCTGGAGTCAAATGATGTAGGTTTCAGAAAAGAGTCCCATTAACTCTCTCCAGAAGACACAAATTTTATAACTTGATTAGATTAAATACATAACTTAAATATGCAAAATGTGGTGAGATGAATTTCAGCCTTAAGCCATTCTCAAATTCAGTGACACAAGCAAAACTATCCAAGGTTCAAATGTTCATCTAGTTCTTCACATTAGCAACTGAAGATCCAAATGGGATTCTTCATACTCTTAAATTAATATGAATAGAAGTTCTGACAGGACTGCATCCTCTGAGATTGATGTTTTTTGGTTTTTTGGTTTTTTTTTTTTAAGAGGGCATAAACTTCTTAGAGGGCATAGAACGGATGCTGCAATATTCCCAGTGAAATTTATTGGTTTCAAACAAAGTGACCCAGCTGCAATGAGCAACTCGAAATATTGTGGCTTAATCAATTATCAAGATACAGTCTGATGACCTTGTATTTTCCTCTCAGTCTTACTCTACAGGAACGTATTAAATCTACTCTTGCATACACAGTTGAATATCAACCTGAGTATTTTTTTTCATTTTTCTTTTTCTTTATTTTGTTGTATAGCTTCTACAGAATATTACAGATGTCATGTTTTCTCAAACCAAAATATAAATCCTCATAAATGATGTGAAATAATTCAGTGATATCAGAAAATTATTCAGACTTGAGAATTACAAAAAACTATAATGTTGAGGCAGGGTATATTTTTACAGCTTGGACTCTAAGAGGCCAATATTCAATTTTTTACTTAGGAGACTTGAGTTTCATTCAAGTTGGAACTGGTCTGAAACTCCATTTTTCACTTCTTCAGTGCAGCTATTGTATGCTCACTGTATCGTGAAAAAAGTAAACTATGTACAGATGCAGAGGCAATGGGATAGATCTTTGTCCATATTATGGTATAAGAGCACTTTCTTCATGCATCAAATACTCTTTCATTGACTGCAGTTAAAATGGGGGGGCAGCAATTAATATCCATGATAATGCTTGCAAATTTTAAAACTATAGTAAATTAATGTTTTTAATATGCTTTATTTATACTTTTGAATAAAAACCTTGAAGAAATTAGTAATACTTTCTTTAGATTTCAGGCTTTTTATCAGAACTTTTTTAAAGTATCGAGAATGTGGTGGGTTTACATGGGTGGCAGTAAGCCTCCATTCAAATACTTGCTTTCCCTCCCCAAGGGATGAGCGAGAGAATCAGAAGGGGACAAACAAAGAACTTGTGGGTCAAGATCAAGTGCCAGTGCAAGTGACAGAAATAAGTTTAGCATAAACTGTTTAAATTTCTCATTGATAAAGCAGTTCTGGATGATTTTGGAACACATTAGAACCATGGGTATGTATTTCATATATTTCTTATAACATTTCTTAGTTGGTGGAGGATGATCAGGCATTGGAGCAGGCTGCCCAGAGGAGTGGTGGATTCAGTCCCTGCAAGGGTTCAAAAAGCATGTGGCTATGGGGCACTTGAAGACACGATTCAATGGTGAACACTGAGGGCTAACACAATGGGTTCTAGGGTAACAGCTGGACTCAGAGTGAAAAAGAAAGGCCTTGAAGTTGTGCAAGCACTGTTTGTCAGCGGCTAAACCATTAGTTTTTATGTTAGCTGAATCACATTTTATGTGATATGCATAGCACTTTGTGCATAATGCTTCAAAAGCAACAAAAGGGCAAGTCAGGGAAAAGTCTACTGATGCCTGCAGCTGGGCCTTGAATTGGAAAATCTTGTTCCTGTGCATTTCAGCCCCTGGCTCAGCCAGAAGCACTTGATCCCATCACTGTGAAGAAGATCATTTAGTGCTGTCACCACAAATAACTTCAATTTCAGCAGCATTGGTGATGATCTTGTCTCCCATATATTTTGTTACTTAGAAATTCTTTCAATATCCCTGGTCACAGATGAAATGACTTTAAAAAAAAACAAAAAAAACCAAAAAAAACCAAAAAAACAAAAAAAAAAAAAAAAAAAAAAAAAAAAAAAAAAAAAAAAAAAAAAAAGGAAAAGTGACCCTTCTGGAAGCACAGATTTTCAAACTTCCGCCTTGGACAACTGGATGTATGATTAGGAATGAGATGACCAATGCTTCCAGTCCCTGTGAATGGGCAACAGCATTCTGCTCTTTCTGAAATCTCAGAAATCATACATTTTCTTATAATGAAAGCGATTTACTTATCTCAGATGGTACTTGAACACCCAACAGTAAACAAATGGCAATACTTATTTCAATCATGATTTACCATTATTTTGGCTGAGGAAGTGTAATTAAAAAAAGGAACTTAGTTTGGTCTCTGTTACTTTAAATTAAGAGCTATTTGCTATGAGCTTCTATATAGACTTCATTAGCTGCTGTGCTGAGATAATTACTCCTTTTAGCAAAGAGCTGTCTTTACATTGGTAAATCCTGAAGCTGAATAGGATGCATCAAGATGATTTGCACTGGTGATGAAAATGAGCAGATTACACAGGTGGAGGGCAAGTGCAATCGATTCAGAAAAATAGACTGAAAAATAACGTTACCTCCTTCAATTTTATATATCATACATGATATACTGGCCCTTCTTATCAGATTAATGTGTAGTGCAACATTAGTGTGTGAGGCTCCTTAGATTGCTAGATTTCTTAAGGACTGCTCTGTGCTGTGACGATAGGAAGTCATAACAACTTGGGATTCAGAAGTGAGACCTCAGGACAGTAAGGGGCTAAGCCATCTTTCCATCTGCTCTTTTGTTTTGGACTTACCTTGTTCCAAACATAAGCCTGATCAGAAAATCTTTGTACACTCAAAATTAGATTAAAGATTTATCGCTTAAATTTTTTTTTTCACTGTCAGTAAGAGTTCAGTATGGGTGGGCAGGGATTGAAGAAGAAAATAATAAGGAGAATGCAGGCAGTGACAGGAGAGAAAAAGAGATGAAAAGATAATTGTAACAAACATTTCAATTTCATTCATAAGGAAAAGTGAGGAATATTTTATTCTTTGTGTAAGAGCTCAGGTAATTTTAACTATGTGGGATATCACAATGGTTGGTATGTCTTTTACTTTTACATTGGTCACATCAAAATGCATATACTGTTTTTTTGGTGAAAGTTTATTCTTCTCTCACATCAAAGTGAAGATATTCCCTTTGTATTTTCCTTTTATTTTTATCCCAGAATGAGACAGCATTAAACTATCTAGTTCCTTTTGATTTTCTGAAATGTATTTTGAACTTTCACTTCAAATTGCATTCTGATTTCACAAAATGATTGTTAGTTAAATTTGAATTTTTTTTCTTCAGCATTTCCACTAAACTTGCAAGATTACTGGGGATTTGACCCAGGGAAAAAAGTGCACTTTCACTATGTAATTGGAATAATTTCAGAGACACATCCCAGCAAAGCCAATTGTTCAACTGGGACCCGACTTTGATACATACACTTATTTTACAGTTCCACTTTATTTTACAAGGAGTCCAGTAGAAATGAATGGACATGATTTTGATATAGTTTTCTTTGTGTGCTGAATAATAAATTATTCTGTCACTTTCACATGCCTGGTTCCAAGAATAAGATAGTTCAGTGTCTCATGGAAATCTGCTTGAGTGAAAATTAAACACATCATTTTTCTGTCCTGCTCTTCATTGATCTGAGAAACAACTAGTTGCTGTCCTCTCAGTGCTTTTCCTTTATGCATATAAAAACTGGTGTTATGGCCTAAACCAGCCTTCATTTTTCTAGATCAAACAAATTGAGTTTCTTTAATCTTTTTTTTAAAGCAGATAAAATTTGCCTATTTTGCCATAGCATCTAAGTATCTTATGAGCTTTTGAAGTTTCTCTAATTGTTTCAAGTTTTTATTTAAAAGGGGTTTGAAAACCAGACAAAATGAGACTATTAAAAGGTTTGCCTTCCACATATCTTAGAAGGGCAGTTCAAAGTATCTGTTTATCATAGAAAGAAGAAAAATAGTTTCTTAGGGCAATGGATGCTCTTTCAGAAAGAATCTTGCAGGGATTACAGAAAATTTCCAGGTTGGATTTATTAAGGAGAGAAGAAATATTCAGATTACTTTTTCTAGCAGTCATTTTCTTAATACACTTCAAAATGAGATTCGTTTTTTTTATTAACTTCGTGTTTTTATTCAGCCTCAACTTGATCTTTTCATGTCTCCATTTTAGATTTACACATTTGTTTTCTTTTTAAGATTACATTACTCCTACTTTTATATTGAATTTACTCTTATCAGTTTCAGGTCATTTCTGCAATAGATCATGATCATTCTAAATTCTAATCCCATTCTTTATATATTTTATAATCCTGCCAGGATTGGTGACAGTCCACATATTTAAGTGGGTTTTCCCTCTTTCACCATACAAGCCATTAATGCAAATAATAAATAGCACTTTTTTTAAAGACAGTTTCATTGGATATCCAGCGTAGTGCCATGCTGGATAAATGTACTGCTATTAGCTTTGAGTAAATTGTGATCAAAATCAGAACGGTGTATCTGTAAAGTAATCAACACTGAAGAGGGTGTATTCTTGAGAATGCCTTTGAATAGTATTGCATGAACTTAGTTCTCTGTAACAAAGCACTGCATTGTGAAGATATGGCCTGGGAGACCTAATCTGAAACATTTTTTCAGTTTGAAAGAATAGCTATTAATGAAGGGTCTTTTTTTGTGTTTCTTTCTTTCTTTCTTTCGTTATTTATTTATTTATTTTAAACTGACTAATTATCCCCTGTACAATCATGACACATAGGACACTTAAGATTGTGTCAACAGCTTTTACCAGATTTAAAAAAAAAAAAAAAATTCCTGTGGATTTCTAACAACTCTATCCCATCCCTCTCACTTTTAAAAAAATGCTGTTGAGACAGTTCTACATAGTTTGCTGTTGACAAATGTGTAATTTCTGATTCTTATTTCACTATTGCATTCTCTGTACTTACACACTGTTTTTTAATAACTAGCTAGCAGAATATTTTTGAGTGTTGTTTCTCCATTTATTTGTACAGACTTTTATAGCTTCCTCTTTTCCCTTTACTGGAATCTGTTTTAATTGAGAAGTATCATTCCTAAGGATTCTTACACTTAAATCAACCCTCCTCACTTCTCAAAACTAATAAGTAGTAGTTGAGAGATAAGAATGAGAAGCCCTGCAATTCTCTAATATAAATTTCTTCAAGCCCTGCAGTCTTAAATATTTTTTAGCATTAGCTAAATACTCTTTAAAGTGCTTGCTCTCTCTTCATTCTACCTTCTGTCTATATCTACATGTTGTTAATTTTAGCTGTATTGAGCCACTCTGGCCACAATTGACCTTTTTCATGAAGTCTGAGAGAAAAAAAAAGTCTGGAGGGAGAAATATTTTAGCCTCCTATGTATTATATATCTCCTATAAGTCAATCAGTGTTAGGCTTAGGATGCTGCAGAAAGATTCACTGTGCCTCATAGGTCTTTGTGATCTCAGCACTGACTAAGTAAGGAAATACCTAATCTACTCTTAAAGTTGGAAATTAAATTTGCCTGAGTTCAATGAGAGTCTTTACAGCGACTTCAGAAAACTTTGGAACAACAGTTTAGGACATGGTACCGAATCAATCTTCAAGTACAAAATGTACATCAAAATTCCAGCTTCCAATCTGCTTTCAATTATTGCTAACTGCAAAATTTCCCATGGCTGAGTTTAAAGAACCTCCCAACAAAGCTTTCTTCACCACCTCCTCTCCTCTGTACACACATCTACTTTCAACCTGAGACAGGGAACCCCAAGAAACAACAACAACAGGAATAGCAACCAAGTTTGCAGTCTCAAGACTGCGCCAGAATGTCAAGCTGCTGCTGAATGAAAGCCAGACAAGGAAGATAGTTGTTTCAACAGGATAGCAGCCATTCCAATTCTGATAAATAAGGATGTAGCAATAATGTAACTTCTACAAAGTGTCTTTTCCTGATCCCATCATCAGTGCTCGCACTGAAGCAACAAGAGCATGACCCTGAACTGGTTGTGGGAGGATGGACAAGTGGATATGTCTGGACGTTAAGGTAAGGAATATAGATCAGACTATTTTCCCCATCTTCTCCAAAACATTCTTTACACTAAAGAGAATCATTCTGAAAGCAGGTGCCAAGTGCTATCCATAGTCTGGTTACTATGGCCATCTGATGGCTAATGGGGCTTTGGATCTGCTTTGAAAAAAATAAATAACTAATTTATATAAGGTAGGTATTGTAGATATAAGGAATGACTTCAAATATATGAAGTAGCAGGAAGGCTCTTTTCTGTCTTGGTTGGAAACAGTCTTCTAATTCGGAAAGAAATTAGATGCAGAAATCCAGGAACACAGGGCTTTACATGTGAAATCAGAAAATTGTGTGTGCAGGTAGCACATATATTCCTTGAGGAAATGGAAGTATTAGCAAGTCATGTATTTCCAGGGAGCATTCCTGTGTACTGAGGTCAGCTCGCTGTACTGTTTATTGCTAGAATTATCTGTGATAAGCTTTTGGCCCAAGTAAATGTTTACTCTCCTAAACAATTTCTGTGCATACTTCATGTGTTAACACAGAGAGCATTTCTAACAAGTATATTTGATGGGACCACTATGTTTGGAGGATTAAAGAATGCAATAATAAGGATGAAAATTTTTCTCTACTGAATGGCATTAGTGTCAAGAATGTTTATGGGCATTGTTTCTGCCAATAATATGTGGGCCTACAGCTCCATTAAGGAAGGCACAAACCTTATTCGAAGATCATACCTCAAAACATTGTTTTAGTTCAACTAACTTCACTCATTTGCTCTCTCTAATGTTATTGTCTTTTATAGAAACCTACACTGTTCCATTTTTCAGTGATCCTACCAGTGTTAATTTTGTAATCACAACTAACCTGTTAATTTCAGAGTGGAACAAAAAAATACATCAAACAAATCTGTCTTTTCAGTGCAAATGACGGATAATAACCCTCTTTTCCTGAATAGCTGAATACTCTTTCTTCATATTCAATAGTTATTAAAAAAAAAAAAAAACTGAATTTCCTGGTTGGTAGAATGTTAGGCCACTGTTGAGTAAAATCCTTTTATAATGAACAAGAACACAGAAAAAAGTATGAATGAAGGTTTAATGAATCTTCTGGTAAAAATTAGTAACAGCCTTTTTAAAAAAAAAAAAGAAAAAGAAAACAAACCACAAACCACAAAACCAGAAGAGAATAAAAATCATAAATCTCAGGTTCCAAAAATAAAATATTAGGGTGCATTTTAAGAAAGGGGGAAAAAACAAATTAACAGCAAAATTTCCCTCTTAGCAAGACTGTGAAGCTCCTTCACTCCTAGGAACTCCTGGGAAACATTTAATCCCAAATTCTTCCCAAGTTTCTTTTCCCTTCCTTTTGTTTCTCCTTACAGTTATTTTCAACATAACATTTTGGATGCAGTTTTTACTGTAGCTTCAGAGCTGAAAAAACCACAACAGTTTCCTTTATAATTTTTATAGCACATAATGTTTAGCAGACAGTTGCTGTGCCCAGTACACAATATTTTGGGGAGTTTTTATCCTTATATTTTCTATTACGGAAACTGGCAAAGTAAGGAACCATTCAGCAAATGAGGTGAGTAATGCCTATTCCATGTAATCCTTTATTTTATATAGTAATGGAAGTTTATCTTTAGAGATGGGACCAAATAACTGTCTTTATATCTTGGTAGGAAATACCAATACTGCCTACACAGAGTGAGAGATAATACTTCTGGCAATTTTACTTTCACATGGCCTTACAAGCACAAAAGTAGAGAGAGAAACTAGTGTAAGAGAAACAGTAGTTTGCAAATTTATTGTATGTGAAGATAAAATGGGTCTTCGTATGAAAAGAAAATATGTTTTTCATGCCTGGGGAAAGTGATGTTGAAGAAAACCAAACTCTCATTTGGGCCTGTTTTATATGACATATTTCCAAAGATGTCCATATAAAGGAATACATTTATATTTCTCTCTAGCTTTTGATAATTCAAATCATAATCTATGAAGCCACAGTTTACTCTCTAACCACAAAACAGATTAATGAAAACAATGAAATAACAGAATGTGCTTCATCATACTCCCTGTCTATCATGAAAAGGAACGGCTGGAAGACAAGTATTGGTTGAGATCAGCTTCTGAAATGTTCAGTTCTGATGGGTCTGTGTGGCAAGCTGACAGGAAGAACTGCATGCCTCAGGGAGCACTGACAGAATTCCTGCAAGGGAACAATGCTTTGAGTGGGAAAACAGGGTGAAACTGCCCCAATCCCTGACTGTAACAGGAAAAATATGGTGGAGGTAAGGAAAGCAAAGGTGAGAATACCTAAAGGTAGCAATTGGAAAAGTTAACATCTATGAAATAAAATAAAATAAAATCATCCAATAAATGCCAGACTGTGCAGACCAGATGTCAGAAATAAAATATAACTCAATAACTATATTTTAACAGAGATGGCTTCATGCCACAAGAATCAATTCAGGGGTGTACAGGCATGGGATTTTGCTTTACCTCGTAAGATATAATTATCATCTTCATAAAGGGTGGCCTTATTGGGATAATAAATATAAATATCCAACATAATTAAAAGCTCCATTGAAAAGAACCAGTTTACATCAATACAGTATAACTCCATAGAAGAATAAAATCAGAGTTCTGCATCTACATTGGGGTTGGGATTCTGAGTCACACAGAACAACATGTAAGGGCTTAATGCCAGCTTTTGGTTGAGGCTTGTATATTCTAGTCAGCTTATTTGATATGATTTGACTGAGTTACTGTCCTCATTTTGACTAGGACAGAATTAGTTTTCTTCTTAGTAGCTGATACAGTGCTGTGGTTTACGTTTAGTATGATAATAATGCTGATAACAAAGCGATGTTTAGGTTGTTGCTAAAATAGTGCTTACTCTGAGTCAAGGACTGTTGAGGTTCCCATGCTCTATCAGGCAGCAGGGGCACAAGAAGCTGGGTGGGAGCAGGGTCAGGACAGCTGAACTGGCCAAAGGGATATTACATTCCCTAGAACATCATGTTCGGTGTATAAACTGGGTTGAGCGGGCTGCAATGGGTCGATCTCATCTCGGGGGTGGGCTGGCTCGGTCAGCAGGTGGTGAGCAATGTGCATCACTTGTCTTTATTGTCTTTCATTTCTGTCTCTCTCTGCCTTTTTCTTTCCACTATTATTAGCAGTAATATTATATTTTACTTAGTTTCAATTATGAAACTGGTCTTAGCCCAAGAAGTTTACTTTTTTCCTGATTCTTACCCCGCCAGCTGGAAGGGGAGAGTAGAGGAATGAGTACTTCTGGGGCAAGGTATTGCCACAACAGTTATACATAGATAAAAGTTGTTTCAAATATAGAAACTGTATTTAAGAGCCTAGTCTTTTAACAATATCTTTGCAGATGTATTTCTCTGCGCACGTGTATTCCTAATGACTGCTGGATGATTCTTAAGGGTTTTTTTGATTAAATATGCATGCAGATCTTGTTTCAGAACAGAGAGGTTTGCATGCAAAATTATACAATATTTAAAAAAAAAAATCTCCTTCATATTCTTAGCGGAAAATAGACAATAACAATGAGAAAATTATGGATAACTTTGATTTAAAGTAAGTCATAGAGTGTATGCTGCAAGTAGAAGTTACCTGTATGTAACCCCAGTAGGAAGGTGTCTGGAAATGGAAACCTAACTTTCTTCTTACCTTCTCAGCTGGAAATGCAGTGCATAGATGAGACAGTGTGAGAAAGCTGACAGTTCTTGCTGTTCCCATCCTGTAGTTATATAGAAAGCTTTATTCACCACTTTGTGCCTACAGCCCTACAAACATCATAAATTAATAACAAATAGGGAAAGAATTTAACAAACACACTTGCCTAGAACGTGCATTTAAGGCAACCACTTCATGAAAGTAAACATAAATATTAGGACTGCACCACTTCCTGTCTCCAACTCCCTCCCCCAGTGCGCAGGCACAGCACACTCTGTTTTGCAAAAATAAAGGGCTTGTTTTTGGGACAAACAGAATTCTTCCCTTTCAGAAGTTGTGGAAATACACAGTGATGATTTGAGCTAGAAGGTTCATTTGGTCAAGACTACTTGGTCAGTCCAACAAATTTGATTTCAGGACTTCTAAAACATTTCTTATGAATGAGTGTCAAACCCTAACCACGAATATCTCTACCAAGACCAATTCCACTTCATCCTCTGCAACTCAGTCTTTCCCTGGACTGTTAGCAGAGTTTTTAAGATATATTCCTAATATTAAATCCAAAATTCTCTTCTGCCACTGGACCCCATAATTCCTCTTTCTGTTCTGACTGTCCAAGGGGAACAATTGGTCCCTGTCTTCCTTAAACTATAGCTTTTTGGATTCAAGGACAATAATATGTCTTTTCAGTCTTTGTCTATAGAACAAACATGTCTGGTTCACTTAGCCTTTTCTCAAATGCTTTCTTTTTTCAAGCCTTTTATCATTTTTTTATGTGTCCTCTAAACTCCCTCCAGTTATATATATAATTTTTTTTCAAGCTACTGCTCAAAACTGTGGGTAGAGTTCCATCTTATTCCTGACTAGCATGGATTACAGTATAACCATTTCTTCTCCTTTACTTTTATAGGATAGGGGTTTTTTTGAGAGGATTCAAAAAGGGTGGAGAAAAAGTGATGCTAGTTCTCTAACCTCTTTTAGAGATACATGGAAAAGACAATATTCATGTGCATTAGATTGACATGCCAAGGTATTAGAAGTGGGAAGCTGCAGGGGTGGATTTTTAGAAGAGTTCAGGGCTACCCTGTGCTGGACACAGGTTGTTCCAGGAGCAGGAGATGCACCAGGTGTCAGAGCAGATATTCCCTGCATATCATTGCAGAGGCCAAAATGCAGAAATTGAAAAGCATATGAGGAAGCAGCAGAAAAAAGAAATCTCTGTGTGCTGACTGCAATCCCCACCACCTCATCTTCCTGCGGCATTTGGGGTGAGGAGAGGACTCTGAGGCAAAGAAGTGAAGTTGAGCCTGGGAAAGAAAAGAAGGAAAGATACTATTTTATTGTTCGGCTTTTTGTTTCCCACTACAAAAATCAGTAATTAGCTATTCGTTTTACTTGGCAATAAATTACTTTTCTTCAAGTTTCTTCTTCTCACTTCTCTTCTTCTTAGTAAATAAGCTATTTCTCCATTTATCCTGACACATGGCCATCCTTACAACTGTTCTTCTTATTTTTCCTCTGAATGTCTCTGGAGGGGTTAAGGGAACAAATGAACTGGGTGCCCATAAAGCTTTTCTCCAGGCTTGACCCAGCACTCCATCGTAGCTATTGAAGATTTTCTTAAATTAAATTATGTGTATCTTTTCTGTGTTTTTCATGTCTGTATTCTTTCAATGAAAAATAATTAGATCTAAACCCAACAAAATATTCATAATGCACATTACTCATACACACAAAAGAGTTTCTTGAGTGACAGCTCATAAAAGTATCTTATTTATTTAAAAATAAAGGAAAAATAAAAAAAACCCCAAACCACTGAATAGGATTCATCCCTTTACATAGTAAGAAAAAAAGCCCTACCAAGTTGTGAATATAACTCATTTTTTTGACAGCTACTTGAATCTGTCAGTAAAACTAAAGAAGAAATTGCCTCTCTGTACATCTACATCAGTATTTAACTTTGGATCAGAGGCATGCTTCTGCAATAAATCTCCTGATCATATCCACTTCCTGTACTTAGGTTCTCATTCTGGAGAATGCAGATTTAATCCGTCCAGATAAAAATAAACTCAAAACTGTGGTACTTGCAGACCAGGTTTAGGGGTGAACACAGCGTGCTGGGTTAATAGCTGGATTTGATTATATTAAGAGGTCTCCTCCAAACTTAATGGGTCTATGGTCCTATGAACTGCATTCCAGGAGGTCAGTGTGCACCCTCTCCAGGATGATATTCAGCTCAGGGGACCAGGCAAGAGTTAATTGGAAGTAAAGCATTAAAAGTGTATATAGTGGGTCCTCGGTATCCTTTTTTTTTTTTTTCCCCCAAGACATTTCTTGTTCTTATGCCTTACTACTTGCTGATATCCCTATAACTCTTACTAAAATAATATATTTATTCTCCCTTTCCTTTAATAGTTCAGTCCAAAGAGAGGCAAAGAACTTTATTCATAAGATCCTCCAAAGAAAATGTCCAGAATGGAGAACAATATTATAACCTCAAAATGGAAATGAGTAAATTGTTGGCTTCCCCTATTCTTGCTATTGTATGCCCTCTGTACTGCTGACTTTGTAAATGCAGTTCCATCTAATAGGGAGAAAGGTATGGTGGTTTTGACAAACTGATATTTTGATTTGTTTTGCTTTGTTTGGTCAGGAAATGTTACCTGCTAGGCTGCTTGGAGTTGATCCTCCAGTATCTTATACAGCAAAAAAGGTTCCCATGTAGACTGATATCGTTACTTTTTCTGTTATTTTTGTGAAATTGATCACATAATAGCCTGTAGAAATTACCCATAATGTGCATCAGGAAGCTTCATTTGCACATTTTTACTTTAGTAAATTAAATATTTGGTACCATATGAAGTTGTTTTTAAGATTCTTTTAAACATTGGCATGTGTGTTATATTGTTGCTGAAATTCCACCTGAATTTTCTCATGTGTCACATATACTGATCAATAACCCAGGAAATTTTGTTTATCAGAGATGGAAAAAAATTATTTGCTCATGTGTTAGATTTAATTTTGGTGAGGTAACAAACTTGCTTCTATTTTATTCTGATCAGGATTTTTGAAAGAGTCAGAAAGGGTTGAGAGGGCTTTCCCAGGAGTAGGGAATGGCATGGTTTTTCTTTTGGCCTGTGTAATATTTCCACTTAGGGGAATATTAACATGTTCGATTCTTTGTACAACATTTCTCTTTGTCAGCATCTTGCTCTGAAACTTCTGTCCTTATCCACAAAAAAAAAAAGACACTTGGCTTATGACTACAGTGGCTTGGGGATTGGATGGACTCATCTTCTGTTTGTCATTCAGCAACAGGTTCATGTTGAATCCTCTGCATGCCTGAAGATAATGGTGAAGTGGACATATTCTTTTTGACATTGTAGCTCTTTTATTTGTAAAATCAGATACCTGACACTCATTGGTCCGGGTTTTTCCTATTTTGATATTCAGTATTAAGTGTTATTTTAATTCCATGTGACCACTAATTCTAAACACAGAGGTCATTGAACAGATACTACATTTATTTCCTCACAGATTTATATAAGCTGAAAATAACCAAGTAAATGGAATGCTAGTAATATTGCCTTAATTAGATAGATATTAATGACAAATTATTGGAGAAATTATAATAATAACACACACATATATATGCATATATATAGATACACATCTTCTTTTAATAAACCATTTCTATACTGTATATCAAGTGACTAAAATTCATTGAGATTTCTAGGAACCCACACAAGAGAAAACATCATGGAGGATCATCCACTGAATGCTATTAGTGACCTTGAAAATTAAAACAAATACGTTCTTTTTTGCACAGATGGCCACTCTTTGATGAGTTTGAATGCAACCTAGAGGTGAAGTAATGCACAAGCTTCAAATATTTCATGCTATATTTTGCATAGGCATCACATATTTTTTATCGTGCACAGAACTTTGTGTCAAACTATGAAAACCTCCCATAACTGACCATGTGGTTTTCATCAGACTGTATATGTAAGCCCAAACCCAAAACAATTAGTTCCACTGGCTATACTTCAGACTTGAATAACTTAACTAGAACAGGTAACTCAGCATGCTGATATCTTCTCCTGTACTTATATGTGAGTCTTATTATCATGAATATTAGTTTGGGGGAGGGGGCTGCGGGGTGGAAATCTCCTGGTCTTAAAGCATCTTCTGTTCAGAGGTTCAAAGATTTTAGGGAAACCTAAGAACTACAACTTCTGCAACGGGAGGAATGCAGAGAGATTAATTTCTTTAAAGAAAACAATACAAGGTTTAGAGAAGTAGCTTGCTTTTAGAAGATAAGTATCATTATGTATTATAGATAGTCTGAAAAAGGTAGAAAGCAAGGGAATCTCAGACTTCTCTTTCTCCAGAACAGATAATTTTTAGTGTGGGTGCACCATGATGAATAATGATTGTTGGCTATTTTAATCCAACTTTTCACAAAAATGTTGCTTCAAGAATACTTCTCCGTGGAAGAATAACTAGTGTGTTTTATACTAGTCTTCATCTCCAGTGGAAACAAAGACTATAAGAATTTACCTAATTGTTTCATTCTAGTTTTGGTTGTATTATGATTATTAGGTAATTGTCAATGTACTTTTGGAAATTAATTCTGCTACTGTTTCCATGGCATAATTTGATTTTATGGACATCTAATGACATGCAATAGATGTTGCTGGATAACAACCTCTGTTTTCTTTTTACAGGGAAAGCTTTGGATGTATTGTATGTAGCCAGATGAAGATTTCCAAATGTGCCCATATCTACCTGAAGTGTCACTGCTAACAATTCATCAAATAGCTGAAAAGTCATATTAAAACTACAATACATTTTCCTAGTGTTTAGAGTTCTTTAATTTAATGAAAATCATCAGAAGAGGCATAGCATCATCAAAGATTTCACATGATAATTCAGAGAGAGTGAAAAGAGATATGATAAGGTTAAAAAAGGAACACCTAACAATCTGTGCAAGTGTTTGAAGATTTTAAAAATTCTACCTACTTACTATCATTATAACTCTCTTTACAGATAATAAAACATTCACAGAAGATATTTTCTGGAATTATCATATCTGTAATATGTCTAAAAACCAAAGAAATCTAAGAATATGGCTTGTCAATCAAGAGACACCATGCTTTCTCCGAGATAGCAATCACAATTATAAATAATTTCTAATGCATAGCATTAGAGTAATCAGGCTTTATGATCTGTACACATGATGAATATCTAATCTATGTATTGCCCACAGGACACTTGATGTACCAGAGAGAATACAAAATAATTTACCTTCTGGAAGAAATTTTACTGAAACACATTAAAAATTACTTTTAAAAGAAGTCCTTGACACTGCCTCCCATAAGATCTTCATGACAAGCTGTTGCTGGATGAAGAGATAGTGAGGTGGGTTGAAAACTGGCTGAATGGCCAGGCTCAGGGCATGGTGATCACTTCCAGAAAGTTTAATTGGAGGCCTAGGTATCAGTTCAGGGCCCCAGAACTATCAACATCTTCATTAATGGACAAGATAACGGGAAAGAGTGAACTCTCATTGTGTTTTCATGTAATCTGAAACCCAGCGGAGTGGT
This sequence comes from Vireo altiloquus, assembly GCA_013396875.1. Taxonomy (NCBI): domain Eukaryota; kingdom Metazoa; phylum Chordata; class Aves; order Passeriformes; family Vireonidae; genus Vireo; species Vireo altiloquus. Next base: position 300,519 of record VZRF01002578.1, read on the forward strand.
TGATTTACCAGGTGGTTGTGCTGCCGTTCAGATGAACTGAAAGATTGGAGGAAAAGGGAAACACCGAGTCCCTCATCTAGGGAGGAAGAACTCCATGCAACTGTACAGTCTTGGATCTGACCAAATGGAAAGAAACTTTGCAGAAAAGGACCTAGGGACAAACAACAAGCTGACCACAGCCCAGCAATGCAGCCTTGCAACGGAGAAGATCAAGAATAATCTAGACTGCATTATGCCTGGCAGATTAGGTAAGGTGATCCTTCTCAGCGCTGGTGAGACCCATCTGGAGTCCACTGCTGGTGCAACAGCACAAGAAACTCCCATGTACACAATCCAGCAAGTCCAGCAAAGGGCAACAGAGGTAAATACGGAATTTGTCACAAGAAGAGGCTGAGAGATCAGTTAATCATGAAAATGAGAAGGCTCAGTGGGATCATATCAACAGGAATAAATACCTAGAGGGACACTTGAAAGAAGATCTTACAGTTCTCACTCAGTGATAGAATGACAGGCAATGGGCAAAAATTGAAATTAAAAAATATTTTTAAAAAGAAAAAAAAAATTAAAAACCAAACAAAAACTCTGAGTGTCCAAAAGTGAAATACCCCATGAAGTCTTGATCCCTGAAAAAATTAAAAATCTGAGTGGAGATAGTCTTAAGAAATGTGGTCTCTCTGGTCTTGCTTTGAGCAGACAGCTTAGAGTAGAAAACTTGCAGAGGTGCTTTCCAACCTATGTACCATTTCTGTCCAACATTCCTATTCCCTGCGCTGAATTTTATATATGTCACATCGGAAAACCCAACTTAATACTTGTTTTCTTAATTAAAAAGAAATCTGTTTTGTGTATCTGATTTGTCCATGCTGAAAGAGATTTAGAAGTAATGGATGGAAACCAACTTCAGTACGAGTAAACAAAGAATTTTCAGTGTAAATAGGAGAACCTGCGTGCCTGGTTACTTTAACAGGAATGTATGGTAAAAGAGGGAAATTATTATTCTCCTCTACAAAGCGCAATGGTGACCACATTTAGAGTACATTATGCTTTTTGGTCAGACCATTTGAAGATGGATCTGGAGAAGAAGTAATGAATGCTGTCAAAATGTTGAAAGCACACTTCATGGCCTTTGAAGAGGGATTAAAAATGGCAAAACTTTAATCTCATAATGAGAAGAGTAAGGAGTAATCTAAATGTTTTTCACAACTGTTTTAAAGCCAGCTTACAAAGATGGTGAAGCCAGCTCTTCTTGGTAGTACCAGATGAAATGGCTGGAGACATTTAATCTTAAATATTTTATAAAAACTTAGAACATCAAAAACGTAACGAGTGAAGGAGTGCAAGTTTCTGCAAGAAGAATCGACATATAAGTATTTGTGGCCTGAATATCATAGTACATGCAAGTAATTTAAACTAGAATGTTCAGATTTGGTCTTTAAGGAACTGAGAGTTCATCCTTACAGTTTGGAGCATCATGAACATTTGCACATATTCATGAAAAGAAGACAACAGAAGTGAGATGAAACTACATAAAAAAACTTGCATCAAGAACAAACACATCCTTTTCTACTTTTGATGCAACGAAAATCTTGTTCCCAGTGATTACACAAAAAACTCTAAGAGAAATATCTTTCTTCATAGTATGATTTTGAGAATGGAAGTCTGCCAAGAGGAAAATCCAGAAAGGATTTTTAAACAATGGAGGCCTGCTTCATTTTACAGGTTGGAGATTTTTTTGACATGAAGACACAGACCGCATGAGTTTCACAGAGTGCAATTACATTGGATGATAGGGAATTGAAATTTGGACAACTTCTAAGACATACCAAATCATTATTGAACAAAGTTTTCTGCATATAATAAATATGTAAGTAATGTAAACGTGAGATTACTGTGTGGATAGTTCTGTATATATCCATGTGGATGTCTCTTCTGCTTACTTGAAGGCTCTTGAGTGCAGCAGACTGATTCTGCTGAGGGCAAAATAAAAATGCTCTTCCTTTGTTCTTCACTGTTACAGCCAATCTGATATATGGCAGTAGGTGACCAGTCAAAGCCTATATCACTGCAGGCAATGAAGATAATACCTGACATCACTGACCAAGCTTCACTGAGCTCACTATACAGTGCATACAATTTTGAAGTGAAAGAGATATCTCATACTGTAACCTCAGCTGTCTTATAATAAGATAAATCACACAAAACATCTAGTATGGAGGCCCAGTGTTGTTCCTGGATAGAAGACTGTTCATTCCAAACCTGGACTATGAATGAACATCCACTCAAACACTAATACTTTTTAACAATTCTGCATGGAGTTTCTGGACAAGATAAAAAGCTCTCATTTAGATCCCAATTTACCTTGTTTTGAATTGTCTTCACATAGTTTCAATGTCTCCCACTGGGACATAGAGATAGAAACAACCTCATTGTGAATTGTTAGTTCATGTGGGCTTTGGTTGGACCAGGATTATTCTTTGTTTTTTTCAAATAACACTACATAGCCTTTTCATAGTGCTAAGGTAAATGTCTGGAAAATGTGACTGTATTTTGCCAAAAAGTGTATAAATGAAGAAATTTTTTTTCCCCAAAAGTTTGTAACATAATATTAACTGGGACTGTGCATTGCTAGGTGAACAATTAACATAAGAATTATCACTCACAGTGTCAAGAATCATTTCAGTCCAAGAGTCACCTAACACTTACCAGTGTATCCATTTTAAAGTACAATAATCTTTATGTTGTTAAGGGTATACTCTGTCTCATGTTTATAACACATAAATGGAGTCTTGAAGTAACTATGTAGTACAATTCAGAGATGAGTAAGAGAGATCTCTGTTTAGGTGCATACATTTGTTGTGCCTTAATCACCACTTGGGCTAGCTCACTGCAAGGGAGAGTTCCTCACCTGCTTGGAAGGGTGCAAAGAGTGAATATTGGTTTAATCTATATTTGAACTGCAGGAATGGTGCAGTCAGCAACACAAATATTGTAGGGCTACAGATAAAGCAAGTAAAAAGAAATGTGACATACCATGTAAGAGTAGTCATGTGAGAAAAAGAAATCCTGGATTTCTGATCCTGATTTTGTTGCTGCAGCTATTTCATTAACTCATTGGGTGTAAAAGAGGAAGAGATAAAATGTGCATTTCCCTGTATTTATATAACTTAAAAAACTGCAATACATTATATCTAGAACAAATGTAAGCAACTGATAAAGAGAAATAGAAAAGAGGTGGGGGGAGAGAAAGATAGTGACGGAGACAGATTAAGTAGCTAATATCACCACTCCACGGATCCCAACAACATCCTGTTAATCCCCTCCATCTGATCTTCTTGGAGGTGAGGGTTCCCCGGAAAACACAGAGTTCAATGGATTATGACACCTCCTCAGCTCCCTCTCACCTAAATGTCCAGTGGATGTGGCCTTCCTGGGTGGGGGTTTTGCAATTGAGCCAGTTTGTGAAGGGAGGATGGGTGGTCACTCCCTCTGACCAGAGGTTACAGCACATCCCCAAAACTCTCATCCTCCCCCCTCTGTTGTTGGGGAGTGTGTGCCAACCTGGCCTCAGCAGATGAGCCTGCAGGCTATGGCCTCCCCCACCCCAAACCCCACCTGAGTTCATGTTCAGGACAGCTGCTGGGTTTGGCTTTCTTGTGAATACATTCTTCTCCCTCAGACTTGTTTACCTCTCCCTAGACCTGAGATAGTCGGACAAAAGTGTCATCTTCTCTTACCTCAAGTTCCCTCTGCGGCTTAACTCAGAGTCCTGAGTTTCCTCAAAGTTTCAGTCAGGAGGCATATTCAGGTAGGGGTGGGCTTTGGTGGTTGCAGCTGCTTTATGCAGTTTTGTCATAATGGGCAAAAGGTCCTTCATAGTAATGTTTAAGGTACTAACCATAACATTTCAGTCTCTGACAAAGGGTCAAGTAAATACATGTTTAAACTGGAAGAACTTAATGCAGAGAACTGATGCAATTCAAAAGATGAGACCTTAAAAAATAGTTTGTTTCATGTAACACTGCCACTCTGCTTTGTTGATCTCCAATAAGTAGGTTATCGTTTTAGGAACTGACTGAGAAAGAACATTCATTCAAGACTATTCATCTGAGTTGTCTCAACCAGACTTAAAGCTCCATTATTTTGTCTTTCTCCCCCACTTCTGAACTAACTTTCCCTTGAACAATTTCACATTTATAAAAATGCAGTTTAATTACATAGCTGATTTTTTAACAGCAGGTAAAGCTACCATGCTAAAGTACATTACCTAAACTAACATGTTAGTTCACATTTCTTTTTACAAATTTCCTCTCCAAACTACAGTGTATGTATTTCAAGTGATTATACTGTACGCTCTCTGCTTTTCTTTTAATGTTAGGTACAGTGCTGATCAATTTTTTACCTTAACCCCCGCCTCACACCATCTAATCACACAGGCATCTGAAATCACTTGGCTTAAGCTTCTAATGCGTAAGTGAAACTCTTAATTTCCTTTTCAGAGGCATTTTCATGTTCTACTATATTAATATTTTTATGTAACCATGAGGAAAATAAAAAAAAGTAAAGCAAATGTGAATTTAGGCAGCAGCAAAGATCAAAACCACTGCCTCTACCTACACTATCCATTAATTTTCCAGCTTTGGCTTTTCTTTCTAGAAGTTTCCAGATGCTTAGGCCAAACTGAATTGAAATTTGGATGGACAGCAACTTGGGGCAAGATAGGAGCACAGTTAAACATTAAAAAAAAAAAATTTTGAATTCCAGAGTAAAGGACAGCAAAAAGTGCTAAACTTTGGAACATGAATTATCCACAGACTATAGCATCAGTTCCATGGAAACTGGGAATGACTAGAACAGTTTCACTAGAGCTCATCATTTGTACAAGACTGGAAGCTGACATAAACTAACATTACATTAAAATGTATTATGATGACCACCAGGGTTTCCATGCTGCAATACTTCTAGGTAAATATTTCTTGCTAATCTCTCAGAGTTTAGGCCTGTAACTTTATTACACCATGTTTTACGCTTATCTATGGGCAACTTGGTACAACTATTTACAATTTGAATGGGAGTTTTTTGTGTCATTTTGGGTAACAGCAGTAATAACACCTCTGTAATATCTAGAGGTCAATATTTTAGGAATGTATTTTCCTAAATCATAGTGTTTGTAAAAACAAGCTCTTGCTTAAAAGAGTTCACAGTCCACATAAGTGAAGGAAACAAACAATGGATTGAGGAGATTTACCTAAAGCCATACAGTTTGTAAGAAGAAGATGAGAAATAGTTGCTTGGACACAAAAATGTTCTTACTATCCCTTTTATTTAATGAACAGAAGACAAGTCACTATTCAGAACTTTTTTTCTAATGGTCATCCCTCATTGTGGTTACATTTCAGATTTTGGAGCTCGTGATGAATCCTGGGTTGAGGCATTGTCAGCATAAGGTTCTGGGAGCCATTCGATAATTTGGATTTCATATCTGTTCAGATTTTTCTGGGCAGGAATTGTTTTTACTTCTTTCATTTAGTGCAAATGATCTTTGTTTATTAAACATTATTATGTAGAAAGTGATGACTGAGGTTAATGTGATGACAACTCTCTGCATAATCCAAGATAAAAGAAAGAGGGGAAGAGGAGAGAGGCAAAAAATAAAGAGAGCTTTGATTTTCTTTCTTTTATTCTTGCCAGGATAAAAATATTAGCCACATATTGAGAATCATTATAACAGTATCAGTAATCATCATAAAAAGGAGAAAGATAAAATTAGCCCACTAAAAAGACTATAGAGCTCAAGGAAATCAGACTGTTTTGGCATACAGCTTTAGTTACTCATGTTCAGTGTACAGGGAAAATGGATGAACTATGGGATCAAAAGCTGTTGTAGTTAATTAATTGTGGGCATATTTAACATGTTCATTAGAGCAAGGAGTTTATTTGGCAAATTATTACTTAGTCTATTATTTAAGCCTACGCAATGCAGACATTTGAGAAAGTTGATGGCATAAGGTGCTGACATGGGAATGTGCTTTATAGAGAAAATTTTAGAATCTCTGTATTTTTGAATGCTATTTAACTCTGCCCTTTTCTTTTTTAACTATGAGAAGAACGTGCAGCAGACACAGAAAGACTCAGAGATACAGCTCACAGTTTTCCCACAAAAAACAATAACAACAAAGAAAAAATAATTATTAACTGCAATGTTTACAAATGCTGTTGGAGGCACATCGTGGTTTATTGACAAGATATAGGCAAACATCCAAGCTATGTGATTTTTTACTTACGATAACAAAACAACAACCAGAAAAAAACCCAAACAAACAAACAAACAAAAAAAACCACCCTAAAAAATGGTACCCTAGTAGATACCTTCCTCTTTCAATGTGACTTTCTAAGATTGTTCAGGAAATTACTGCTAAGTTCCTTACACAGAGGCCTTAGTCTCCCCACCCATACTTTCCCTTTTTAGTTACATCATACTTCACCTTACATAAGTACATAAATTATTTATATTTCAGCTAACTTAGAGGAACTAAAAAGCCTCTCATTTACCTCTTAAATCCCCATGATAATTGGCATCCCAGATGCTCGCTTCTGGTTTTCCTGCAGTGACTCTTTTGGAAGAGGTCAGCAGCTCTCTTGAAGTGTGTGCTTTTAAACACTTTTTTCTGACTTACAGTTATGAGTAAGACTAATTTAAGACAGATCAGATTATATTTTTCTGCCTTACTTAGACAAAGCAGATAGCTCCTTTCTTTTCTATCTAAGAGGTTAAAAACATACGTGTCTTGATTCCATAAAGCCTTGAACATGTGATTTGCACATAATCTACACTATTCAATAATATGTTTTCATGTATAAGAACAACTGGACAGAATTTCACAAAATCAAGCAACAACATGCTTGTCTATGTGTGGAAATCTTAGGTATGCATCAAAAATCTCCACAGACACATATGGAGAATGAAAACGTCCATCAGCTTTCCCTGCAGCAGTTTTACTCAAATCTCTGGGACAGAAGTCTCTATAATTATGATTATGAGCTATTATAATTAGAGTTGCAGCACAAAATTGTGAAAGAGTTTCCAAAATTATTAACAGTATAATTTTAATTGTATGTATTTCAATTTTAAATATGCTTATTGGTCTAAATCATGAGCTTTATTAGGGCAAGACTGGAACATTTAATTGTAATAAATGGAGGTAGTCCCTGTCTTGTTTGCAAAAAAGTACCTTAAGTCAAGCAGACAAACTCAAGCTGCTTCCACGGCCACTGGACAGAAACTTTTCCATGCCATCAATTCTTATGCCTGTAGGAGCTGATCACTGGTTGGCGATACTCACCTCTCAGCCCCAAAAAGCTATTTAGGCAAACCTGTCACCAAAACTGAGAACAATAATAACAGCTTTAGTTCTGAAAACAATCACAGATTCTTCCTTTGGACTAAAATTCAAACTACATGGACAAACTTCATGTATTAAAAGCCAAGTTTCAAAACAATGGTCAAGTGATTGTGGTGTTTTTACCAATTATGTTTTTCCTTATTTGCCTAAAGCATTTCAGTGTCAAAAAGAAAAGGGTGCATTGGGATTCTGGTGTATGGCAGACACATTAATGAATAAAAGTGTGAATATCATGTAAGCATTGATACATAAGTGCTGGGGTTTTCTGGTGATAGACATCTTACAACAATTTAGGTTAAAGCAAACCAGCATAAAGCTTTTTATTGTTGATACTTGCAGCTTCATTGAGATAAGATCTCACCATACTAGAGCTTGTAAAACATACAAAGAGTTTCAAAAATAATTTTTAAAAGCTGGAAAAAAGCCCCAAACCACAAATAAAAAGGGAAGTGCAGTACATATTAGCTGGGGATTTCATTTTTCCTTTGCCTACTATCATGAGTAAGCAGCCTTTTATTTTTTATTTCTTCCTCTGGAAGTTTTTTCATATTTATCACTGCTGGAAGGGAAAGGACACTGCAGAAAGAAATCAAAAATCCCAAACCACAGAATCACAGAATCACAGAATCACAGAATGGGTAAGGCTGGAAGGGACACTGAAAGGGTCATTTGGTCCAACCTTTCTGCTCAGCAGGGTCATCCTAGAGCACGTGGCACAGAATTGCAGCCAGAGGGTTCTTGAGTATTTCCAGTGAGGGAGACTCAACAACCTCTCTGGGCAACCTCTTCCTAGGCTTGGTCACTGAGTTCTTCCTCACATTCAGATGGAACTTCTTGTGCATCAGTTTCTGTCTGTTGCCCCCTGTCCTTTTCCTTGGCATCACCAAGCAGAGCCTGGCTCCACTGTATTGACAGCCACTTTTAGATCTTTATATATATTTATGCTGTTCAGCGAGTTCTCAATCCATTCACTGTCCACTCATCCTGTTCACACACATCCTGAGTTTGCCGATGAGGATACTGTGAGACACAGACCCCAAAAAAAACAAAAAGACAAAGATCAGTGTAGCCTTATAACTAGTAAGCAACAATGTAATTTTCATTCTGAGTCCACTGATCTTGTATTTTTCTTGCTTTATCCTGAAAGGGAATATCTACTGAAAGCAATGCAGTTACTCGTGTAAATTGCTTTAACTCCTATCAAAAGTGTATTTTATTAAAATGTTAATATCTTCTTACTGATGAGCTAGACTACATACCGTCATAATTAAGCATTTTAAAACCTAAAAATTGATTGCTATTGATTGAAAAGTGGACAGGAGGGTAAGAAGGCAGGAAACAAAAAGGCAGAAAGGGAGGGATCAAGTGAGGTTGATCACAACAGAAGAACAATCCTTCAGGAAAATTAATGCAAAAAAAAAAAAAGAATAAAGGCCAGTAAAGCTGTTTAGTTACCTACAGTGACCATACTGTCATTTTACCTTAGCAAAAGAAAATCATTGTTATGATGATGCCAGTTCTAATAGGTATTTTATGGACGGACATTCAGCTGTTAGTGTCCTAACATAAATCTCAGCCTAAACTCCTAACCATCACAGTATCCTTGGTATATTGAAAACAAAACCAAACCAACACCAAAAGCAACCCCAAAACCAAAGCAACGACTAACTCACCAACCCTCTCCCAACAAAACAAAACCAAAACCAACCCAAAATCTTCAGAGTTTGAGCTCAGAAATTCCTTATCAGTTTCAATGTGAAGAGTTAGTGTTTCTAAGGAGAGCTTGAATAAACTCAAGGTAAGGGGCTGATTAGTGACTAGATAGTCAAGTCAGTCCATATTCTTTCCACCTTACTTCAAGTGCTTTAATGAGTTAAGAATTTAGATCTCTTCCTTTAGGTTCCCCCAAAAGGGAAAAAAAAATCATCCCTGCCCTAGAAATTACTTAACTCTCATACCCACTCACTCAAACTCCTATCTCTCTTTCTTAACTGCTAGATTGAAAAGAAAAAAATGGACTGTGCAGAAAAGTTTGTCTTGTGATCAAGGGATATACAGCGTATCTTGCACCATGATGCTGAGAGGCAGCAGCATTCTTTCCTAGAATAAGATAGAGGTCCCTGTAACAGAGCCAGGAAGTCAGTTAACAAATTAATAATGTTTAAGTCAACAATTTTCTCCCTAGGTCTCTGTCATTTACTAATATAGTTAAACTGTGCTCTAGATTCAACTTATACTCTGAGGGACAACTCCTCAGACTGAGATAATTTACTGTTGTAGAAAAATGTTAGTAGTACTCATGGGGCTAAACAAGAAATGAAGGGAGAGCATATACCTAAAAAGACATCAAGGGAACTTTATCCAGAAACAAAGCAGTATCTTTAAATGAAGAGAGGTGGAATATGTGGTGGATGGAGTAATAAAACACTCATGAAATTATCCTTAAAGTCACTTATCCTTATTATTTCTGATTTTAACTTGAAGTTCTATGAGTATCAGCTAACCACTTTTCACTGTTTAATTTTTCCCCTCTGTTGGCTTTAATTAAGGTTGTCCTTGTGGCAGACTCTTCAACCTGAAAAATTTCAAAATACGCCTTTTAAACAAGTGAACTTTTCTTGTAAGAGAGTAGATTTTTCTGATATAAAGTATTTCATATCATACTCAAGAATAATAGTATTTATTTCTTAGCAATATGTTTGCATACAAATTAGTTCAGGAAAACTCAAATAGTGTGGAGAAAACAATTGAGAAGAAATGGAAATAAAAGATGTAGGTGTTTACTTGGTATTTATTATGATGCTAATCTCTTAACTGGCTCTGAAAATATCTGAGAGCTTATATTACTTTGGGCTAATGTTGGGCTAATTCAAGAAGAATGAGGATAATATATTTTTGCTAAAGTAGAACCTGAAAACTAAGAGAAAAACACTATCTTGCCCATGATACAGAATGTCAGTAATGCAATTAACAAGTTAGTTTTCAGAATCAAGAAAATCACAGTGATATTAGGCATCCCCTATCACAACATTCAGAATGACACAGTAAGTTACAAACACAAGGCAGTATTTACCTATCACATAACATTTCTTGTTATCTTAAGAACCTTAACACATTCTGACAGTCTGTCATCAAGCAATCCAGTTTCAAGATAACTTTTCTGGGTTAAGTTTTCACAGTAGTGGAGTCTTATACAAGAAACACCCAGTATTCTTCCCTTTAATATATTCCAGTGGTTACTGTCGTGAAAAGTGGTTACACTTTTTTACTTTATGAGTCTGATTAAACCACAGCAACCCGTTTGTATGTTGAAAAAGCTGTTTAAAAATAATCTGCTTCATCACTCCTTTACATTGTGTTCACATTATAGAAAATCAAGATCTGTGCCAACAACTTAGCTTTCACATATTTTTCATTGTTCTTATAAACTAATGTAATTAAGACCTAACTAGAGTGAGTTTGGCATGTTTTTATCTGTTTTCCACACTACAGTTCACAAGCCTTCAGTTTCTGTCTTCTGTCTGTGTGAACTACAGTTTAAGCAATCTGTTTGGATTTAACTACAGATTAAGAGACCTAAATTTTTCTTCCTACATGTGGGCTAAACGTCAAAATTGCCAGGACAGTTAATTACATTCGAGACAGTAAAGGAAATCTGGACACTTACTCCTCTCACTGTAGGTATAGTCATGGAGCCAGTTAATTACAACAGACCTTGCATAGACAAGCAGTGCCAATTCAGGTAATTTACGGTATCTGGGCCATCTCCAGGACTTGCAGATATGGCAGAGGACCTATAGAAGACTTGGGTGTGGTTGATGGAAATCAGATAGGAATCTCTCTATCAGGTACATCAGCAAGCCTATCCAACGCGCACAACTCAAGTGTTGTATTGGCACCATTTCACTTGAACTGAGTCTTCGTTGAGCATAATGACAATAGAAATTTTGGCGAGGTGATATGTAGATATCGTCAGCTTAGAACTGAAGCTTTTGCATTCAAGTTGTATTTTAACTAATTATATTAAAGTTAAATGTTCCACATCTTTGTTGCCTAGTTTTAGTTCTTGAAGGCTTACCTCTTCTTTCCTAGTGATATCATGTCCTCCCTGAATTTGTTTTCCTAATTTTTAATTTTTCCATAATTTTTCCATAATTTTTCCATAATTTTTCTTGTCTACAAATCTTTCTTATCTCTTTTAGAGTTTGATATAGTTGTTTTTGTCTTGTTTTTTTTTTTTTTAATAACAGAAACATCTTCTCAAAGAACAATTTCACTACAGTTCTCCATGATTTTCTCCTTACTTATTTTCTATTTTATTTTGTTTTTTAATTTACATCTAAACATCCCAATGTACTCTAGGAACTATATACACGGCTACTATATCTGCACAGTTAAATACTAATTAATATTAACATGATAGGAAAAATAATATATTTCATCCTTAAAAGAATTGCCTGGCAGCTTCAGTCAGCCTCTACTTTTTAGTCATCTGGTGTGTTTCTGTCTTAAAATAACTGCTTTTGGCTGTTGGTTTTCTTTTTCTGTCCATAAGCTAAAGGAAATTAAATTACATGGCAAACCTTATGGGCTGGATAATAATATACTGAATTAGATTTTCAAGTAACATATGAAGAGGTTTTGAATCTGTGTAGCAGCTATAGCTTTCCATAACAACATTTGCTCTGAGGCAAAGCTACAAAGATGAAATCTAGATTTTGAGAAAATTTGTTTCTGGATTTAATCATAGGAACTCCGCTCTGATTCTGCTCTTTGCAGGTGGAGCAGAAGTCCACTTTTTGCTTAAAGGTCAGAAGAGAACAGATGGGAACAATGCTGTAAGAAGCATCCAGCCACGAACATCAGTGCAAAGAAGACGATCAGCAAAAATGTGTAGAACGTGCTGCCCTTCATTAGAAAACACTCCCATTTCCATATAAAATCCCCCAAATCATAGGAATAATTGTAAGACCATTCACTGTTTGCTCAAGAATTTCTTTTTTATGTTTTATTTCATATTCAGGCACGCATCTAGAGGCAATAAAAGTGACCAATACACAGTAAATAACCGAACACCATTTAGCTCAACCATTTGACAAATGGAAAAGCACAGTAGCAGTATGAGCTGGCAGTAAAAATTCACAAAAATATGAATTTTATTCATAATATCGAGCACCTTTGATAGCTTTGGGTATGTTATGCGAAATACAAAAATCTCTCTTCAATGTGCATATTACTTATAATCAGAACCAAGAAATGATGGACTTACACACATTGGGAGTGACATCTAGCCCATCTGGGAGGCCACCTAGCCCACCTCTGCACTCAGAGTAAGGCCACCTTCCACACTGGGCTCTGTAGCAATAAAAGGGTACATACAGCAAGAGCTTACACGAATTTTGTAAAGGAAACCTGCAAACTTCTTTGCAATTAAATATTACTACATTTTATTTAGTCCAAATGCCTGACCATGACACAAACAGCACTTAGGTTATAATACTGATTAGCANAATTACTACATTGAATTTAGTCCAAATGCCTGAACATGACACAAACAGCACAAACACCTATATATCTTAGGTTATAATACTGATTAGCATGGTTTTTATGTTTGATGACAGGAATTTTAGAGATATGTAGGAATTAAGTGTAAGCATTTATAGCATACAGAACTGGAAATGTTAAGTCCATCTCAAATCATGAACCAAGATTCTACAAGCTTATTTCAAAGAAAAACAAAGATCACTTTCAATATAATTATTTTATGGAAATCAAGACAAAAATTTTGATGACATGCTGATTTTCCCTGTTTTCTCACCTTCATAGAAAAAAAATCAGGTTTTTTTTATAGTCCCTTTGTTTATTTGTTTGCTTTTAGGAATTTAGTAACTTTTCTGTATTTCTCCCTGAAGGTCAAGCCCCAATTAACTTTGAGTAGCACTCTACACTTTCTGTTATGCACAAAAAATAAGAAAGCAGAAAAATCCATGGCCTGCTACCAGAAAAACAGGAAACAATAAATCTATTTAGATATATTTTTATTTTAAATATACATTATATCCATCTATGGATATATGGCTGATATCACAACAGTATTAATATAAGTTCATCTTTGGCGAGAGTAAAACCCTTGAAAAAATAGATGCAAATTCTACTTCCTTGGATATAGAGAGTCTTGGAGGTTCAGAGTGAGATGGATGTGGCTATTCATACATCTCAGAGGTTTTATTCTGTTTTTCTACTTACCTCAGGCAAAAGACAGTTCACTGGTTTACAGTGTTTCCATGTGTTTGAGGTTATATCTCTTGAAACCATAGACGATAGAAATACAATAAAAAAATAATATATATATATAAACTTAGGATGATGGAAAACAAGTTTTTACGGAGTGTTTAATTTCAGCATAATGGGAAACACACAGCTCTATTTATACCAGAATGTACAGATATGCTTCTGGGGGATGTAAACTTAGAAATGGCTTTATAATTCTTCCAAAGAGTATAGAGGCATGACCAAAAACCACTGAGTTATACTCAGCAGCCAATTCCCATAATTTTTTTTGTTGTAAATCTATTTCAGCCTCTTTCAACCCATCTATTTCCTTTAATGGGAGCCCTGGTGGTGTAGTGGTTAAGCACATGGCATAGCAATTGCCAGGGCCCGGGTTCGATCCCGGCCAGGCTGCTCCCTGGGCAGGCAGTGCTCGTTAGCCCTGCAAGGGGGCAATCTGCCTACGTCCTGAGGAGGACCTCAGCTGCCACTGTCCAGAATCGCTTTGGCCCGGCAGATTGAACCTCGGGATTAAAGGGTGGGCTCAGATCTGCGCGCCCTGTGTCTCACCTAAAAAATCCAGTGCGCAGGCTGGGAGGTCTGAAAGGAAAGGAGGCCTCCCCCGGATCTTCGTACGCGAAGGCTGGCCAGCAAAAAAAAAAAAATTTCCTTTAATAATTGATTTTTTTCTTTGATGTAAATGTTTATTTTTTAAAGACCACAAAATAAGAAAAAGGAATAATCAAATTTTGTTGAAAAAATATTACTGAAAAATTGAAAAATCCAGGCAAAAAGCATTTTGTTCTTAAGGACTAATGTACAGACACTGTCATTCTGTGAAGATCTGCAACATAATAGCCTGTGACTTGAAGGTAATATGCAATGAGTGTGATGCAGAGGTTGTTATGGTTTCAGGGGCTTCTGTGACTTTTACTGACTGTAAAACCCTACAAACAAATATGTTAGACCTCATCCTGGAGGCATAATTCAGAGAATTACACAGCTTCCCGATATAGTGAAAATATGCATATACATGTACCTTCATATTAAAACCAAAGCCATTTTTCCTCCCATTAAAAGAAAGCTAATATTGCTGCCTATATGCATCCAAGAATTCAGAATAATTCAGAATAATTGTGCCAAAAAAACACAAAAAAAACTCACTAGTACCCACAAATATGCAGTGTCATACAGTGGCCATAGAGTTTGAAAAGTTACCTAACTATTTCTATAATAAATGTTTTTGCTAAACAAAACAAAAATATTAAAAATTCTGGTTTTAAGTAATATTTTCAAAGGTAGAGAGAGCATACATGATATTGATTTTCAGTGGGACCTGAATGCCTAACTGCCCTTCATGCCTTTGAGTTTCCCTTTTTTTTTTCTTATAGATGTTCTAAGCAAATCAAAGTCAGTGGAAAGTTTATTTGGTTCAAGTGTTTTTAGATCAGGCCATAAAGGCCTGAATCTTTGCCACTGGCGACAACAAAATCTATTGACTTATGGCTTCAGGACACTTTCCTAAAGTGCCTTCCTTCTCATAACATGCACCATTTCCCATTTAAACACTCATTTTCCACAAAACATTCCCAGTTCATATTTGTATAGTTTACCTTTAAATAAACTAGGCATTTCCTATTAATTCATCATCAATTTTACCATAGAGTTCTAGATTAATTTAGCATTCCGATAGATCTTTCCACCAATTTACTAGGTAGATTATTATAGTGCACAGAATACTCTTCCCCACCCACCATTCCTCACCATACATGCTTGCCATGCACTCACAGCTTTTTTTTTAATAGCTTTCCTTCTCCTAAATATCTTGCAGTACACACTGTAAGTAGAATAAGAACAAAAGGCTAAAACATAAAATGAAGAAAACATGCAATTAAAATCCATGTTTAACACTAGGAAGTAATTCAGTCTTTTACAACAAAAAAGTGTCCCTTTCAGTCTTCAGTACTGACTGTACATTCTTGAAATAACAAAAAGAACAACTGAGTTTGAAATTATTACTATTCTGGATCCTTCCCTCTCTTTGACTTACTGTTCTGTATCAAATTACTTGATTATCTTATAAAGGGAAGGAAATGCACAGTTCCAGACGAATAAAAAATATTTTCTTCATGTGATGGCATTACAAGACTTTATTACTCACAGTAAAAAAAAATAGTGAGAGACTGAATGAAAATGATACCAAAAATATAATTCTGAATTCTTGCTTAAATTTGCTTTTTATAAGTCTGTGTTACTTTTTTGGTAAGGGGCAACAGTAGCAACATTTTGTTTCTTGCTACTAGATCTACATTTATTAACTAAAACTGTACTTTTGAGGGCATTCAGTAGTTTACAAAAATACTATCTATGATAATCTAAAAATATTTTAGCAAATAAGAACATAAAAACTATGAGCAGTAGTTTAAAAGTGCTTACCATTAAAAAGTAAATAGATGATGTGTAATCAGACCACAAATATTACAGATATCCCATGTCTGACTTATATGTAATATTTTTTTATATAACTGTCAGACAGTTGTAAAAACATCAATAATAATGTTTTAACTATCAGTGCTAGAACACCTTAACTCTCATGAATTTCAGAAATGGGCAGCCCTTTATTTCCATTCAATTTTATGTTCTTTTTTGAGTTACTCAAAAGCAATGTTGGAAAAGGACATTACAAGAATTACTGTCCTTGGTTTATACTGTTATCATTTGGAGAACTAAATAATAGCAATAATCTGCAGAACTTAGGTCAAAAAAGTGCTCTTTTCAGTCATGTCCTGAGAAGTAGATGTCAGTCATACCGTATCTGTGATTTGGTCCTGAATTCAACTGCTGTCCTCAGCCCAATGAGAAACTGGATTTTTGCCTCCTCCTATCATTTGTTATACATTTTAAATTGCGAAACTGCAGAATACATAAGCTCAGAAGTGATCTCATGAGCTCACATATTCCAATAATTCTCTCTAAACATAGCACTGATGGCTAAATTCCTCCTTGGCTTTACCACTAAAGCATAGCCAACAGTTTAAATGTGACTACTACCATATGTTTGTTGAAAAATGGGGTATTTCTTCCAGTTTGGGGCTCTCAAGTACAAGAAAGACATTGACAAATTGGAGCAAGTTACTGGATATCTAAAAGATTTTGCAGTGGCCAGACTGGACATGGCACTTAATAGCGTGGTGTAGTTGTCAAGGCACTGATCTGTCAAAGGTTGGACACGATGGTCTCAGAAGTCTTTTCCAAATGAATTGATTCTGTGATTCTGTGTTTACAGAGTATCCCAAGGACAGGCTGAGTGCACAGGCTTTGTTTAGTTTAGAGAACAGATGGCTAAGGGATCAACTTAACATTTTCTTCCACTACTGAATGTGTGTTTAGAAGACCTAACCAGGTTTTTCTGTTAGGCACAGTAAAAGGATGAGAAGAAAGAACACAAGTTACATGAAGGAATATTTCCTCTTGCGATTAAGAAAATGGCAACAACTAAAATAAAACAAACATGGTGGTCAGACACTGGGACAACTTTTCCCCAGAGATTCTGAAATTATTTGCTCAGCGATTTTCATAACTCTGCTGGATCATGCCTGGAGAAACTTAGCTGAAAACCGAAGTTTCCTTTTGCCTTCATGTGGCTTATGGTCACCTCCAAATTAAGTTGTTCTATCATTTCACAATTAAATAGGTGTGAAAAATGATGAGGCAGGAAATGTAACCATATCAAATCCTTCAGAGATTCTGGAAAAAGAAGGCACAAATTGTAGGTCCTACTGGGCTGATGACAGTAGTGGGATTCAGGAACAGTTTACAGCTAGAAGACAACAACTACACATGGACTCTCTCAGTGCTTCTCTGTAACAATTGCCCAGGATGACTATAGTCAGTTTTATGGCAATTCCCAATAGCCTGCCCTGAACAAAATAAAGAGAAAATTTTATCAATAATCTAGTTATCTCTTTCTCTTTTAGATAATGTCTGGTTTTCTTTCTTTTTTTAATTACTCTGAGCATAGTTAGAAGCTGTGAAGGAGTAAAAGTGACTAAGAAAATAGGAATTACAATAAATTATTTGTAGAATATATATATTTATACATATGGAAATTTTGACAAGTGATCATTCACCAATAAAGTGGTTAGTTTTTTCCTTTTCTCCTTTCCATTTTCCTGGCCTTGCCTCTGTTGCCTTTCTCTTGCATTTATCCATGCACTGGTTCTTCACTAGAGAAAACACTCTTCCTTTTAATTTTTTAAGAGCAAATCTTAAAACCTGTTAGCACTTGTCTATGGAGCCATATGGGTTTCCATATGGTATTTCTTTTGATGACTGTGCCATATTCAATATCTTACTCATGTGAATGTCTGTGAAATCAAGTGTTTTATCTTTAATTTCCTGCACTGATGAGTTGACGATAACTTGGAGTGTATTAGCACATTTCTGCTTTATCTGTCTATCATTAGATTGGAAGACAGCATGTTCACACATTTTTTAATTGGATAGCTAACTGGTCTAAGAGAAGATGTAGCAATATGAAATGTCGTCTGTCATGAGTACAATGAATACTATTTCTCCTTGGTATTGATCATTTTATTGCCATAAATAAACAAGTTCAAATTTGTCTTAATGAATTTTAAAAACTAAATTAGAAAAAGGTGGATACCATGTGAAAAGGACACTGAGGGACATTTTTGATTTCTGAGTGTCTACATGGCTCAGAAATGTCACATGAGAAAATAATTTGTTTAGAGTGTTATAAGCAGAAGGAATAAGTCTTTTTTGATGAAATAAGCATGACTTCCAACAAAGCATTAATAGGAAAATGCAGTCTGAAATGCTTTTGAAGATGTAAACCTCATAATGTCAAGTACTGTAGCTCAGTAAAAGCTCGTTACTTACTTCATACAAGTAGATTCAGTTATGATTTCATATCAGGACACTCATCTACCAAACTAAGGAAACAAAGGAAATGCATCATTTTATGTGACTAGGATAAAATAAATATGCATATGTAAATTAGAGTTAGGAGTGTTGTCTTGTATTTGTAATGCCTACGCCCTAAGTACTGCATTGGGGTTTCTTTCTAATGAGATAGTTTTGGCTCCACTTTAAAAAGCATACAGGTGTATGAGGTACACTTCTTTTAAAAGTCCATTTTAGGGACTATGATTTTTGCTTTGGAATGATTGTAGATGTCTATATTTGCTTGCTGGGTAAACAACTAACATTTTACAAAATAAAAACTAATTAATATGGTCAGTTTGATGATAATCCACATTGAAGATTATTATTTTAAAAATCTTATTCTATTAGAATGGAAATGAAGAAAAATATTTTCATCATTAGTATTTTCCTGATATTCTATAATAATTTAACCATATGTAAGGAAAATGAAAGAGTTAAGAATGACTCATACCCACCCTTTTGCCTTTTCATTCTGAAGATGTGCAAACTGTGTAGTGCTAGTAGCAGGCAGAAGCTGTTCATCAGCCATCTTTTCCTCAGAGCAGGAAACAGTTTATTTGAGGGAGATTAGTATTGCAGTTGGATTCAGAGGATAGAAGTTATGACGTATTTTTGATTTAAGCTTGCTTTCAGAGTCTGAATAGGAAAAAAAGAATCTGTCCAGTTATAGAAATACATTAATACTTTGAAAACATATTTGAAATTATTTGCTTAAAATGTAATATATCAGGGTTACTAGGAAGCAAGGAATTTAATATTTTATCCAAAGGAAAAAGAAGAAATAAATGGAAAAGAAAAAAGAGAAAAATATGAATTCATATTAAAATAAAAGTTTGGGAGAACTCTGTTTGGAAATAGCAGGAAAACATCATGTACATGCACACTTTGTAAAGCTACCTTTTTCATACATGAAGATTATTTACTGTGCATGTACATACTCGATAAAGTTTTGTTTATCACCTTCGGTTTTGTATGCAGTGCATCATTTTACTGCCCAGTACTGCATCGATCCACACAGCAATACTGAATGCATATTTATGATGAGAGAAGGTTAATGGCCTTCCAAAACTCCAATTTTGTTTTAATCTTTAATTAATCCTATAGCAGGTATAATATACAACTTCTTTTGTTGTAGGTGGGGGTTTTTTGTTTTGTTTTGTTTCTGTTTTTTCTCCTTTTGTTTATACAAAAATATAGGGGGAAAAAACCCCTAAACAGTATGTTTTCTCAAATAGAAAATTCCATTAATATATACACCTTCATAGTTTTCTATCAAAAACAACAACTTTTGGACAAAATTTAACAGCTATATAAAAGGTCTTCTGCAGTAAAAGACATTAGTGGAAGCTATAGTTTGGACCCGTTATCATGATGATCTTCCACCTAAATAAAAGCAAAACCATCCATATATATATATCAATAATTTTATAGGCAAAGCTGGAAAGTTTTACTTAAGGCTTTTGATTTTCACAGTCTTTTTTTTTATTTTATTCTGCTCTTCACATAGTTTACCAAAACAGATTCACTAAATCTAAAGCACAAGTAAATGTTTGCGTACTGGTTTATATAGAAGCTCATACATGCTAAAAAATGCATACACAAAAAAACGTATGTCCAATGACTGTAATGATGAAAGAAGCCGCAAAATCAGTCACTCATGAATCCTTTAAAATTCTCAGTAGTAAGTAAAAAGAGATATAATTCTGACATAACTGTTTGTGAAAGGGAAAGAAGAGAGAAAAAAACCTCAAGAAAACAACCAAACAAAAACCCACAAAACTATGTTTCTTAATCTATACAGCTCAGCAAGCTCTTCATGTGGTGTTATGTTTTACCAGAATAATTATTTCAAGCTGCAAAATTATTTAAAAATATTTAAAATATCAGTCACTCAAAGTAAAAAATTGCATACCTTGTAACATTTGTGTGTATACACTGACTTGTGTAATAACTGCTCTCTATTTCTCCCATAGTGAATTCTGTTTAGCCTTTGTGAGAAGAGAAAGACTACAAAAGTGCATGCCTGCGTTGTGTGCATATACAATGTAAAAGCTCCCGAAATTCTTTAAAGGACAAAAGAAACATTGGAGCTCTCTTCCTTTCTTTTTCACACTGACTCTGATGCTTTGAAATTACTTAACGAGTGACAGTGTTCAACTATCCAAGATCTGTAGTCAGTTCTGTTTAAAAAAGGAAAATTAAAAATGAAAAAACACCCAAAAACCTGTAAGGTACAGGAATAAGAGCAGGTCCAAATACTTCATTTTCTTATGTTTAGTTTTCTAATAAAAAATTACCCTGTATCTATTTTTGCTAGGAGGAAGGAAGGAAAATTGAGGTGGGTAAAGTCAGTGAGTACGAGAGAGAAAGAGAGCAGGTGGCGCTATAAATTTACAAGCTTTAATTCAGCATTTATCGGAAAAAGGACTGTCCTTACTGCAGTGCTTGCAGCCTGAAATGCACTCCATCATTTCTCTCTGAAACTTTGGTAAGCCCAGGTGTGTGATGGCCTTCAGCTCTAAATCAGGCTCTGCACTTCTAACATGACCTTCCCCTAGGCACCACAGTGATGCCTCTCCTGCCTTCTTATGCACAAATCCAATCAAGGTACTTTAGACATGTCTTCCTTAGCTACTTTACCTATTGTACGTGATACAGGACATCAAAGATTTTTCAATTTCTGCTTTACCCATTTCCCAGCTTGGATTGTAATGGTAATGATGTGTTTATTCTCTAGATCTGAACAATCAAAGGACTAAAGTACAATAGAAGAATAAGTATTTTGCATTCCAGACATGGCAACTGAATAAGTAACATACACACTTCAGAAAATTCTTTTGCTGCATTTATAATCACATTCAAGGTACAAAATTAACTCTGATAAAAGAGAAGTAGCATGCCATTCTTTCCACAAACTTCTTGATTGTTTTCATTATTTATTGAACTTAATTGTCTTTTTTATTGTACTGAAGTATTTTTAAAATTCATAATCAGTACAGTCCTGGAGAAAGTAATGAGAAAGAAAATATACAAGGTTTACAGGCTGCTGCTTCTTTAGGATCCAAGAACTTTTAAAAATTAACATTAAAAAAATTTTAAAAAGCGATTAATGCTCACATTTAGTTGATTACAAAAACTCAGTTGAAGCCAAGAACCATAGAAAGTTGAGTGGAATTTTAAATTTGTATTTTTCAATGGGAAAACCTAACTGATTACTGCCCCTAAGTTAGAAACCCTCACTGCATCTATAAATACCCCAAACTTGCAAGACGAATGCACTTATAGAAAATAAATGTTCTTGAGGCTATGACAATCCATTACTACATGCATATGCTGATGGCCACTTGAATTTTTAGGGAACATTCTGCAGGAAACACTGGTCCCTACCACTTTCATCTGGATTCACTTTCTATAGCTCAATTTGATGCTTGAAGTAATTTAAAGTTTTATGTAATAAATGATAACAGGAAGATTTTCTCACAGAAGCTCTGATATCTCACTGAAATTTCAGTGGCTTTTCTTATTCCAGATTCAGAATAGAAGTGTTAAATAAAAGTGCAAGAATAGCTCCTCAAAAACATCAACTCATTTTGTCTCAAAATTCAGTATATGAGGAGACCTAAAATTAATACCTTAACTAAATACCTAAGCTCCAATTTTTTATCATTCCACACAGAAATCAAAATTAAATTTTTTTTTTTTCCTAACTGATTTGAATTACAACCTATTGTGGGAAGGAAAATAAAAGGCTTCTCAGTCACTTAAAGTGGAATCACATTTTTCTGTGAACACTTTTACTCATCAGGGTGCAAAATGAAAAATCTTTACACTCTGGTGGTTGTATTCTTAATCATGAGATAGAAAACTCCAAAAAAAAAAAAGTTATTGCAGTGTATTTATTCCATGTAATACAAGTTGGAATACTTTCTTCAGGAAAGTTTGAGCTATTTTTTCTTCTTTGTCTCCTCCTACCCTTCAGAAAAAAAGCACTCTCAGCTGACTTATAATTCAATCTTTCTCCTTTGTCAGAAATGGGAAAGTTAGTGATAAAATTTAGGACAAAAGGAGTACAAAAAGCTTTAGTTGACTAGTCTAGGGTCTTTGCCACAAGGCACTTCAAAATGTCTTTGCTTTACCTTATGGCAAAGCAAGAACATTTATAAAAATTTACAGATGTTGTTTGGTAGAAAAAAGCCCAAAACAACACTGAGGCAGCAGCAGAATTAGCAGAGGCAGCTGAGGTAAGCCCAGGGGTGAGAGTTGGATCTGGGGGTACAGGGGGGTCCTGAGATGCTCCCCCCACCCTGGGGCCAGGTAACAGAGACAGGAGACTGCCCCAGCCCTCTGATTATCAACCACTGCTTGTTGTCCAGGTCGACAGAGACAAGGTTGATGAGACAAGTCCTAGGGCAATCTAAAGGATTGGTTGAAGGGACAAGAACACAGGTGGTGCTTTCCTTTATTCCTTCAGTTGCAGGGAAAAATGCTGAAAGGAACAGGAAAACCTACCTGATCAACATGTGGCTGAAGGATGGGTGCTATGGACAGAATTTTGACATTTTTGATCATGGGATGGTTTACATACCACAAGGCCTGATGGAGACCAGTGTGGTACACTGTCTAAATGAGGGAAAAGGGTTTTAACCCATGAGTTGGCAGGGCTGACTGAGAGGGCTTTAAATTAGGTTTGAAGAGAGAAGAGGGTAAGACCAGGCTCAGCAGAGACGAGCCTAGTGGTGCCATGCCAGATTTGTGGGGGAAATCTATAGCCCAGCTGAAGTGCATTTTCACCAATGCACGTGGTACGATGACAAACAGGAGGAGCCAGAGATCACTGTGCAAAAGGAAAGCTCTGATGTAGCTGCCCTCACAGGAACACGGAAGGCTGGGGGCAGACTGACTGGAAAGTGGCCCAGAAGAAAGGGACCTGGGGGTGCTGGCTGTCAACCCTTGCACCCAGGGGGCAAAGAAAACCTGGCATCTTGTACTGTATCAGTGGTGCGTCCAGCAGGACCACAGCACTGATTGTCCTGCTGTACTTGGCACTGGTGAGGCTGCCCCTAAGTCCCGTGCTCAGTTTTGGGCTCCTCACTGCAAGGAGGACGTTGAGGTGCTGGAGCAGGACCAGAGAAGGGCAACAAAGCTGATAAAGGGTCGAGAGAGTAAGTCCTGTGAGGAGCAGCTGTGGGAACTTTGGTGGTTTAGCCTGGAGAAAAGGAGGCTCAGGGAGATCTTATTTCACCCTGAAAGGAGGTTTTAGCCAGGTGGGGTCACTTTCTCCCTCTGGCAACCAGTGAGAGGACATAACCTCAAGCTGTGTCAAGGGAGGTTCAGGTTGGACAGCAGGAGGAATTTCGTCATGGAAAGAGTTGTTAAATATTGTAATTGACTGCCCAGGGCAGTGGTGGAGTCACCATCCCTGGAGCTGCTTGAGAAATGACAGGACGTGGAACTTGTGCCGTGGTCTAATCGACAAGGTGGTGATCAGACACAGGCTGGACTCGATCTCAGAGGTCTTTTTCAATCTAAATGAGTCAGTGTGAACAACATTTATTTCCACTCTGTTAACTGCTGCATAAGGCTGTAGAGGTATTGCAATACAAGGTTGGCTCCTGGTGCCTCCGAATACTGCCTGTTCTATTTGGTTTAGGGTTGTTTAGTGTACTCCCTCTTTTTCTCAGAGAAGATCAGAGCAAAGGTTTGTAACTGTTACCCTAATTTCAGATTATGATGTCTTATTCCTTCTGAAATAATTAGATTCCTGTTGAGTCCTGTTCTGTAAACACTAATCATGTATTTATTGAGTATTAGACACTTTAAATTAGACACTTACATAGTCACACATGTAACTATAATATAATGTGTGGGAAAGATGAGGTAATTTTTTCATACCCTCATTTAAGGCAAATGCTATGACTAAATACCAAAAGATGTTTGCATATATGATTTGTGTACATTACAAACATTAAACAATGATTTAGTTGTGCTTTCCCTATATTAAGATTACGTCTCAGATTAATATATGATAAAGACACAACAATGGTGGATTTATTAAAGACAAGTGATGCATTTAAACCCAAGAAGTTGCATTTTTATTTAAAAATAAATTAAAACAATAAATTTAATGCATGCACAGATGAGCCCAGTCTTTGCACATGATAATAATCTGCTATTTAATTTTCCTGGGCTGGATTGCTTCATATCTTGATCTGATGAACCATTTCAGCTATCTTTCCTACCCCCATATGCTTGACATTTTGTTCATTAGGATTGGCTTTCCTGATCGTCACAATACAAGATAAACTGTTATATTAAGAGGAAATGATGGTGTCGCCTCTCCATAATTGAATCTGGAAGATGTATCTGCTGTTCTTTAGAATGACATATTCGGGAAGCCAAATAATCAACCTCAAGGGAACAGTGTTCTGTGCCTGAGAGATTCAGGTCGCCTAATACTTCACCAGTGGTTTTTGCAGAAAATGTGAAGCTTTTGTCAAAAGAAGCTGGCTCACCTGATAAATAATCATGTCATATAGAAATATATGTTTTTGCTAAAAATGCTTTAAAAATAAGGTTTAAGGTACTAATTCAGAGAGAATGGGATATAGAATGGTCTATTCATCACTCTCTGTTGTCTTGCAAAGGCTGTGTTCCAGGACTGAACTTCAAATGCTCTTTTCACTGGCTTTATTTTTCCCTTCGAAGAGATAAGGCCATAAAAAAATGATACCTGAAATCGGTGTTTAGAAAAGAAGTTCTTATGTAAAAAACACAGTGGTGTTTATTTTTTTTTCCCCAAATGTAGATAAAACAAACATTTATTTTAGCATGCATTTTTTCTATAGGAAAGGATCAAGGACATCCAGAAAGTATTATCTCCAACCCAAATTCTCCAGCCCTGTAAAAGTATGATGATGTTGCCAATTACAGTAACTGGTAAGAGATGTGTAACACAGTCTTCACAGAATTAGAGAGAGCAACTATAACGTTTTTAATTTCTATGTCAATACATGCAAAAACTCTAGTAGTCTGTTTTTTTCAGAATCACATTATTGTCAAGCAAGAACATGTAATTTTTTATCTATTATGTTCTGGGATTCTTTTTCCTTTTTTTCTAGTAAATTTAAAACTGCAAAAGCCTTAACGATTTTTAACATTCCACGTTTCCTAAAGTATCTTTGCTTCAGATTTTCAATTTCAATATTACTTGCATAAACAAAAGAAATGTGTGTGATTTGATACTTAAATATTTTTTGGCAAAACAAAGCATGAAAAAAAATCTTCATAATCTGTTTATAAAACATGAAGAGATTATTCTGAGCTCATGTTGTACTACTATTTTAAATTGAGATTTTCATAAAGAACCACAACCGTTTTTGCTCTCTTATCTCTGAATGACAATCAGAGTTAGAAATCAGTCATTTGTGACCAAGGTTTCAACCTTTACTAGTTGCATTTTTTGATATTGCTATATGCTATCTTCTTAATTTGATATTATGATAGAATTTTATTTTTCTCACCCTACTTCCCTTTCTTATAACAACAAACTGGATAGTGTACTAAATAAGTACATTTCTCAATCAAAACACTATGAAAATTTATCTGTGAACTATTTTGGGAGTACAGTCTTTGTTTCACATCAAGAATCTCTGCTAGATTTCATATGCAGTCTCTTGTCCTCTCCATCTTTTCCAATCTAGTACTTTCCACATAGCTTTTTTTCTATTTATTTTATCCCTTTTGTCATAAAGGTATTGTCTTATAATTGTAATTATCCTTGTTCTTTTTTAAAGATCTTGGTTTCTCTTGCTCAAATAGATGATCATTCTTCAGAAACTTCCTGGGAAAAAAATAAGATTGGTATAAAAGAATCCCAACTAAAATAACTGTTATTATGAGCTGAAAACAAAGGAATCCAGCCCCGCAAGGTTCTAGTCATAGACACACAAAGTCTATTAAAAGGAAAGAGTGAGCATCTGACATGTCTATAAGACAGAACTCTGTGGTACACAACTGTAATTTTGCCAGCTATTGCATACATTTTAGAGGCTGCCCTTTTCCAGGTTATTTCACAATTATCAGCTGAGTGAGAAAATCCATTATGGCATCACAGAGCCAAAGAAATCACAAAAAGGTTGAGGATGGAAGGGAAGTTTGAAGAGTCTTGAGATAAAATCCCCTGTCTCAATCAGGGCCATCTGCAGCCAGTTTCCCAGGACCATGCTTTCCATTATCTCCAACCATGTACATTCCACAATCTCCATAGCAACACGTCCCTCTCACAGTGAAAAAGTATTTCTCAGTGTTCAGAGAGAACCTCCTGTGTTTCAGTTTTTTCCTATTGCCCTTGGTCCTGTGGATGGGTGCAACTGAAGAGTCTGGCTCTGTCTTCTTTAGATCCTCTCTTAACA
This sequence comes from Vireo altiloquus, assembly GCA_013396875.1. Lineage (NCBI taxonomy): Eukaryota > Metazoa > Chordata > Aves > Passeriformes > Vireonidae > Vireo > Vireo altiloquus. The sequence continues at coordinate 327,568 of VZRF01002578.1, forward strand.
CATTTACTCCCGACAGTTCTGTTCTTCAGGCTGAACAGTTCCAAATGTCTCAGCCTTTTCTCTTAGGAGGGATGCTAGTGTCCCTTTGTCATCTTTGTGACCCTTTGTTGGGCTCTTCAGTATGCGCGTTTCTCTCTCAGTCTGAGGAGCCCAGAACTGAATAGAGGACTCAAAGAGTGGCCTCAGCAGTGCTGAGAAAAGGGAAGGATGACCCACATGGAACTCCTTGCAATACTTTACCCAATGCACCCAGGATGCCACTGGACTTCTTTGCAGCAAGGGTACCTGGATGGTATGTGTTCAATCAGACAGAGCTTTTTTTACAGAGGTGCTTTTCACCTGTGTGTCTCCCAGCTTACGTATTTGTGCTTGGAGATGTTCCTCCCATGTACAGGACTTCGCAGTTCTTGTTGAATTCCATGATATTTCTCTCATCTCAGTTCTCCAGCTTGTTTAGGTCCCTCTGGCTAGGAGCATGAATGTTTGGTGTATCAGCCACCCTTCCCAGTTTTGTATCAAAAGAAAACTTGCTAAGGTTTCCTCTATACATATATATTCCCCATCATCTCTATCAGCTAATGGAGATGTAAAACAGGACTGGACCCAGTACTGATCCCTGGAGTACACTGCTAGTCACTGGCCTTCAACTAGGATTTGAGCCATTGATTGCCTGTCTCTGGGCCCAGCCATTCAGCTCATTCTTAACTCACCTCACTGCTCATCTAGCCCAGACTCCAACACCTTGTCCATGAGGGTTTTATGGAAACAGTGTCTTAAGCCTTAAGGAAGGCCATAGACAATGTCCATCACTCTCTCCTCATGTACCAAGCTAATTATTTCATCATAGGGGTTTACCAAGATGATAAATCATGATTTCCTTGGTGAACCCTATCTGATTTTTCTGTAATTTTGTGTCTGGAAGGGTTTTCCAGAATTAGGCTTGCATCACCTTTCCAGTTTTATAGCATGACTGTTTTGAAGATAAATGTAATGCTGCCACTTTGAACAACTACCAGTTTAAAGTCTCCTAATTTTGTCACTGACTCCAACTGTGGTGTATTGATTAAAGAAACCCAAATGCTCTCTATATCAGTTTGTATGTCCATGTCATGTAGCTAGATAACAATACTGGCAGATACATAGGGCTTCACTGACGACTCAATTTACAACAAAGTGAAAAAAAATCTTTTACATAACATGAACATTTCAGTGCCATTCTGTTGATAGCAAATCACTTAGAATGAAGCAGATTTTGAATTCACCACTTGCTTCCATATTGGATAACTTCATGTTCAATACTCCTTCTTGTTCGAAATATGCAGAGGTCTTCTTAAATCTAATAAAAATTTTTGAATATTTGTAAATTTAAACAAGGCAGTATTAAAACATTTTTCATACCATGCTTTTAACTAATGAACTTTAAAACATCAAAATGGAAGCATTTATCTTTCCCATAATACCTAAACCTAGAGGCAACGAACTGTCTGAAAGGAGAAATGCTTTGCAGAGCTTTATTCCTACAAAATTTAAAAGCTATTTCTAGTAAAATTATTTTAAGGGACAATTTGCAAGTTCTACTGCATGTTTTATACTTTTAATGTGTTTCATGCCTAAAGACTTTAAAGATTGGTGAAATATGTTGCCCATACCAGGTTTCACTATCAGTTTTGTTATCCTTCCAGTCTTTCATGTAAAAGGAAGACAGTATATGATCTTAAAAAAAAAAAAAAAAAGATATTGTTAATGACAATAAAGGGCAAAAAGTGAAAAAGATTCCTTCTTTCCACACTATTTTTTTTTCTAAATGTATTTTATATGTGGAGAAAGGAGGAGTGAAGGAAATGTCTTCACACACTTTTACACTTGATCATAAAAGAGCCTGCAAAAACGGCAAAATAAGTTGCTTTGACATGTATTAAAAAACTAGTCCTATGTCTGTGAAGTGGTCTTTTATAAAGAATAATTTTCTGGTTTTTTTTAATAAAAAGTATGATAGTTCATTAATATCCATTCACATCTTTGCCTTTCTGATGAAGTTAGCATAATGTGTTTGCAGAATTTTTGAATAAGCAGGTTAAAGAGTATGGATATGCTAAATATGCATTTTCTGAAAGGAACTTTATCCCATCTATGTTCCAAGTGTTCCAGGCATCTTTTTTCCGGAAAGTATTGACCCTTGTTGGCAACAAGGTATCACAGGATATGTGCCAGTACACTGATTAGTGGCACTGACCTTTTATCTTAAATTCTTATGAATGTCAAGCAAAGGTGAAAGATGTGATGTACTAGGGTTTTTTAAATTTCTACAAAATAAAAACTGTCTCTCTTCACAGATTAGAATCCCAGTTTTCACATGTTTTTAGTCTCAAATGACCCAATTTGATGATATTTCTCTTTAAAGCATGCAATTTTTATTATCTTTTATAGAACTTGTTTAAAATTTCAAAGAAAAAAAACCCCAACCAACAAGAAAACCAAGCAAATCTAAGACCATATATAACAAAATATTTTTCCTAAACCAGCATATAACAAATAAAGAAATTATTATGGTATAATAATAAATAATACATGATGCCTCAAGGAAGTAAAGGTAAGAAAATCGAAATACTGCTAGCTTGTTAAATATATGTGTAGAATCTATTGGAAACAGATGAATTTAACACTGAAACCTGCTGGGGTGGGTTGACATTTTCTGGCTGCCAGATACCTACCAAACCACTCTCTCACTATTAAGTGAACAGAAGAAAATAAAACTAAAATGCTTGTGCATCAAGATAAAGACAGGGGAATTCCTTACTAATTACTGTCATGGGCAAAAGAGACTCAGATTAAAGAAAAATGATGTAATTTAACATCAATTAGAGTGCATTTGGATAGTGAAAAAAAGAAACAACCAAAGAAAAGAAAACAAAGAATAAAATCAAACATCTTTCACTCCTTTTCTACATTCAGTTTCACAATGGAAACATTTATGCAAGAGATCACTCCAGGCAGCATAAGAATTACTTTAAAAATAAAGCATTGTGTCTCTGGTTTATTTCCCTTTCATGCAGTTATATATTTGCTTTTCTAAACCATTGTTTCTTTAATTAATAGATCATAAATATTGTCATTGCAGGAAATCTATTTTAAATGGGTATTTCATAGCCGGTATTCTGGGAAGAGTATAGGAAGGCTACCCAGTTGTGCAGGGATGGGGTGAGGAAGAGCAAGATGCAGCTAGAGCTGAACTTGGCAAGGGACACAAAGAATAACAAGAAAGGTTGCTTCTATTGGTATTTTGTCCAGAAAAGGCAGCCAGAGAAAGTGTACCCCACTAATGATCAAAGCTGACAAACTTTTAAGAACAGACAAAGAAAAAGCTGAGGTACTCAACAGGTTTTTCTTCTGTCTTCACTGGCAAACTCTCTTCCCACATTTCTTCAGTGGATGGACTACAGGGACTGGAGGAGCAAAATACCTAACTACATAAGAGAAAATCACATTTGCGACCACCTGAGGAACCTGAACATACGTAAGTATAAGAAACAGACAAGACACATTCCAGAGTCCTGAGGGAATTGACTTAGGTAGTTGCCAAGCCACTATCCATGATATTTGAAAAGTCATGGAAACCAGATGAAGTCCCTGGTGACTGGAGGAAGGAAAACATTGCATACATTTTTAGAAATGGGTAGAAAGGGCAAGGACTTGGCACATGGCCTCATACTATACTGTACTATACTACACTATACTATACGGCATTATACTATACTATACTATAATACACTATTCTATACTATTACTGTACTCTACGCCTTGGTCCACCAATCCTGCCTGTCCAGATCTCTCTGCACAGCCTTTCTGCCCTTCAACAATCCTGCCCTACTTGGTTTCATCTGCAAACTGCCTGAAGCTGAACTCGATCCCCTTGTCCAGGCCACTGATAAAGCTATTAAATAGGACCAGCCCCAATACTGAGCCCTGAAGAACACCCCTTGTAGTCAGTCAGATGGATTTAACTCCATTCACCACCACTCTCTGGGCCTGGCAATCCAGCCATTTTTTTACCCAGCTAGGAGTACTTCCATCCAATCCTTGAGCAGCCAGTTTCCCCCGGAGAATGCTGTGGGAACTGGTGTCAAAAGCTTTACTGAAGACTAGGTAAACAACATCCACCCTTATCACCTGTGTGGGTGGTCTTTTCATAGGAGGAGATCAGGTCAGTCAAACAAGACCTGCCTTTCTCAAAGCCATGTTGACTGGGCTTGTGTTATGAACCAATTAGTGAGAAATGTCTGTGTCCAAATTAAGGTGCAAATGAGACCATATGCCAAAGTGAGTAATACGGATTTTATTTAAAAGCAAATGTGGGGCAGAGATACAACAAAATAGAAAGGGGGAGCAGGGAGAAGAGACATCAAGCAGAAGATGGTCACCACCCATGAATCCAGTAGTGTCCAACTGGTCCTTCTTCACCCTGGACTTCTTGGTGATGGAAGTCCTAGAGTTGTTCTTTGGGGATTATCACCTTTATACAGCCTAAATTCCAGGTATCCACAGGGCATAGATGATGTTCCCATAATTTGGGGTTATGTGTGTGAGCAGTAGCTTTCTTTCCCACCTTGCTACAGTGGGAATTTTTGTCCAAATGCATTAACCTCCATGTACTAATCAGACCTTACTTCCATCATGCCTGCAATTAGCACTTTCCTGTTGTAAATTCCTGCCTTCTGAGCTTATTTCAAGTTCCCACTGTGGCAGTTTATTTCACAGCAAGCTCCTTCTGTGGCTTTGACACAGGTAACTGTGCTCTTTTAACCTGATCTCCTGTTTGTCCCATGGTGGCACTCAAACTGATCTGCTCCATAGCCTTCCCCAGCGCTGAACTCAGACTGACACAATTGTACCTCCCTGGATCCTCCTTGCAGCCCTTCTTGAGAAATCAGCCTTACAGACAATAACAAAGGGCTGCCAAATGTAAATGTCAATACTAAGTGTAATTTTCTGCTGGAGTAATAACAAGTAGTACTACCTCCTTTGTAGTAGGGGATGACTCATTCCTCACATCATCTACTTCCTAAATGCCTACCCCAAAGGGACTAGGGACAAACTCTATATCCTTGTTAATAATCCGGGCTTACAATACATATCCGGATGGAGTGGAAAAGAGCATGTAGAGTCTTTACTCTTTCACTCAGGCTCTGTGAAGAACAAGTTCCCCACATTACATATTTTGAGAAAGAAATTACTTGGTTTATTTCTGGTGTAAAAAACTCTGAAAATCTTTAACCTTCCTTAGCTTTGATCTTCATGAAGTAATGCTTTTAAATTCAATTTTCTATTTTTTTAAACATTCTTGTAGTGTATAGATCATTACAGCTTCTTAAAAGTTGATTTGTGTTTTAATAATCCATATGAGTTCTTGGCATCTCTCTAACAAGATCATGCTGTGAAATCTTAATTCTTATGCTATTATGAAAAACTTGTTTTGTTCACTTTAAAAATATCATTTAGTTTCTTTATAAATGTTTTTTTGCTTTAATCACTGAAAGATCTCCAGGCAGATTATATTAAATTGCCTTACTGTTCTCACTAACACTGAAGGCAAAGAATGACTAAAATGGCACTATTTATTTATATTATTTCCAATGGAAAAAACATTAAACACCTTCAAAACAGAATTAAGGGGAAAAGCAATGGAGCAAATGATGTTAGAAAAATATGCACACTAAATCTACATTACACAAAGTTGAATAATATAAGCTTGTTATTTGATGCATTTTAAAGTGTTCTGCCAAGCTTTCAGCTGAAGGAACTGTGCTGAACTGTGCTGAATCTGTTCAATGCATCAGATATTAAGAACAGTTTGCAGAACAAGAAATTGAAAAAAAAGTAGTGTTCAGTACTCAAGAAAACATTTTATCAATCAAATTTGTAGATTAACTTCTTATCAGAAACATATATGTCATTCTACATGATCTTAAACTTAGATATTGCAAAATACTATCTTGCAATAAAATATACAATAAAAATACGGCAAATATTTTGATCAATAGAGAAGTTAGCAGAGGAAATGATGTATGAATCTCTTCCAGCTACAAGTGAATTCCCCAGAAAAATTCTTGTAAGCAGTTACATTACTACAAGAAGTGATGGAAATTCACAGGGTCTAAAATCACAATCTAAAGTCAAAAACAAGTCAGGTATGCTAATGTTGGCTTCTTCACTAGACAAACATTTTAAAGCTCATGAAAGGCTAAAACTTTACTTCCTAAGTCATGCTCTAGGATGCAAGAAGCAATTTTTCATTAGTTGTATTGTATTGTACCCTCAGTGTAATGTTTTTGTCATAATAGTGAGAAATAAACAAAAGACAAAGTGGCAACATTAGCATTCAGTTAAAAAAAAAATAAAAGGGCAGTATCTGAAAAAGCTATTTTCTTACTGATGAAAAATCTGAAAGGAATATTTGCCTTTTTCATTAGTCAGACTCTAGGTATGGAGATTTAGTTGAATTTATTATTTGTATCTTGAGGAGACCACACAAGCTTGATCAGGAACTAACATGTGCTTGCCATAAGAACAGCATAATTAAGTATGAGGAAGACAGTACTTATCAAAAATTTTAAAATTGAACAAAATTAACAGAACAACTGAAAATAGTCAAGAAAAAAAAAACCAAGATGAACAGCACATCTTGCCCATGTCTATTAGAATATGAATACTCAGTTTCACTTATATTGAAACTGGAAATTTGAATTGGGATTAATCTCAATTGATAGCACAAATAGAATAGATATTGAAGCTGGTTAGGGATCTAAAAGCTAGCAAGACTCTGCTAATCAAGGTCTTAATCTACACAACAAGACAGGTCATCAGCTTTGAGGGTTGAGGCATGCCATCTCTTAATTTCCTTTTCCTGCCTTTTTTTTTCCTCATAAACCACATAAAGAATCTGTGTGATTAGTTTTCTTTTTAAGGTTTTAACTTTTGAATAGCTATTAATAAAAGCAATTAATCTTATCCTTTCCATTTATTGATTAATTATCCTCTTAACTGGCAACTTTTACTGGTGCTCTCATTGCATTAGATCTGTTTTAACAGAATTTCAAAACCATAGAAGAAATTAATCTCTGGAGGTCAACAGAATCCAGTTTGACTGTAATCCAGATTTTTTCCTGCTTTGCCATCATACTACCAATATCCTATTTTATTTGATTCCTATTCTATCTTGTATTCTTAGATTTTAACAAGTTTGGGTTTTTTTTTTTTCACTTTAATTGTTATTTGTATTGGGTACAGGTGTCCAGGTGTTTGTAGTGGGGGGTTGCAGAGGTGGCCTCCATGGGACATGGCTGGAGCTACCTGGAATTGGCTGTATCCAGCATGGGGCAGCTCCAGCAAACCCACTACAGAGCACAGCAGAGCCCCACAGCCCCAAGCCAAGGTGTGGCACCTCAGCACAGCCGAGCCCCACAGCCCCAAGCCAAGGCGGTGGCACCTCAGGGTAAACACATTTGAGAAAAGGAAAAACACTGTAAGGCAGTGAGGGGTGGGGGGAAATGTGTGAGAAAGAGCCCTGTGGACACCAAGGGCAGAGAAGGAGGAGAAGGGGCTCTAACACTGGAGCAGAGATTCCTCTTTAGCCTCTGGAGGGGACCAAAAAGCACAGCAGTTATTCCCCTGCAGGCCATGGAGTATCCCATACTGGAGCAGTTGGACATTTTCTGAAGGACTGCTGCCTGTGGGCAGGATCCATGTTGGAGCAAGCAAAACATGAGGAGGAAGGAGCAGCTTTCTACTGCTGATTCCAATCCCCCACTACCCATCCTGCCAGCAATGTCTGCAGGGAAGGAGGTAGAGGAGGTGGGAAAGAAATAGTGAAGCTAAGTCTGGAAAACAGGTAGGAGGAAGGTGATATTTTACTTTTGTCTTTGTTTGTCACTGTCCTACAGTTTTAATTGGAAATTAATTTTCACCAAGTCAATTTTTGTGACAATATATCCATGTGATGATGTGTCCATGTGAAAGGCAATCTCCCTCTGTTCAACTAAAACCATGAGTTTTTACCTTTTTTTCCCCTGTTCAGTCAAGGACATGGAGTGAGTGAACATCTGGGTAGGCATTAGGAATCTGGTCAAGGTTAATACAACACAATGTTAAAAAGAAAAGAGAGAAAGTAGGGACTACCAAAACATTTATTTATTAAGGGGATTTTTTTCTCTCTTTTTTTTTCCCTTGAGGATCTAACTTAAAGAAAGCAAGACAGATAAATTAAATTGAGCAAATCTTGTATTAGTCTGATTGCTAACACAGAAAAATAGAAAATAAATTACCTAGCAATGTGTATGTAGTGCGAACTTTCAAAGCTTCATTTCAGGCACTGAGTGTAAATTAACTTAGTTGTAACCTTGGACAACCTTCGATTTTTACAGCAAGTTTACTCAATGGTTCACACTTCAAAGCTATACTGTTATTTAAGTATGTTTGCCATGTTCTTTGAAATAAGTAACTTTTATAGACTCCACTAGGCAGCATGAAACACAATACTGCATAATGTTACACGGGTATACTTTATTACAACCCACCCCTCAAAGTACAGAATCAGTATTGTACTGTTTGAGAAATACTTCAAGGCAAGGTAAAGTTCAAACCAGATTGTAATTTACAGGCTGGCGAGTTCATAAGTCTGCTTGCTGCAAATGCTATACTGTTTAACTATAATATATTCTTAACACAGTTATTTTCCTCCAAATGCCCAAGGATTTTCTAGGTTTGTTTTTTATTTTTTCTGTGCTATTTAGTAGAATTAAGAGAAGAAAAATCATAAAGGAGAAATTTACCTGGCTGCATTCCTAATTTCTGCATTTGCAAAAACAAGCAAGTTTTAAAAATCATGTGTATTATCAGTGCTTATCAAATCTAAATATCATCTGCCTCCGTATTCTTCACAACATTTGGACTAACTAAATGTGATATCAAGGATTCAGCATGTGTGCAATGTAATTTAATAAGGGCCATATTGACTGAGATCTAAACTGTTGTTCCGAGAAATATCAAAAAATACTTCCTCAGAAACATACATGACTAACTTCAGCTCCACGTAAGCTCCTTGTTGGCAGTTACAGTGTACAAATTTGGAAAAAACCCCACACTTTTAAGAAGGGCTCTTGTTTTTATTTGGATTCATGAATAGCTCAGCTTGATGGATTGATCAAAGTGGTTTAAAATGTAAAATTTCCCTTAGAACTTAGTACAATGCAGAGATAAGAAAAATGTAAATTCAGTAATTTAAAGGTCAAACCCATTATATGGCAGCAATCTGAATGTCAAATCTACCTTTTCCTCAAGTTTTTCCTATCTTTTTCCTCCTAATCGTGTTTGTCCGGTCTTTCACTTTGGCCTTTTCGTTTATTGCAATATGACTTCTCCATGGCTTGTTACTTTTCCATCTGCTATCACTTTTTTGCAGTAGTAGAAAGACAGTAAGACTTCTCTTTTTCAGTTTATTGTTCTTCCCCTCATTTTTTCCCTATTTCTTTCAGGAACAGGAAGTACAGCCTAAACAGAATACAGTCAAGCATTTCTTTACCTTTCCTGAAATCACTGAAGGTATTTTTCATTTCTAGTCTGTTCTCATTAGTACACATATTAAGTAGCTTATCTCCTCATTTGCTCTTCTACTTGTTTTGTACTTTTCCTTATTTTTCAGTATACTTTCCCATTGTTTCAAATTTTCTATTTTCCTTCATTGTTCTTGATCAAGGAAGGAAAAATTCCAAGTCCTGAAGGGGAGACAGAATAACTTGCAACAGTACAGACTAATCATGTATGTCCTCTTGTGTTGTTAGTCAGATATGAGTCAGCAATGCATCCCTTTGGTGGTGAAAACCACCAAATATATCCTATTTCATAGAAAAAATGATATTACAGATCAAGCAAATGGTTTATTTCTTTTTATTTAGTATTTGTCATGTCTTAGTTAGAGAATCATCTCTGATTGTGGCCCTCCCATGCGTAAGATATTTAGACACCTCAAACATACTTCATATGATATTTAGACACCTCAAACATATTTCATATGCCCCTTATTAGGGAAGCTGGATTATGCTGCATTCAAGAAATCTCAGGAAGACCAAATCATGGTCTTCTACCGCCTAGACGGTTATGGTACAGAAAAGACTAAACTTGACACAGATGATGCAACAGGATGTACCCTCAGCAAGGTTGCTGATAACACAAAACTGGAAGGAGAGGCTGATATTCCAAAAGGTCATGCTTCCTTTCAGAAGGACTCCCTGTGACTGACTACACCCCTAGAGATAAAATGTGACTCACTGGATTAACCTCTAAAATTTAAGAAAGCTCAACAGATATGAGCCAGGGCCATGAGCCCATAAAACTCAGGCAATAATGCAGGATGACCACAGCTGTTCAAAAGAAGCTGTTGCAAAGAAGTTTTATCTCAAGTGGTGAAGCCACACCTGGAGTATAGTGTTCAGTTCTGGGAACATCAGTACAGAACAGGCATAGAGAGATTCCAGCAAAAGACCACAGAAAGGATGAAGAGCCTGGAGCCTCCCTCATATGAGGAAAGGCTAAGGCAGCTGAGGCTTTTTAGCCAAGAGAAATGAAGTTTTGGGGGCATCTCATCAATGTCTATATGTACTTGAAGGGAGGATGCAAGGAAGACACAGACAGACCCTTTTCAGTGATGCAAAGGACATAACCAGAGGCAATAGGCACAAACTGAAACACAGATGGTTCTCTCTGAACATTAGGAAAGGCCTTTCTCACTGTGACTGAGCACAGCTGTTTGTCGAGTTTCCTTCCTTGCAGTTATTGAAAAGCTATCTCAACATGGTCCTGGGCACACAGCTCTAGGTTGCTTTTCTTAAGTAGGTTAAACCAGGTGACCCTCCAGAAGTCCCTTCTAGCCTCAATAGTTTTGTGTTTCTGTGGTCTTATTCTCAGAATCAAGGCAGTACAGACTTTTATAACTTGACTTAAAATTACGTGTAAAGCAGTGTAAATGGGGGAAAAAAATGTATTATTTGTAGTTGTTTGTGTTGATAGGAAAATATATCGGACTGGTTGAAGCTGGATGGGTTGGAGGTATATTGCTGGTGAGGATGGAGACTTGTAGTTAGTTAGAAATGATGGAATGCCAAGGATGTTATGATCAGTAAAGAACGCAGGTTGATTTTGAAAAGAATGCACAGAGCTGTCTAATTGTAATTTTGTACCTGAAACAACCAAGATTTCACTATCAGTGTGAGAAGTACAAATACCTTCTCTCCATTTCTGTATTACTCAGGTCGACTTTGAGTCAGTTATTCCTCATTCAGGAAATCATTTCCTCCCAGGCCAAGATAGGGTTGGGTCATACATTGTTCTGTCGATCTCATGTTTCCTTCTTGACGCGGTAGGGGGCTGCTCGAGGCCCACCACATCCTACTGCGGACGTCTCTGTTTCAGCTGCAGCATACAGACTTTGCGATCTCCCCTTCAGGGAGCAGTACTCACCAATGGTGTTGCTTGTGGTCGTGGAGACAAAGATGTAGGAGGGTCTTTCGTGTGCATTCCAACAGCTTTATTTACTCTTAAGAGCCCAGGGATGAAAGACATTGAAATGAGGCTTTTGCAGGTTTTTATACCAGCAGAGAGGAGACCCAGGGACCAATGCAGAAAGGGCTAGGAGCTGGCTCTAGGGAGGAGTCACAACACAGCAGCCAACCATGGAATAACAGGGGAGGGTCCAGGAAAAAGGGACCAATGATGTGTCAAGAGGGGAAGAAGTTTCTGGAGGAAAGGGTGTGCCTCGGGGAGAGTGACAAAGGTACTCTGCCCAGTGGGTGGGGGAATGGGTGGAGAGTGGCAAGGGATCTCCTAGGGGGCAGGAGAATGGGTTTGGTCAGCACAGGGGGAGGAACAGAACTTAGGAAAAGGGTAACCATAGTAACTGGGTTACAGAGTTTGAACAGAGCTTTAACAGGAGCTTAACTGAGCTAAAGAACTATTTGAGTTTCTTGACTGCTTCGCAGCTTGCCCCAAGCTGGGCTGCCACAACACCTTCTGAATGGAAATATTGAATGAAGTCCAAGTCAACATACAAACTGAGTTCAAGCTAATGTCTGCATTGTGTGGATAGTCAGGAGATGAGAAAACTGTGGGAAAACAGAGTTCTAGCAATCTCAAAGTATTGGTTGAATTAATGTTGGAACTCATGTATATACCATGGTGTATAACATGGACCTGGGCTGAAACACTTCCCAGTTGTCTTGTGAAGACATTGATTAAACCTTCAAGTGCAATTTCTTTTGGAAAACAGCCTCTGAAAGCCATTGGGAAGGAGCCTTTGGGAAGGAACCATGTTGTACCCTGGCTGAATGATGAGAGAACCAAAACTGTAAGGCACAGAAAAAATTAACACACTTTTCCCATAGTATGAGCACAAATAATGACCAAAAAGAAAAAAATAATCAAATAATATTAGTGTTCTCATTTGAACTTGACACATTTCTTAAATGAGCTAGCAATCACAGTGTTGAATATTGGTTAGGGATCCACAAACATAAAACCTGATGACTGCCCTCTGTTTATTGACAGTAGGACTCATCTCTCAATACCAATAAGGTTTTTCTCTGATCATGCTGAGTCCTAACTATTAGCTTCAGTAGTAGAAGTAGTTTAACTCATAACTTTGCTTATAGTTAAGCAGTTTTTCAACTGCTACTTAGCTTTCTCAGGACCTTCAGAGATGGCTGAATTGTGTCATGTTAAAACCATTAATAGAATGGAATGAGACTTTTAGTGTCTTGGAAAGTGGCACAACTTCTCTATATATGTCTCACTTCACTGAAAATAATATTTATTGCGATTTTTAAAAAAACATGGAGTTTTAAAATTATAGTTTTGGGGGTTTTTTAAGAAAGATAATTTGTATTTATTGCATGATAACTGCTAACTTAGTATACCTCTAATGTGTGGTCAGATCTCAATGTTTATTTGAAGTCTTTTTTATCTCTGTACTTGCCTTTGTGAAATGGAGGATGCCTGCTGAACCATAAAGCAAAACAATTACATTTCTACCCTATCAGCTCCTTCCTCAAGCTTTCTTCCATTCCTCTGTGTTCTCAGAAAGGATGAGAAAGATGAATAAAGGAGTTCAGACAAATAGTTAAATCTACTACTGAATCAAAAGTTAAAAAAATCATATGGAAAAATTGTCATGTGTTCCAACACGCTGCATAAACATCTCTTTAAACTGCCTATATTTTTGTTTTGTTTTTAGTTGTTCCTTTTCCATTCCAATTTATTCGAATTGGCCAGAGCCACACCATCCTGAAAATTGCCCTTGACTACCATTATTTTCTTGGCAAGACAGGTGTTCTTGCACAGTGTGCAGCAGAGCAAGAGATGCAATTCCAAGGCGAATTTCAAGTGACTAATTCAATGATATAAAAGGCAAAGGAATTGCATCAAATGAAATGGTGACAAAATGAAGTTTTGTTTGCAAGTTAGAGTGGAAATATAATAGAATGCAGAGCAGCCAAAGGTACATACTGAATTGACAAAGAAATGTATTACTTTATGAGCAAATTATAGTCATTTGTATTCTCAGCAAGTAATGGTGTTAATTGATATGAATTAACAAGATATTAAAGTAGGTGGCATGGAAATTCTTTTTATTTCACATCTTTGTTCCTGTGCTTGTCATGTATTCTGTAAACTGCAAAGATCTCTTTCATGTAGCAGTTCAGACTACACAAAAGGTTCAGAGTCATGGTTTGCAAGTGATTGTCAAATATTTGTCAAAAATCTACTGATGTATACTTTCTGGAATTAGGCATACACATAGAATTAAACCATTGGTGACATTCTGCATTTTTTCAAGCCACTCTATTTGTAATGGAGATTTGAAATTGAAAATTTTTTTTGAACATTATCCCCTTACTGTTTATTGAACTCCTCAATGGCACAATTTCTCATCTCTTTCTATCAGTATATCACACAGCCCTTCTTAGCTGTCCATTGCCAGTTGCCACTGTCCCTTGGTTTGTCGCTCCATTCTACTAGAAAAAAACCCAAACAAAATTTTTCTGTCACATGGTAAATTAGGTCAGAGAAGTGATCTGAAACTAATCAAGGCCAGGTTGGATGGGGCTTGGAGCAACCTGGTGTGGTGAAAGGTGTCCCTGTCCATGGCAGGGGGGTTGGCACTAGATGGTCCTTAAGGTCTCTTCCAACCCAAACCATTCTATGATTCTATGAATTGGAAAAAAGCCAAACCAAAACAAACAAATAAACAAACAAACAAAAAACAAAGAGAAAAGAGGAATAGCATGAAAGGGAGAGAGGATGCATTTCAAAGGGGCATGAAAACCTATGCAAGAAGCAAGTATGAAACCATACATTCAGAAGGACAAAGTTCTGATACAATCTATACTTCCACCGTGCTCTCATGCTCTTTAGACATTTAAAACAGATTAATATAGCTCTAAAATATTATATAAAAAAGAGATAGTACTTCTAATACTCTTTCATAGAGGGAAATAAGTGTTTGAAAGCAAAATACAAAAGCACAAGGTCACCGGTAGAAGTTTTACTTCCTCATATGTCATCTTGCAGCCTAGCTTTTTGGGACAAGTTCTGCAAGCCATATTGACAAAAATCTGTTTCTGTATATCCTGGCCAGGAGCTGTTGTCATAAGCATTTCCAAATTACTGTATCTACAAAGCACTGAATTAATTGGGCATAATATATTTTTGGCATGTGACTTCATAAAATATAGCATAATGTCACAAAACTTACCAGTCTAAACTTCACTGTTTGCAGAGGTGACAACCTCATGGGAATATTTTCAGCTCTGAATGTATGCAATTTGCCTTGAAAGTAAATGGTTGGCTCTTCCTAATGCAACTTGTTCTCTATCCCTCTTTTTCAATAGCCAAGCCTGATAAGATGGAATTATTTATACTTTTTTTTCATTTAGATCACACTTTCCTCAAAACTTAATAAGAAAGAAGCAATTAAGAATATCCCATCTAAACTCTCAACACCCATGTAAAAAATTTAGAAAAGAATCTGAAATAGCTGCAGTACAATAACAGCTAACTTTAAAGTACCAAAAGAATACATGTATATACACCTTTGTGTTTATGTTTATGTTTCATATATGTAGATTTGTGCTCATGCAAATATATTCTTTTTCCTCTTTATGGACTTGCTGACGTACTTAAGACACAACAATTTTTATGAAACAAACGACTGCAGACAATGATTAAAGAAAGAATCTAGTTTGTTTTAGAACATATAGTGCTAAGAATTGCTGTTTTGAGATGGTGATCTCAACAACATCAACCCTGTAATTTGAAAACCAATTTTGCAACTGATGAGCTATTTCAGATGGTGACTCTATTACCACTGTACAGAATCAATGGTTTATTTAACTGAAGTACTAAATTTCACACTAGTTCTTCTGTAAAACTTTATACAAAAAACATCATTCCTGAGACACATATGCATATAGATGTTCAACTCAAGAAAATGAATGTTTTCTCCAAATGGGTAATCTAATTTAATACCAAACTTTAATAAATTGTTTTTATTTAAATTATTGTTGAATCTAATTTTTATTAATTATATAAAATTATACCAGAAAATGTATTTTGAAGAAACATACTCATTTTGAATACTTCCAGGAAATAACATTATCAAAGCAAATTGTATTATCATACCAATTTGAAATGGCAATTATTGTATTTTGAGGAAGTAAAAATGCATTGCTTAATGGTATTATTTACATTATTTTACATAGTAGGGAAAGTGTAATATTCTATACATAGTATTTTTTACCGTATTCTAATATTTTGAGATAAAATGTAAATCATTCATGTTTTAAGATCAGACAAATGTTGAAGTAATGACATTTTTCTAAAGAATGGTTATTTTGTTTTCCTACAAACTAAATTTTCTAAACTATAATGGTACCAACACTTGAAAAGTGTCAAGGTGAATCACATTTTCTTTCATAGTTTGAATCATGCTAAACAATAAAGTCTTTGTTAGTTTTTTTTTTACTATTGTTGTTATAGTTATAAGGAATGGGGAGTAACCACACATAACAAAATTATGACCTTTGCAAGAATAGAATAAGGGAGAGAGAGACACACCAGCTCAACAATTTTACACAAGTTAACAATTTGATATCACTGTATAGCATGTTATAGTCTGGGTTAGTAATAGTCTTATTAGGTACACTTCCTATTCATTGCCAAGGTTTTCATGTGTCTCGTAACAATTTTTTTGTTACACATTATTATAAACTGTCTCAGAGGGCATGAACAGACATTTCAGTGAAAAACAGTTGAAAACAAAAGCTAATGAGAGAGTAATAAAGGCTGGCTTCATTTTTCACAGCAAAGGTAAGTGCTGACACCTTGATCCCATATGGCATGCTACCCATTTCCCTCACTGCAGTTTGCCTGCAATGTACTGGAGAACAAGCAGTCAAAAGAAGCCCATATCTAAGTAGTACTGAAAATAAAATAAAATTTAAAGTTTTTATAGACTGCAGGATTGTCAGGGCCACAGAAGAAGAACAGCTGTTGTAAACAGTACTTGATGACTTTAGCCGTATGAAAGCAGAAAATCTATCTTATAATTGTTACAAATGTAAAATGTGAGATGAATGTAGAAAGTGTAGACTCATGTGAAATGTGTAAATCCAGAATAAGAGTCAGGTTATATATTTTCATCATATCCAAGCTTTTTGTGAGGTGAATTACAGTTCTTTACAGTTGTTACAACTGCAGTGGGAATTCGTGCTTGTTTCTATACATGCAACATCCAAAAGTTATATTATATCCCACTGGATGACAATGTTGCTGGATTAGAAGTATTAACTTCTTTTGAAAATGTAAAACTCTACTTTCTAAAGATCATCTAGATAAAGCATTCTTTGTCAAGCTTGTAATGCAAAAGAAACTCCGCAGGGAGCTCCCTACAAGGAGAGTCCACCACCTTGTTTTTGTCCTGACAGCCACGTGGAACTAAGCTGAGGTAGTGAACATCTTTTTGCAGGTAAAATATCTTCTTTTGGTATACTTTTGTTATCAATATTGCTGTTATTACCGTGCATTTCCTACCCTATTGCTTTTAGGTGTCAGTAAATTGCTGTCACATCCCAGAGTCTCTCCTTTTGTCCCTCTCTTATCAGAAAGGGTGGGGGGAGGGGAGTGGCCTGTTTGGAGCTTAATTACCAGCTACTGTTAAAACCACCACAGTGTGTAACTACTAAAGGACTCAGGCATTTAAAAAGAAAAAAGAGATTAAAAGTAGAGTCTTTGTTCCTTCTAAATTAAAATCTTTTTTTCACAGTTACAAACAAACCGGCAGGAAGGGAGAAGAAATAAAATCGAATATTTGATGAAAAGATATACTGGAGTCAGGATGAACCATCCAGCACTTAGACCTACTCTAAAAATTATACTGCTTCACTAAATATATATGCTACCCATTATTTTTTATTTAGAAACAAGATTAGAGATTCAATCATATACAGAATATTAAATACAAGTTTAAAACCCTTTCCTGTAGTGATTGAGACACGGACCCAGACTGGCAGGGAGCCTGACTCATTTATTCAAGGAAACGAGCTGGTTTTATACACTTCTTCAAGACACAGTATTTCCTTACGTGGTAATTCTCACTAAGCAACCCAACCCATGTTGCCAGGTCAAAAACACGCTTTCTAAATGCCCTTCTGTGAGGTGATGATGCCCTACTCACCCTTCGGCTCTTCCAGCAGCTCCTCTCTATAGGGCTCTGCCGTGTGACACCTCCTCCCACCAGGGTTCGGCAGGGAAAAGCCTCTCTGTGCCACCATGTACTCCTCTGGGCTGCCGTGGGCTTCTTACCTCTCCCCACACTTTCCAAAGGGTATTTTTTCAGGTAATACCTGTGGGCACATTGGCATTTTTACTTAGAAGACATTGAAATATGAGACATTTTCATTTTTAGCTGTGGACATTGAAAGGAAGGATCCTTTCCCGTGTGTGTGGCAGGCAAAAGGCCAGTTGAGCCCTAAGGAGGCTGAAGAGGAGGAAGGAGTGGATAATGGAATGGACCAAACGGGTAGCTGTTAGTGTGAATAGACCAGGGAAGAAAGACATGGTGTATAGCTGGGAAAAAGAGAAAAGCTCAGGTTTTCAAATATGAGTATTGATAATTAGAAGGGCAATCCAGATATTGTATCTGAAAATAGGGTATGAAAATTAAATCAAGACTGAGGAAAGATTTGTGAGTCATCATGGTAGATTACACATAACTTAATATGGTAGGAAGGCAGAGAGAACTAAAAATGAAGCGGTGAAGGACAAAATCTTTGTAAAAGAGACACAAGTGGAAAAGGATAACCAAAGGATATTTTGAAGGAGAGGCTGGAAAGAGTGCGGGTAAATCCACGAGAAATTAGGGAAACAGAAGCTAATTAATGTTTTCACTGCTTTGCTAAGACTCTTTTGTTGGCTAGTATATGCTATTCGAATGAAATCTGGTTTTAACAGCCTGGAATTCACAGGTTTATCACATTAATGAGTACAATATTGACATAAATCTGGACTAGAAAAACTTTTGTCAAGGAAGGTTGAGTTGGCAAGATGGAAACGGCTGCTGTTTCTGTCTAAAGATAATAAGTTTGTAAAATCTTGTTTTTCTTGTTAATTTTTGTTTTAATGTATGTAACTATCATCTCACTAATATCTCCTTTTTCTGCTGCCATATGCTGACCACTGCTACATGGATTCAGTTTTTTTATGTGCTCTGCCAGATATTAAGTGGCTGCTCCTATTTTATGCTTTCGTTGCGGTTTGAAAATGAATTGATAGCACGGAGATTAACTAGGCTTGGCTGCCAAAGCACATTTAGTCACAGATACATTTGATGTGTACATGACCTCTCTGCTTCACATCACTCATGGGGAAGATACAATTGGCTGAAATTCCCACAGTGCCTGGCAATTGGATGTTGCTGTCACCGTGGTAATCACTTTATCATTTACTGGCTAGTTGTAGGCAGCCATTTAAACATAAACAGAGTTTAACCGGGCCCAGCCCTCTCTGCCAAAATACTTGTGTGGCCTGTCTCACACTGCATATCTGCCAAGGCTTTGTTCTGGTATGGTATCAATCTTTGTCTTCACAACTCTTTCCTATTCAGCTTTTTTATATCTTGCCCATTTGCACTACCATTGTCTAAAACTGCTGTTTTATCCCTGAATAAGAAAAATAGACCTTGACCTGAAGTACAAATACAACATAAAAATGAATTGGTAACAGTGTGGTGACTGTAGGATCCAGAGGAGGGCCACAAAGATAATCAGGGGGCTGGAGCACCTCCTTTGAAGTTAGGCTGAGATAGTTGGGGTTTTTTCAACCTAAAGAAGAGAAGGCTCCAGGGAGACATCATTGTGGCCTATCAGTACTTGAAGTGGGCCAATAGGAAAGATGGGGACAAACTTGGGCAGGGAATGTTATGATACAAGAAGGGGTAGTGGTTTTAGATTTAAAGTATATCAATTTAGGTTAGATACAAGGAAGACATTTTTTACAATGAGACTGGTCAAACACTGGCACATTTCCCAAAGAGGTGGTGGATGCCCCACCCCTGGACACTTTCAGGGTCAGGTGGGATGTGGCTCTGAGCAACGTGATCTAGTTAAAGATGTCCCTTCTCATTGCAGGAGAGGAGGTTACTAGGTGACCTTTAAAGGTCCTTTATAACCCAAACTAGTCTATGATCTTCAAGGAGCGTTCTCTTCAATGCCGGAGTTCATGGAGGCATCTACTTTTACAGCGTAATTCAATGTATTCCACTCTGTCATTGTTGTCTTTATCCTTATTTCATTGCTGAATTGCACAAAAAAATCAGGTCAAACATCTTAGAAAAATGGGACATGAGGAGGTGGGCTTTTTTCCCTGTTAATATAAGAATATTAGATTCCTCCTATTAAATTTTGTTAGAATTTTACCAAGGATATCATTAATTACTGACCTTAATTTGAACAGCATCAAATGAAACTTGCATTTTAACAATATTTCTTATGGCTCTAGACATTTTAAAATCTGAGAAGAAATAGAAGAATGTCCATCCTCAAGTGCTGACAGTGTTTCAACAATCAAGGAAGAAAATAGTCAAGGTACAATTTTTGATAAAGATAGCTTGGTCTTTTGATATGGCTGGGATCAATTCTCATAAAGGCCAAAATGACTTTTCAATTCCTGAAGAGCCTTGAGGGGCTCAGATTTACATCCTGCTAGTAAGGAGATACTAAAAACTGAGTTCTCAGTGTTTATTGTTTGTCCTCCAATTCACTTACAGGTAGTTCTGAAAATAGTGAAATTTGGAGTCCTGTAAAACTTTACAGGGATGCCACATTTAAATATTCAAGTTAGATGTGTAGAAGCCCAAATTTCCAGTATTATTAAAATAGTAGAAAAACTTCTATACTTGGTGATGTAGTTGGGGTTCCTCTTTTGTATCAACTGTATAGAAACTTGGATATTTCCATTTTTCAGTTAGATATAATGGAGTGAAACTGAACTGTAAGGTTCTGATTTTTAAATGTGATAGGTTAATTTTGTTTATTTTTCATCTCAATTTAGATTTTAAAGGAAAGTTTAGAAAGGTAGTGATATTTTTTCATATGTCTATGTCTATAGATTCTTTAAAGCAAAAAGATGTAGTTTTCCTTTTAAAGTGTGTAATGGGGCTCATGTTTCTGTCATCTATCCTTTGAGTTTTTAAGCTCTGATCTTAAGAATTCTTAGAAGTCCTTTTATTGTTTTAACTATATTTCTACTTAAATCAACACGAGAACTTAGGGTAGCAATGAATGTATTTCGAAAATTCACCACATAAAGTCACACATAAGTTTAAAGCTCTGTAAGAAAACCATTATTAAGAGAGCATATAAAAAAAAAAAAGAAGAAAAACCTAAAAATCACTGCTGAGGAGACTTGTAAAGATCATGCTGAGTGATAGGTCAAAAAGCCCAACCCATTGACAACTGCTGGAGTTAGGAAATCCACTTATCCTGGTAGGCAGCTGCTTCTCTTCACTCAACCCTTTTGACACTGTTCTTTTATATCATTTGGACATATTCAGTCAGGTGATATAAGGGGCAGACTTCTGTGCTTATCTGGATGCAGTGGAGGTATGGAGACTTGTTACTGCTTAATGTTACTACGCTCAGCATTGTCTAAAATTAAGTACAGGGTGAGAAGGGAGTCATACCAAGTAGGTAAATTCTGTTTAGAATTCTTGACTTGACTGGTAAGCCACTGAAAATATCTGATATCCACCTGAATCCTGGTGAGAATCCATGTAAAGAATCAATAGCCTAATGGCCAGCAACATGTGTTCAAATACTGACAAAACTTGCCCACTGAAAGCTTTTAGGGATAAAGTAAGAAAAGTAATCTAAGCTCTGGATACAGCTGGCTTTTTACTGTAGACAGGGTAAAAAGGAGCATATATATTCATGCTTGCATAGTTGATACAAAACTTTTTAGGAAGACTAATCCAAAGTTAAGGTAGAGACATCCTGTATTCATGTCTCTCCTTCTAATTCAGCGGCGATAGTGAGATTAACTGTGTAATGTGCTAGAGAACTGACATCTAATATAGTTCTGTAATTTAATAGCTCATAATCATTGACCTGAATGTGCTTTCAGTAAGCCCATATTTTCATGTTGCCCACTGATTTTGTCCATCTCACAGATTGCTATGTGGTGGCACAACTTCTATGTCTACTGGACCACAACCCCTTAAGAGCCTGGGTTTGCTTACAGCTGTGACAGTACTTAACAGATTTATAAAAACCCCAAACAAACAAGGTAAAAAAAGAAAAGGAAAAACAAAAAAAGAACTTTCCTAAGTAGATAGGATAGCTAGATAGACAGATATTACAGAAGTGAGATTTGGAGGTAGGTTTTGCAGCTACAGAGTTGGTAATGTGTCCTTTATTTTGTAATATGCATAATCAGCTGCGCAGGACCTGGAAGGTGTATGTGTCCTTCTCACATTGTTTTAAAGATTAGTTTTCAGTCCAACTGTATTCAGTCCAGCTGTATTCAGTCCAAGTGTATTCAACAATTACAGTGTTAATTGAGCTCAAAGTGAACAAGCTCATCTACTGTTTCATTAAAGAATTAACTTTTCCAATTAAAGTTTAGCTTTATTTAGTTCATTTATGTAGACATCACCCTAAAGCAAATAGAAGAACAATTTTATCACTGTTAGAGATCTCTGAAGCATGATCACGATGAGCTTATACAGTGTCAGAGTTACTGAAATAAAACTATCATAACAAAATTAATTAGATAGATTTAAGGAAAGAAAAAATCAGCAGTATTTGTATAATGAGATATTCAATAGTCAAGTTACAAATGTAGTCATTATAACATTGATCTTATAATAGTCATTTTCTAGGAAAGCCAAGTGTATATATATGCATATGTATGAATTGAATTCTATTGCAGAGCACATACCTTGTGTGCCTTTGTGAAAAACACTGATATCTGAACTATTCTGCATTTATGCTGCTGATAATTAAAGAGTAAATATGGATGAAACATTTTTGACTTATAATTTCCGTAAAATCTTCACCTTTTTTAATTAAAGGTGAAATGACAGTGATGCTGACTATATACCTCTGAGTAATAAGCCACAAAATGCAAACTGTAGGTCATGGTTATTGCTTTAGTGTTATATAAAAGCTTGCAAGGCTCTAAAGTACACCAAAGAAAGGGTTTATTCAGTGAAAGGTGCTTCATCTTATTTATTTATCTTTGGCATGTACAAGAGCATGAAATTTAGCAGACAGTGATGTATGTTGGGGAATCCAGGTGGGAACAGTGATACTGAGCAGTTACAGTAGAAACACTCTATTATGTGATCCTTAGCTATCTATCTTTATGTTGCCCCATCACAACAACGTCTGAATGCCACAGAACACTTACATGTATAATGCCCTTGTGAAGTGTTCAGTAGTCTCATTTTCAAGTTGGAAAACAAGAGATGGAAATTTTTGGTTTTTTTTTTTGGTCTTGTATTTCTTAGGCAAAACATGGCAGTTGGTTGTATTGAATTTTTTATCTCCTATGACTTCATTTTGTTACTTAACTGGAGGTTCATCCTACCTTATACTGTTATTTTTAATTAAATATAGAACAAAGCATAAATGGGATAATGGAAAGTGAGGCTGTAGAAAGGTTAAATAAAGTATTCTTGCAGCTGGTTCAACAACTATCTTTGGATCTGCTAAAGATCTGTGAAAAGTGGCTCTCAACTTCATTATTGTGGGTCCCAGCCAAATACCTTCGTTAGTTGTCAATGTCTAACTTAGAAATAGAATTTACAGCTGAATCAGAAGAGATAGAGCTTAGAAAAATCTCCCAGCTCTCCTGATTTTTTGTTTTGTTTTGTTTTCTTTTCTTTTTCCCTTCCAAAAAACTTTGAAAATTCTTTCTTATCCTGAAAAATATCTTTATTTTTGCTAACACTTTCATGCTTCTTTTAGCTTCCCTTGCAATAAAATCTGAACATTTGAAAAGGTCTAGCATTTTCCCGGGGTGGCAATTCTTCCAGTTCCAGATCGTGACATTAAAATTCACCTTTGTTTTGACAACTTGTCATTGTTTAACCTCAACCAGCAGCTAAGAACACTGGCGCTTGCTCACCTTCTCCATGTGGGATGGGGAAGAGCATAAGAAAAGTGAGAAAACTCACAGACTGTGATAAAAATCATCATTGTTGCCCTGCACTGGATCTGCTCCAGGAGCTCCCTGTCTCTCTTGTACTAAGGAGCCCAGAACTGGACACAACACTCCAGATGTGGCTTTACCATGGGCAGATTAGAGGGATAGGATCACCTTCCTCAACCTGCTGGCAATGCTCTTCCTAATGTACCACAGAAAGCTTTTGTCTTTCTTTGCTCCCAAGGCACAATTCTGGCTCTTTAACAGATATTTCTCCACCAGGACCACCAGTCCTTCACCACAGAGCTATTTTCCAGCAGGTTGGTCCCCTGTCTGCACTGACAAACATAGCACTAATACAGAACAAAACACTGAATCAGAGAAAAATAATAAAATTAGGATTATTTCCATCCTGGACATCTAAAATTTAGGTATGTAAATCTGAACTATTGCCCTAGACTTTATATATCAGTACATACTGAATAAAAAGTAAGCACAACAGCAGAGCTTTTATCCACCTACTTTTGATTTCAACATGTTGTATCATGAGAATACCTACTTTGCTTTAGTGAAAACATGATTTTTGGAAAATAAACCCAGTATTTGGAGTCATACATTTAGGTGACTAAGAAAGAGAGTTGTATGCCAGCCTAAATGTGAAGTTCACTCTCAGAAAGGGTCAACATCCTAGGATGAGTAGTTTTGTGTATATGAGTAATTCCTGCAGTGAATCTCTTTTCTTCTCTAAATCATTCTTTAATAAATCAAAATCAAACACAAAAAACCAAACAAACCAACAAAAAGTAAACCAGAAACAATCACAGAGGTCTAACAGGTAAATAACACTGACAAACAAGTGAGAAATACTGTGTGTGCAATATCGCATAATGAAAAATCCACCAATGTTGTCAAAGTTCAGTTACTAAGTCCCACATTCACTTAGCAAGGTTTAGAAATTTGGCTGATGTTTGTACCCCATTTTTCTCTTGTAATTTTCTATATATGATTGAAGTTCCTTTTTTTGCACTCCTGTTGCCACAAAGCAAAAAGAGAGAAGAAAAATCTTCAGATGTTATTCAGATCAGCTGAACTCTTGAGTAATTTTCTAGATGAGCCCTTTTCTCTTTCTACTGACTATGGAAAAAGAGTTAAGAGTTAAGTCCCAACTTATAGTGAGTCACATGTCCTTTATCATAGGTGTCTAGAAGTTAGATTTTAGATCTGAGATAATCAATCCAGTGTCCCTTCTTTAAGGCAATTAATCTTATACTGAAAAAGGAAATCTAAAGTAGTTGTGACCAATCAGCCTCTTAACATGCCTTTTTCTTGTCACTGAGTATGAGGGAAGCCTATGGTGACCAGCCTAAAATACTGTTCATATAGAAAATTGCATGAAATTAATTGATCTTCTATTATGTGACAAAAACTATGTAAGATAAATTGCCATGTTGCACCTGGCTGGAACAGAGTTAACTTTCCCCTCTTCACCATTTCGTTCTGTGCTTTGCAATTGTACCCAGAAAGGTGCTGATAACACTCCAGTGTTTTAGCTACTGCTGAGCAGAGCTGGCACAGCATCAAGGCTCCCTCCAGCCTAGGACTGTCAGCCTGGGAAGGAGAAAGAGACTGGGGCAGGAGCACAGCCAGGACCGACAATCCAGGCTGACCAAAGGGATGCAGGATGACATAATGCTCAGCAACAAGGACATGGGAGGCATTTGTTACTAAGGCATTTGTCTTCTGAGGTAACTGCAGTGTGTACTGAGGTCCTGGTCCCGGAAAGTAGATGGACATTGGCTACTTCCATGTGAAGGTTTGCTTTTATTTATTAAGCTGTCTTTATCTTAACCCATGAGTTTTTCTTCTTATTTTGGAGAAAATTTTCCCTAAGGAAGAGGAGGCACAGAGAAGCTTGGTAGGTAGCTAGCAAGCAACCCAGGTCAACACCCCACAATTGCCACCTGAAATATTTTTTCCAGCTCCCCTTAAAATTAATTTAAATCTCTTCACTGTCTTCAGTAATTGTCAAGTCTGGCATCAAAGCATTTAAATATTATTCATTGTGATGCTTGTTCGCTGCTGACTGCAGATGCAGTTGCATCTGCATTTAATGTGCAGCACACTGTGCTTGTGCTTGCCTAATAGCTAGCACACTTTTAGCAGTTAGGTTGACCATGTAACAACAATTGAGGAATGTTATTGTAACATGTTACCATGTTCTCTGGTAGCCAGTGTAAACCACATAAAAATAAAAGTCACAGATTACTGAAATATTTATCATCAGCATTGCTAGATAAAGGGCAAAAGTGATGTAGCCACTGTTCATGTGGTAAGAGACTGAAAAGCTACAGCAAAAGTAGTACTATTAACAACAAAGACTGCAACAGGTGAATTTTTTGTTAGAAAGTTAAATTAGCAGTGATGAAAATATATAGTATGGAAATTTGTTTTCCAGTAGCATTTTCAGTCAGTCAATCTGATTTTTAGATATATCAGAATCAGAAGGCTGAGCTATAGCAATGCAAGCTACTACAATAAAAGAATGAACAAAAGTGTAGTATGCTTTCACCACACATTTGAATTAAAATCAGTGAAAATATTTTTTAGATGTGAAATAGGGGTTTTCTTCTTTCCTTGTTGAGATCTCTTACTTTTGCATTGTTCTGTGCTACATATTTTAGCTTGGAACATAAGTAAAATGAAAACACTGTCAAGAGATATTAAAAAGTACAAAAGAATATTTCTGGCTTTCCTACACATACAGAAACACTTTGGATAATTTGAATAAGTTTCAGATAAGCAGCCATATTTTTGGGTGCTCATTAGAACTTGGTGAATAATTTATAACAAATAATTTAGTTGATGAATTTTAACTCTCTTCAGCTCACAAATTGTCCATGAACAGATTGTGATTTTCCTAAATTAGCTCATTATTCACAATCATCCAGTGAATAATTCCTGTGACTAATTCTCTGTAGATAGTTTGTGGCCAGTTGCTGTAAACAGTTAACTTTCAAGCTGTTTGGTCTGACATATAAATCCTGTAGAATGTTTCTGCTTAACCAAAAAGTTTGAAATCAAAGCATAAGGCATAATAATAAAATCCTGTAAGATACATGCACTTTCCACCCTAAGTTTCACTTCTGTGTCCATCAGTGTAATATTTAAGAGATGATATGAAAAATAAAATTAATCTTCTTATATATCCAAAGGGAAACCAATCCTCATATAGTCAAAAGATCTTGAGAAGTTTCTGAACATGTTCATTCCTTGGTTCCCTGTGTTGACCCATTCAGTATGAGTGGGCTACATCAGAGAGAATCATCTTGACATTTGAAAGCAAAGGGATTATACTTGCAGTATTTTTTTTTTTTAAACATTTTTAAGGATGTAATTTTTTTACATTTTAAGGAGTAATTTTCCAGGTTCAAATAATAAATTCTATAAAATTTTTTGAGTTCTACTTGAGTTTACAACTTGTGTGTTGTAATCATGATCTTGGATTTTGTCATATAAGGCCAATGCTAAATGAAGAATTCATTTTAAATTTCATTTAATTTAATTAATTTTGAAAAAGAAAATTGCTCAGGACATAAATTACTTCTTTTGTGACTAAAAGAGAAGGGACAAATGTATCCTTCCTACTTACTTATGACCTTGTATTTTTTTTTTATATTCTCAATTACTTAAAAATGTTTAAATTAAGTCTTTTAGTTTTATGAGTACATGACTATTATTCTAATATTTACTTAAGCTGATTGAAGAACATATTTTTTCATTATATTCTTCTTTCTATTATTCCTTTAAAACTCTTTATTTTGAATGCTTTGTCAAAATATTGTCACATATCAGTATTTTCTTAATGGGAAGAAATGATGATAACCTAATATATGTTTTTAAATGAATCAGCATTTCTCTTTATTCGCAATGAATGTTCAAGGTGGATTCTCTAAACACAGGCATAATCACGCAAGAGAAAACAGTTCCACAGCAAGAGGTGTCTAAGCAAATAATCAATCAAAATCCCTCTTTCTTAGCTTCTTTCAGGAGCACTGGCTTTGATGCTTCCTTACTGCATTTTGTATTCATTTTAGTCTCCAAGATACCAAGAAAAATGATAATTTTTCAGATACTAGAACATTAACTTGCTATATGCTTACCCTGGAGAAATGGCAGAGGTCAGAAGATTGAGGGTATATGCAAGTGTCTGTCTCTGTTCTCTGTATCTCAAATTGGTTTAGATGTTGCATTACATGGAGAAATTTAATATATGAAACCTTCTTAAATAAGTTAGCTGTTTGGAAATTACTGCATACTGTAGCAGATTCCAAAACTCTATTCAGATTTTTCCAAGGTTCGATTCCGGAAATCAACTGCAGTTTATTTGACTAACAATTGCAAGATCATCTTCAGTTCTAAGTGATACTTTGCATATAACAGGCTCTCCAACCATTGTAATATTTAATATAGAATCATATAAGTATGCCAAACTATATGTATAGAAATGTACGTATTAATTTGCACATATTTATTTTTCACATCCAACAACTTCTTGTTGTACATTAGTTCATAGTCTGCATCTACCATCTTCAGAAAACTCAGGCAGTGCTGAAACTTTCACTGTCATTTCTTATTACCTCCAAGTGCTTACTTTGTTTTCCTTGTAGAATCTCTAGGAAATTTTCAGTGCCTAATATTACTTCTAGTAAAAAGGATGGTTTAGCATGTGTTGTCAATAGGAAACTTTCATCAGGTTTTTGCACAAAGCCTTCATGAAGTCCTTTATCCAAAAAAAGAGATTTTTTTTCTTTCAGAAAAGCATCAGCGATCCCAGAAAATCACTAAATAAATAAATAAGATCAGTCATTCACAAGGACTATAAAATAATAATAGGATGGATTTTCCACAAATCATGTCAAGCTAATTTTCTTGAAATAAATTATCTGAATTTTATGTTTCGTGTTGAATATTTGTGTTTCATTATTATTAGTTTTCTTATCTATATTTCTATGAGCTATATCTCTTAGGTTCCTAAGCCCAAAATAATGTCTAATATCTTTTTTTGGTGAGAATTCTGCTGTAGGATCCTGAATTGCAATGATGTAAACTGTGAAGCCCTAGACTTACGTCCAAAACTGTGTTCCCTGAAGAACAGAAATTCCACTTAGTTGTGAGTAAATATATGGTGAGGGTCCTAAACCTTCACTGACACAGCTTGAAGGAAAGGGAGTTTGAAAGTGTATTAAGATGGAGGGGAAAAAAAGAAAAGATACAAACCAATAGGAGCTTGGTGAGAGCAACACATATATATCTACTTAGAAATATGAGCCTTTGGAATCTCTCTATAAAGCTTACTTTATAAAGAGCTATTTCTTTAGTCTGAGTAAAGGCATATATTTTTAAAACATGCACTGAAGGGATGACGAGAAGTCAACGAGTTTTTAAGTAGTATACTTAAATAAGAATTTACATTCCCTGAAGTCAACAAATATTTCAAATAATGAATGAATGCATATTCCACTCTCATCTTATTGTAAAAGGGGGGAAAAGAGAACATGAAGAAAAATTAGTTGTCAGGTTAGTTCCCAGGGCATGGAAATCAATGATTTGTTTTGTGCTTTTGCCTTGAATCTTTTAGCAGAAGCACTTGCTTTCTCCCTATGAATTGGAGTTAGATGGTATTATTGACATATCCACAGGAAAGCTGTAATTTAAAAAATATAGAGTACTTGGAAATTAGTTTATTTGGGTGAGCTTTTGAATGACAAGGACATTTGAGACAGTTTGCTCATTTTAGGCTGTAGAATTTCAAGACATGAAAAGCTGTGAATAGGCATAAGTTTGTTTGTTTGTTGGTTTAGAGGTTTGAGATTTTTTTTGCAAAATGCTCAAATTTGTTTTTTCTTTCTTAAATTATTATGCCTAATAGTATTCAGCATACCTGTCTTCAGAAAGTCCCAGGTTATACAGAAGAGCTACAGTTTGTTGCAGCCACTGGGTCTTCATCTCTCAAGTCTGTGGTCTAATATTATATTCATTATTATACAGTAACTTGCTCTAACAGCAGAGTATATTAGATAGAGTGCTATCCTCAATGTTCTATTTTGTTTATAGCAACAGGGTTATTTTTTCTCAAAATATAGACTGGTCTTTCCTTTGTGTCAGAAGAAAGAGTAAGAGGTAAAAATAAACCATGTGTTTAACATAAAATTAAGAAATTACAAAAGTATATAAGATTTAGTAGGATCCAATGAAAATAACACAGTGGAAGAATGACTGAGTTAATATATAACGCATCTCTGCAGGCTATAGGACAAGGTGGCACTCTGCACTACAGAAAATCCAGCCGAGATGTGAAGCATAGTTGCTCAAATTCACTACATAGCTAAGACACAAAAGTCAGGTGTTCAAAATGAATTTTTCAAGTCACTAAGGAAAGCCAAGAGCACCTCCTATAGGCCAGGTCCAAACAGTTGTTACATAGGCAGGATCTTTGCTGGGAACATGTTTTATCATTCAGATTCTTTATTTTCATAGCAACAATGTCCAGGCATTTAAGTCTTATTAATTTATAATGATTACCAATTCTGATTATTAAAAGCAGTTAATTTGTTTAATTGAAAAGGTTCTATTGCATATAATATTTCTTAGAGCTGTTTTAGAAAGTTAAAGAAGTACTTAATTTTCTCTTCATTATCTGAATATGTTTATTAACATTCCTTTTAAATACTTTCTATTGTTGATACCGCAGTGATCCAAAGAGTTTCACTAATGTCAGAATCACTCTCTAATGACTGCAAGAGCAAGCTATTGATATTTCCCTTCCCAGAACTCTCACTCTGTTACTAACCAAAGGGTTTTATTTTTCTCAGGTGAACACCATTTAAAAGACCTAATGCAGAAAAAGATTGCTATTCACCTTGTAGGTATTATACTGATTCAGAGGATACCATGGGATGCCAGGAGATTTCATCACTTGGCGCAACCCTCATGTAGCATCAAATGCAGGAAAGGACACTTGATCAGATTCAGTGATGAGCAGCAACATGTTTGGTTGCTGTCCTGTCCAGGTATCACCATAATGGTTGACTGCTATGAAGTAAGAAGAATATATTTTGTAAGGGTACACTCCTGATGCAGCAGTGATTTATGTGCATCATATTAGATCAAAACAAAAATGACAGCATTTGTCATGAATAATATCAGTTCTTCATATTCTTCTCATTTACTGTAGCCAGGGTCCAATATTCGGCCAAGGAGGCAATACCAATAAACCACTGATAGATTGCTTTACCTAAAACAGCATGGGAGTTGATCAGGATTCATTCTTCATTCATGGACTACATGGAACAAGTATGAAGGTTTTGGAAAATTACATAAATGCAATCATTCTCACTTTTAGTATATTTTTTTTCTTCACTCTCTGGAACTCTCTGTTTGAACATTGATCAGAAAAAAGTTCCACAAAAAGTTTTTTAAAATGTGACTTCCTTAATCTCCCTACTTTTCTAGGTAGATACTATTGTCATGATCAGTGTGTTTGCTCTTGTGCTGTCAAATTTGGGGTCTGGATAATACAGGTAGAAATATAGAGGGAGAACAGAAATCCCTCCTATATTATCTACCAGTAAAAATCATCAAAGATATACAAACATGCCTGCATTTAGAGGAATTAAATAAAATTTTAGGAATGTATCATACATATATTGTATATGTATTATTCTTATATATTTATTCCTATTTTTTTCTTGAAAGAGATATTATGTAACATTTTACTCATTTGATTTATTCAGTCTTATGTCAAATAGATGTACTGTTTTCTAAAATAATCTTATGCAATCTTGGACTCTAATACCCTGACAATAAGATGTTCTATAGAATGGCTTCTTAAAAGTCTTGTAAGGAAGTATAACACAATGATAAAGGATTTATTTATAATTTAGGTTCCCTTTGGTGTCTGTGTAATCAACAATATTCCCAAATGTCTATAATCAATTCCATTTCTGTATGTAACTCTTCTGTATGTAACTGAAGCTAACTCTTCCATGTTGCTTTGCGTCCCTGAGGAATGAAAGCAGTAATTTCTGACTATTTGTGCTCTCTGCTTTTTCACAAAAAAAAATTTAAAAATCACCCTACTATTGAGATTTTAATTTAGGACATGGTTTTTTTTGTTGTTGTTCGTTTTGCCTATCTTAGCTGATCTCTCATTACTACGTTACTTGAATAAT
Organism: Vireo altiloquus; assembly: GCA_013396875.1. Taxonomy (NCBI): domain Eukaryota; kingdom Metazoa; phylum Chordata; class Aves; order Passeriformes; family Vireonidae; genus Vireo; species Vireo altiloquus. The sequence continues at coordinate 359,544 of VZRF01002578.1, forward strand.
TCAAGTGAAGTTCTGAGAGCAATTTGGGAATTGTCATCCCATCAACTCTGGAAAGTAAAAAACTTACACTGCCCTTACCTTTCCTGTGGAGGAGACACACGTTGTCCTGTATATGCAAGGTCAAGAGGTGCTTCTGTGAACCATTCTCCCTATGTAACTTCTTGAAGGTACAATAGCAGCACTATAGGAACAATATAGAGATGAAGGACCATGGCAGAGAAAATGTCTGTATAAGAGAGAGCAATTTACTTTCTCTCTCTGCTTTTCCCTCATGTTGGACTCTGATGAGGAAATTTGGTCATTTGTTCATTTTAATGAATTTGAAGGAGCTTCTTGTACAGAAATGTTTGTAGAGTCACTAAGTTACTGAGTAAGAAATAATAAAATGTCCATCTAAGATGGTATTTATTCCATGATGTACTAAGTATATAGATAATCATAAGAATCTCATCAAGTTCATTTTATGTGTCTGTGTAGAAGTGTTTGCCTTTGTGCTCTTTTTATTTGATAAATCAGCTTTCTCTTGATAAAGAAACTGTTGATCTACTTTCAGCAAAGTATTCTATAGAGATGAATGAAAATAAAGAAAATCTTCATGAAACACTGAAATATTTAAGCTGATTATATTTTTCACTGTTTGAAGTTGATTGAAGTTGATTGAACACACAAATAATTCTGTGATTTATCTGCATTCTTTCTTTCAATTTTCCTCTTTTTTTCCCAGAGTAAATGATAGTAAATGATACACGGAACTTTTTAACTCACTTATCAGTAGACATAATTCTACTGTTGAAATGCTTAAAATTTCTACAGTGTTGTGAAATCAAAAAGATGCAAATAAAAAAGAAAGCCCACACAAAAAGAAAAAAAAACAACCCTATGTTAGTATTTACAGATGGTGATTTTTATTGCGTTGAGTGAGTGAAAGAAATGAAGACAAAATAAATAAAAGAAAGATGTGGTGAGTTTTCATTTTCTTTTGTCACCATTCAAACAAGCCGAATTTGCAAGTAGCTTAAACTGTTCCAAATGAAGTTAAGTGCTAATTCTATTTTGCCGAACTAATTATTACAGGTTTAGAAACATTTGGAAGTTTGCTTAGTACTTTGGATTATGGTGCTAATGACACCAAACCTTCAGACTGGAATTTTTTTTTTAGCAAGGACAAAAAGCCAGAACTCTTTATATTTTTTTTCTTTTTGAGAAGAGAAGAAACAAGAAAAGACACTACATTGTGCCTGAATAAAACATTTCAGAAGAAAATCTTTTGATAATGTCTACATTAACATTCTTAATATTCTGTAATAGATATATTTCATGTAACCCCTTCTCTTTCTATGATAACGAATCTTAATTCTGTATAACATCCCTTCCTACAACACTTTTACTTATCTATCTTGTTCTTTTCCAATGGGTAGTAATTTTTACTAATGACCGTCAGTTTCTGAGTAAGAACATAATTCATTTTGCATAGGGCACTGAAGAACTATCAAATCGTAATGATTTTCAGTCATTGCAGACCTGGGCCAGATTCAAGCTTAGCGACTCAGTGATGAAAGCCCCTGAATACTATTAACAATTCCCTGAACTGTTCAGTGCCCATTAAAAAGATGCACGATATATTTGTCATTTGGACTCCTAGCTTCTCATTCTAATTCTCCGTGTTAGAAGCTGTTGGTCTAAAAATAAAAATGCATTTGCATCCATCAGGTAATTTTTCCTTTAGCTGCAATGTTACCTTAATATGTCCACAGTTATGGTCACTTAACTTTTTCCCAGAAAATGAGTGGTTAGAGGATTCCTATTTTCACTATTTCGTTCTAAATTCTCAGTGGTTTCTGAGTGTGATATTCATTCCATGTGAAAACATATTATAAAAATAAAATAAAACTCTAACAGACCCCATATTTATTTTATGATCCAGTAAGATTGATAACAGTAATGGTCCAAAATAATTACAATGAAGGGATGATCTGACATTTCTTTTCATAGAATTATAGAATATCCTGAGTTAGAAGGGACCCACAAAGATCATCAAGTTCAAGTAGTTCTTGTGGGTCAGCATCCTTTTGTGAGCTCTGTAAATGAAAAACGTATCTTAGCTGGTTTAACTAACACTGGCACAGAAGTTTTTAGCCAGATGCATTGTTTTATTAAAAAAAAAAGTTAAAATAAATTTAAATCTTAATTATTTAAGCCATTGTTTAATGACTATATAACCATAAAATAATTATCTAGTTATTTTTCCATATAAACTGAAAGTCTTATTACAGAACCTGAAATCAAGTTATAAGGTAATTGCTTTTGAACTACTTGGTAACTTCAGGTATAATTGCTAAGTAATTTGCAAAATATGTAATTACCATGGGCCATATGTTCCTATGTCTTATGTTCTTCACAATGTAGAAGCATGCCACAAAAGTGACTTAGAATACCTAAAACAGGGTTAAAATACCTCAGCAGTATTAATATTAAAGTACCATGAAGAGAAATATTTAGCACAATCCACAGTACTTTCACTGATAAGTAACAGAATTCATTGCTATTGGAAAGGTGGGAGGAGCTAGCTAGGAAGTATTTTGTGCCATATGTCTGCTTCACAACCCACTGAAGAAGTGTCAGAAGAACATTGCAAGTTAATATTGCCTGAGACAGTGATAACTTACAATGCACTGACAACACAGATTGCAGATGGCCAAATTACCACTACAAACACCTTCTGGCACCTGACAGCTCACCAGATGCTGGTGGGTGTCATTTGCTACTTAATCATGTACCTGAGGAGAGATTATGGAGCTCCTATCCAGGATCCTGTGGTATCCATGTTAGTAAACAATCGATGGTCCTGATGCAGGAATTCATCATGGTGCAGTGTAAATAGTGTAATGTGTGCGTGTGGATACCCTGATGCATTTCCTCTACTGCCTTACAGAGCAAATGCAAGTCTGACTTACCTGATTGCTTTGCACTGGTAATCTTATTAACAATAAGGGTAGAGAAAATTCAAATAGCAAATAACACATTTATAAAGTTGCAGAACAGAAAATCAAAACCTTCTCCCACACTGGTTTCTGGAAATATCCCTATAAGTTGGAGAATTGTATTCCTTCCATCCATAAACAGTCATAGTGTATTTGTATGTGGCCATGTAAGAGTTGTTTGTCAGCTTTAGATTTTTATTGTACACAAATTCTGACTATTGAATAAATATTCTTCTAAAAACCTGAGAGTGAGAATAGTATCCAGAGTATCCTGGGAATTATGTGTGTTTGCTTTTTCCTTTTTTCATTTTAATACTTTATCCAACCTTTTAAAAATTATTTTAATCCTGTCTCCCAGTTGTGAGCCTATTCAAGATTTTGTCTGCCTTTAGCCATAAAATAAAATTAAAAAAAAAGGTTCTACAAACTTCATAGAAACAAAATCACATAGCAACAGATCACCAAGGTTTTCCTGAGCCTTAATGCTTTCAATATGTACTCTCTACTGACTTTATTTTATAGGTATTTACACAGACTATTTTAATACATGGCTTAAAAGCCTTCAAAATATTATTCATATTTCAGGAAAATCATGCATAATGAACTCTCAAGTATTTAGTAATATAAATTTTTGTCAGTCGCAGATTCTTCTTCCTTTTCCTACTCGATTTCCTAAGTGGCTACTGTACTCTTTTCATTTCCCTAACATTGAAGAGAAGAAGGGAAAGCTGGGATCCTGGAATTGATGTTTATTAGCTGCCAGATGAGAAATTAGGAGCAAAACTTTTAAATTTAATAATTCATATATAGAACAAATGACTTATATTTAATTTATTCTGGTATTGATTTAGACACCAGTAAGACAGCCTGAAAGACGAAAAAACCAGGAAGAAGTCTCAAGTGATAGCCAAATGCAAAAAGTGAGAAAGAAAGTTGGTATTGTGCTGGACGTGACAGAATCTCTGCCTGGATGTCAGATATTGATTTTACTTAGCAAATGTGAACCTACAGAGAAGAAAAAATGAGGGTGTGGGAGTGGAAATAAAACGGAAGAGCCTTGTCTAGTGACAGCAAGAAACCACACTGAAGCTGAGAAAGAGCACAAGGACCCAGACTCTGCTGCAATTACACACAAGATTTAAATAGCTTTGTTTATTTGTAACTTTTCATGTTTAGATTCTTCACAAATTTAGTACAACCCATACTTTTATGTATTAAAATCATACCCCTTGTGACTGCCAACCACGTGTCACCAAATTTTCTCTTCAGACTACCATTTTTAACTGAAATTATGATATATTCACTTTGTGAAAATATACTTGCCTAGCTATTTTAGACTAGCAATAGTTGAATGAACTAGTAAAGCAATGGTGAGTGGGTTGAAAGTGTTGCCTCAGTTAGTGTTTATTAGGTGACAGGTTCCCTGCCTAACAGACAGTGAGCTGGCCCCTTTGGTGACTGGTGAGCTTTTGCACCTTTGACTTCACAGGTTACTGATAGCACTCAATTGATGTGCATCAAAAGTTTGCCCAAATCATCTGTCAGGGTAACTAAGTTTTGTAAGCATATTGTGTGTAATCATAGAGAAGGCCACGCAACACAAAGATGAATTATCTTAAAAATGAATACATACCTACATACTTCATGCAGTTTCTGTCAGCTCATTTTTAGTTCATCTGGAACTAAAACTTGTACATAATGCAGTAAAGAACATCTGGAGTGTGGGACAGATTCCTTTTGAAGAAAAAACTGATATTGCAATTACTCATCTTCTGAAGAAGGTAAATGAAAAGAGTAGAGATAATCTAATTAAGAATGGCACTGAGAAGATGAATTGGAAATAACCATTCTGAATTTCTGATAATTGCAGAACTAGGAACGCCACGTAGAATTTTTAGTCAGTATGCTTAGGAACACTTTCTGACAAATCCTGCAATTTAATTATAACATTTACTTTACAGAGAAATAAAAAATATTCTGGAGTTCAGTAGGGAGATGAAAAAATAGTTGAGTCCATAGATTTCTGACTAACATCCAGATGAAACTTTGGTCTTACGAAGTTCCTACATCTCTGATTGTAGAAAATAAAGAGAGGGAAACAGTTATTTAATATTTGCCCTGCTCCTTCCACCCTTTCTCTAACCACCTGTTCTAAGCTGCTGCTGGGTATGTTATACTTGGCTAGGTGGGCCTTCAGCCTCATCCAGTAAAGCTGTTCTTACATTCTTTTGTATTTATATACATGGCTGGTGTTGAATAATGGGTAACAAGGAGACAAATTTACGGTAGGACTCAGCAGATGTCCAGATTTAAACTAATTGTTCATGAACAGTTACCAGAATCATAGTTTCTAAGGCCTGTAAGACTATTTTATGGAGTTAGGAAACCAACACCACATTTTCACAGAATGTCTTCACTATTGCTGTTATTAACCAGTAAATGATGATGAGATGATGATGATGTGTAAAGATATCTTCCACCATGATGTGATACATTTCATAATTGTTTTTTAATACTTGACCACATAATAGTGTACCAAAAAAATACTGAGTTTGTTTTTTATTATGAGGCCTAATCTAATGTAGATAGTACGCTTTTATAGACTAAATTTGTTTGAATCTGATTTAGAGTAAGAGCGTGTTAGGCTGTTGCAGTGCATTTGTCTGAACAAGGTAGAGAACCTCCACAGAGTCACAGAAAGGCTGAAGTTGGAGAGGATATCTGGAGGTGACCTGGTCCAACTCTCCTGTTTGAGCAGGACCACCTAGAGCTGGGTGCTCCAGACCATGTCCAGACAGATTTTCAATATCTCCAAGTAGGAAGACTCAATATGTCTCTGCAAAACCTGTCCCAGCACTCTTGTTTCTGTCACAATAAAATGTGTTTTCTGGTGTTCAGGAGGAACCTCTCGTGTTTCAGTTTGAACCTATTGCCTCTGGTTCTCTCACTGGGCACCACTAAAGAGAGACTGGCTGTTGTGTTTTCATCCTTCTTTCAGGTATTTATAAATATTGGTAATATCCCCCTGAGAATTCACTTCTCTAGGCTGAAAAGTCCTAGTCCTCTCAGAGTTTTCTTATATGTGAACTACTCTTGTAGCCTTCATTGTACTCTCACCAGAATGCCCATGTCCCTTCTGTACTGGGGAGCCTAACACCAGACATGGGACCCCAAGTATAGCCTTAACAGTCCTAATAAATGGGAAGGATCAGATTCCTCCATCTTCTGGCAATACTTTGCCTAATGCAGCCTGGGATATCATTGAATTTCTTTTCAGCAATGCATGTTACAGGCTCATGTTTAACCTGGTGTCCACCAAGACATACAGGTTATTTTCTGTCAAGTCACTTTCCACCAGGTCAGCCCCCAGTGTGCACTGATGCATGGAGCTTTTCCTCCCCAAGTGCAAGACTTTTTTCTTCTGCTTGTTGAACTTCATGAGTCTCCTTTCAGCCCATTTGTCATGCTGTGGAGATTCGTCTGTATGGCAGCCTCTGTATGACAGTTTATACCCTCTAGGGTATAAACCACTCCTTCCAGTTTTGTTTCATCAGCAAACTTGCTGAGGTTTGCTCTACTTCATCACCCGCATCATTAAAGACGTAACACAGGACTGGAGCCAGTGTTGATATCCCCAGGGCACACCACTAGTCACTTGCCTCCAACTAGACTCTCTTCCACTGATTGCCACCCTCTAGGCCTGGCCACTCAGTTGTTTTCTATCCCACTTCACTATCTTCTCATCCAGCCCAAAAGCAGTCCGCTTGTCCATGGAAGTCTTGTGGGAGTCAGTGTCAGAGGCTTTATTGAAGTCCAGGCAGACAATATCCACTGCTGTCCCTTCATATTCCAAGCCAGTCAAACCCTGGGTGCAGGTTACAGGACTAGCTGCAGAAACAAACAATTTGTAATGGGACTGAAAAGACAGATGGCTATTGCCTCTGATTTCCTTTTTCTGGCTCTTTCTTCAAACCTATAAGCAGTTAGTGGTTGGGTCTTATGGACTTTTTATTGTGCCAGATTATCCAGCTTTAGAGGGCAGAGTTTAAAAGCTCTAGTTTCTCTGAAGGACAAAACTGACAGATTTCACAGCTCTGCAGTAAACCTTGTGAGACTTTTGCTGCTCTGTTCACCTGACACCGTACTCTGCATTCCTTCACAGCAGCAGAGCTCTGAGTGCTACCACATTCTCTCTAACTCCCTCAGTGAAAATCAGTAAAAACAGTTAGTGTTAAACTCATCATTTTTTATTCACCTAACAATCCTGTAATTGCAATATTTAAATCATCATTATGCCTACTGCAGCTTCTTGCCTATTAAATTTCACTTATTTCTGCTGTCTTCCTTTCCACATCTTCTACTATATTTTTTCTGACTCTTCTTACTTTATACTGAATTAATAAACAACCAAACAAGGAAACAAATATTTAAATAAATAGATGTATATATTAGAGAAAAATATAGTAACCACAATATTTTTTATGTTGGAAGTGATCTCTTAAATTCATCTAGCCTGACTCTCCCTGTTCAAAGCAGAGTTCTGGTAGAGCAGGTTATTTGGGACCATGTCCAGTTAAGGTTTTACTTTGTCCAAGGATGGAGATTTTACACCCTGTTTAGAATGTTTAACCACCCTCACAAAAGTAAAAACAAAATGTTTTCTTAGAGAGATCACAGTATGTTTATATATTTTAATTGGTGTCCATTGCCTGTATCCTGTCAATAAGCGCTACTGAGAAATGTCTGGCTCCCTTTTCTTCAGTCCTTTCTTTCAGGTACATGCAGAGCTGACTTGTTAGTGGATCTTAGAGAGATCACAGTAATAGGCTTGAGAAGTGCAGGTTCCTTTTGAGTTGTCTCGAGTTGTAACACTTCTCTTGAATTGTAACACTTACTCCGTTTCTAAATGGGAACCTCTGTAGGTTCCCAAGAGCAAGAATGTAAATAATAGAAGTTGTTTCGATAATGCATTCTCCTTAGCCAATGAAGATTTCTATTTTAGATTTTTTTTCATACTGTATGTCGCACTGTTCTGTTCAGAGACAGACAGACGATCTCTCAGCTAACATAGCTGGAGAGAGAAAAAGCTTGCTTTCTGTTCTTGATAATAAAATCTAAACCTTCTGAAAAATCTATAAATATCGAATCAGTTTGTGGACAGGTCCTAGCACTTGGGGCAGTGTCACTTCCACAGATACATCTATAACATTGATGAGATCTCCCTGAACCTTCTCCAGGCTGAAGAGTTCCAGCTCCCTCAGCCTTTCCTTTTATGAAAGATGTTCCGGTCACTAAATAATTTTTTTTTTAAGCCTTACTTGATCTCTTATGTCTATATCTTTCTTGTAGTGGGAGCCCAGAACTAAAGACAGTACTGCAGGTGCAATCTCACTAATACTGAATAGAGGGGAAGGACCACCTCGCTCAAATTGCTGACAACACTCCTAGTGCAGCCGAGGAGGTTGGTGGACTCCTTTGCTCTGAGGGTGCATTGCTGGCCTGTTGTCCACTAGAATCTCAAGATCTTTTTTGGCAAATCTGCTTTTTGAATGGTACCACTCCTGCATAAACTGGTGCATCAATTTTTTCTTCCCCAGATGCAGGATTTGTCATTTTTCCTTGCTGACAGCCTCTCAGCCTATAGAGCTCCTGCTGAATGGTGGCATAACTATCTTGTGTATAAACCACTTTACCAAGTTGTCTCAAACTTGCTGAGAGTTCATCTTTATCTGAGTCATTAATAAAGATGTTGATGAATATTAGAGCAAGGACAAACCGCTGAGCTAGACTGCTAGGAACTGCCTCCAGCAGGACTTGGTGCCATTGATCACAATCCTCTGGGACCAATCATTCAGCTTGTCTTTAATCCATCTATGGTCCACTTACCTCAACCTTACTTTGTCAGTTTCTCTTTGATGATGTCATGTGAGACAGTGTCAGAAGCTTTTCTGAAGTCTAGGTAAACAGTATCTGTTGCTCTGCTCTCATCAGCCAAGCTGTTCTCATCATTGTAGAAATCTATCAAGTTGGTCCAGCATGATTTTGCCCTCGAAAACCATTTTAATTATTCCTAGCTAGCTCCTTGACCTTCATGTGCTTAGAAAATCTTTACCAGAAGTTTTTCTCCATCACCTTCTGTGTGACTAAGGTGATACTGACTGGACTGCAGTTCCCCAAATCTTCCTTCTATCCTTCTTGAATATAGGAGTGATATTTGTTCTCTTCTAGTCTTTGTGTACATTTCCCAGACACTATGACCATTCCGAGACCTTGCAATAACTACAGCCAGCTTCCATCAGTCTACATTGCCTTTTGTACATGCCTTTTGCTTAAGTATTTCATAACTTGGTCATCCTTGGCTGACAATAAATTTTCATAGTTATCATAGTAGAAACAGCACAGATACATTTGTATGGCCATGCAATATAATATTTGCAATTCCTTTCTCTTTACCTATGCATATGTATCTTTTTGGTATTTCTTTCATAAAGGTAGAACTTCTGAGTTCTTTCCATTATCATAAACTTTTACAAGATTATAGATATTCTTATATTTCAGAGTTGCTTCTATTTTCTTCTAAGAATTCCCATGCCTAAATTAGCAACCTTGAAAGTTCAACAGCCATTTTGATATTATATGAATGCAATATGTTAAAAAGAAGCTGAAGTAAAACATTTATGAAGCAGGAAACAAGATACCTGACATAATGTCAGAAAGTGTCAAAGGTTAGGAACAGTCTAGAGGTGAGAAGAGGAGAGCAAGAAGGCTCTGAAATAACTACTGCATAGAGTCAAAACCAAATCCAAAGGTTTATATTCCATAGCCAAGAGCCTTTGAATACATCTGGTACCCAACATCTGACCTGCTATGATTATGACCAAATAGCTATCCCAAAGAAATCAATCTTTATTTATTAGTGTGAAGTGTGGCAGGTGTTTAATTCACTACACTTCTCTAATCAGAGACCAGAAAATATTTTTCCCTAGTAATTGGTACTTGGTGTTTTCAGTTATGATCAAAACTCCATTATCTGTATTTCTTGCCTAATGGAGTTAGTATGTTACTTCTGTGGGAATTGGTGTCAACAATAAATTTTTTTAAAAGTTAGAAAATATATTTTTCCTCTTCTGTCTCAGCCAACTAAATTAATATTTCTAATTACACTCTGATTCCTATCTCATGCTCAGATGACAGACTTCACTGAGTTTTTGATTTCTATGACAGAATGAGTGATTTTTCTGTAAAAGGACTTTGATGTGTAATAAATTCAGAGACTTCTAAAGCAAAGATGACAAAATCTTTCCAGGAACAAAAGCACTATCATAATATGATATAGTACAGTCACCTTGTAAAAAGAAACTCTAAATTGCAAGATTTCATTGTCTCACGTACAAACTCATGTTTATAGTATTGTGTTGAAAAAAAATTAAATTACAAATCACTTCTGAACTTTGCTTATTATATTTTGAAACAAAGCTACCTATTGCTATCCTCAATGCCCTACTGTCTACTGCACATTTCAGTTTTATGTACATTCCTTTGAAAGTCAAAAGGCATGAGGTGGATTCTGTAATGTTCATGAATCAACTAGAAAACCTGGATTTTATTTTTTTTAAACATGCAGTCTTTTGCATCCCACATCACATTTTCTTTGAAACATCATCTTTCTAGTGTAAAATAAGCAAGTAGTCTCTTTAAGACTAGAAGCTGTATCAAATGCTGAAAAAAAAAAATCTAAATTTTACTGTGATCTCTTCACCACTGGAAGGTTCAAGTTAAAGTCTTCCTCAGTGTTTAATGATTGCATTAAACCCTATGAAGCCTGAGATCTTTTAGGAATTTGTGTCTGAATCCTAACTTGTCATTTTTCTGAGAAGACTCTCACTTGGGAGGGATTCATTTGGACTTGATTTATAAGGTGGTGTGATGAAAGAGGCTTGACAGAAAGATGAGTTGAAGAGTTAAGCCATTAGTCTCAAATTTCATCCTTGTCACTCCCTCCTCTAAAGATCAGCTTTTACTTTCCAAAAGGTACTTTTTGCAGGATAATTCCATTTAGCTTTTCTTTAGTTTATCATTTCAAACACAAGGCACTAACCTCTGAACAGATCTTTCTCTATGACCCGTATTTTCTGTCTCTTTCACACTTATCTATCTCTGTATCTCATACTCATGTTTTCTGATACACCCTGGAAAACAGAGACTGCCAGCCAATGCAGAAAGCAAAAGATAGTGTCCCTGACAAAGCCTACCTCAATTGAAAGAATTTGACTTGCTACAACATAAGGGGAGTAAGTCTGTGAGCATTTGGAATCCAAGCACAACACATATTAACAGCTAATCCTCAGTGGATGTTTACAGACCTCTTAATCTCTATGGAGGTATTTTCCTTTCCTTTTTTCCCACTGTAGGAGAGTTTTAGGAATTGAAAAACTAGAATGCACTAATAATTGTTTGACCTTACTTTCTCTTTAGCAGCTATATGTTCCATTGTTTACCTTTTGCACGTCATGTATGAGTTCTATAAATTTCAGATGTTTTTAAAAATTGAATGTAGAAAAAAAAAATGTGGCTTTAGTATTCCAGGTAGCTGTTTCAGTCATATTTACTCAGAGCTTATGTAAAACTTTCTTGATTTTTCAGAAGTCTCCATCACCAACATTCTCTTATTGACTCATGTTTGTGTGCCTAATATTCTGTTGTGGAGGGAGTCAAAGTTAAAGGTAGGTATTTATAAACCAGTGTTAAAGATCAAAAAAACTAGATAAGACACTGGGTCATCAAATGAAAAATCATAAACCTCAGAAGAGAAAGGACAAAACTGTTCAGCAATATTAATTTTTTTAATAGAAACTCTTCCTTATTGTAAGCTGCCAGTATTATAAAAAGTATTTTTTAAAACCCTTGTAAGCAGTAAAAGAAAAGTATGAAATCCTATTTAGTTCAGGTCTTCTTCCATTCCATTTCTGATACATCAATCTTAAAGTACAGTCCTATCAGTAAGGTACTAATCAAGCATTTTTTTGTTCCCTCTGGGGTGAAAATGATGCTATTTTCCTCTATCACATCCTCTTCACCTGAAGCCTCTGCTAACCCCTCTCCTGTTTCTTTCTGATTCTTGCAAGGAAGTTTACCCACCAAAATCCTCTCACACGAGGATGGGCCACACTCAGCTGGCCATACATTTGCTGTGTGCAAAAGGTTGAAGTTTGGAAGGCTTCTGTAAGCACCTAGCCTCAGGTGGTTCATGATGAGACTTGGCAGGTTTCTCTTGGTGTGTCCCTCAGGTAGCTTAACTACTACTGACAGAACCTCTGATAGGTCTGTTTCTCATGCTACAGGATAAGCACTTTCTTCCAATATATCTCTTTTTTTCTTTTCTTCCAAAATCATACACAGAGGCTTATCCCTATGAATTCTGCCCATACCAAGATATTCCAGACAGATATGCCTGAAAAACAGGACCTTCTGGAGGTTTCTCCAAGCTCACAGGGGTCTCCTATCACTGGGCCAGGATAGTTAAGTCTTATGGGATACTGAACAGAGCAACAGGCATCAGAAGCTTAAAGAAAACACAGAGCTTTGCTTCCAGACGCTCTTTGAGCAATCCTGGGCGCTGCTGTACTTGGCTGTGGTTGGAAGCAGTTGTGTTGCATTGCTGTATCTCAGCAGTATTTCATGAATAAATACCATGAAGATTTAAAGGTGTTAAGACATGGTCATTTTGAAGGTTTTGCTATCAACTCTTTTATTTTAACCTTGTAAAAGAGGCAGGATTGGCAAACTGGGTTGGTAGTACAGAATAGTATTACTAATAGATTTTTGTCTCATTTTCTTATTCCCTCTGAAGGGCTTCCACTTAGGAGATCTAAACAGCTTCTTCATGTTGCTAGTTTTGTTCTTAGTATATTAACAGGATCAGAGCTTGGAGAATATTAAAAAAAAAAAAAAAGCACCACTCTTCATTTGAATTTTTAAATGAATTCACTTTGACTGATTTTGAATCCCTATGGTGTGTGCTTTCCATGTATATTTTAGCAAATAGGCTAACAGGAAGACACATCCAGGAAAACAGGTAATTTTCAGGAACAGTTTTAGAATATATAAGGAAAATGGATCATGAATTCACAATTGTTCAAACAGGAAGCAATTCTACAAACAAGATGTAATTCTATATTGGCTATAGATATTCTGTTTCTTCAATAAGATTACAAAATATATATCATATGAAATACTGATATTATCTGTTAGATCTAGCACTTCATGAAAGATGCTGTTGTACAATTCCCATGGAGTTCAGTACTTCAGGATTTTGGAAAGCTGACAGAATATTGTGTGAGATATCATTGGCTACCTCTGGAAAAAAAAAAAAGCATATATAATTTCCGATTCCTCTTAACTGATTATTAAGGTAGTGTCAATGGCGTTTACATCTATTTTAAGGTCTCTTTGCTATTCAGAGTCATAGACAATGACAACACTATAAATGAGATTTGAATAATGGCACACAAAGCTTTAGTGAGTTCCTGAATCCTGGAAAGGACTCAGGTGTGTTACACATTGACAATGGGTAAATTATACATTTATAGCCCCATGAGGCTTACATGCAAAATTGTCTCTAGTTTATTCAAAATGCATGCTATTCAGTTTTTGCTTATTCCAAGTGTGTTTAGTAAACAAGAGTCACTTGTGAATGATATGTTCTAAAATCAAATTTAAGGGTAAACTTAATTATGTTCACAGATGGTGAAGCATAATTGATGACAGTATGTCAATGTAAACTGGAACTAGCTGTGTCTAAAAACATATCATCACTATCAACAACATAACATTATGAATATTTTAAATGACTACTTTATAAAAAGGATGAGCTGGTTAATTCTGGTTGCCTCCATACATGGCATAGTGTATGTCAACTATTTTTGTTTATGGGAGCTTCTATTGCATTTGTTGCTACACATCTTGCTTTTTATTATTGCTGCAAAGAATCAACAGGGGAAATATTTTGGTAGCAAAAGGAACTACACTACACTTTTCATGAAATAATTGGGCCACTGCCACCTGAATTTCATGGGGATTTAGTAAGAAAAATATGATAACATAGCCTTCTTTCTGCTTGATTTACCATCACCAATAGTGAAATTCTGTGGTTTTATTATTTCATTTGATAGAAGCCACTTCCCTTTTACATAAGACAGAGTGAATCCAACTGCAGAAGAGCATTGGCACCTCCAAAGGAAAAACAGAATATTTGTTCATTATATGACCCCAGCTCATAAAGGTGAAATTTCATTCCAGTGGTCTGAACATTATGTATGATTACCAGGTTTACATTTTTCCAAAAAACCTTTCCCAATATTGTTCATTTATTATTAAGATCTGGAACTTGGAAAGATGTATTACTCTTTGGTTCTGTTTTGTTCTGTTTTCTTTGTTTTAAATATTGATTTCTTTTCTATGGTGAATGTGTTTTAGCATTTGACTGAAGGCTGGTAGAAAATGAGAACACTGATTCTCAGATAGTCTTCTGTATGACTAGTGGGATATGTGCACAGCCTAGGGTGCCTGTCAGGGAACTTAAATGTCACCCAACCCTAACTCGCTAGGAATAGAATTAGAGTCTTAAATATACTTATAAGATCTCAGATTATTCTTTTCTGCTTAAAAGATGCTTGCAGAAAGCAAGTAGACATTTATAATATTTTTATTAAATCCCTTCCCATTCAGAGAAATCAGAGAGGAAATAGAATCTTCTTATTAAAATTGATTTTTAATCATTATTATAATTATTATTATCATCATCATCAATTAATAAATCACTGCAAATGTGATGTTACTTTTTCACATTCTCTTGTATAAATAATTGAACAAAGCAGCGATTCCCTCTGTAAGGAACCCACACAAGGGAATTCCATAAGAGTGGTATAGAGTGGAAAATGTGAAATATGAGCAAAAGGTTGTGCTCTTATCTTTGAAAATCTGTCTATCTATATCCATCACTTCTCCCCAGGCTTTGTTATAATTGGAGCCATTGTCAATACAAAAGATGTTTGTTAGTATCAAAGTGTCAGTGCTTTGGTACTGTGTAGCTCTGAACCAGCTGTTGATGTTCCCAGGTGGAGAGTAAGGTACACGATGGGGAAAATGTTGCTGAGGAGGTGTTGTTTGTAAGCTGCTATTGCCCTTGCAAGTTGTTCCAAACAACTAATTAACAGTGGTATTCCTCCACCCCTGCATTTCCATTTGCTGGGGCTTTATCTTCACTGATAATGGAAGAGAAGAATTTTTGTTGACTCTGTGTCATACAGCAAGGTTTCATTAGTGGCCTTCTCCAAATGCAAAAGACACAGTGGGATTTGTCTGTGGTGATTATGCGTAAGTGTGGTTAGGGAAATAATGTTTTAATTTAAATAGACTTTATTATTTTTTATTATGATTAATGGTATGGTTTTCTTTACATTATTCTTCTTTCCTCATGGAGGAAAATTTAGATTTCATGAAGCAATTACAAAAAACACTCAGGCAGAAATAGGTTAACAACAAAATAGAACAACTTTACAACACCGAATAATGAAATAATAAAACTGAAAATAAAATAAACTAATAATACTTGTGCCATTAAAATATAAGAACACTGGGAAAATCATTGAGGAAAACATTTCAATACGAAAAGAAATTCAATAGGCTAGTGCAATTTTCACTGAAGAAAGCATGTACAATGAATGCTATGCCCATTCAAGCATATCCCTGAGACTTCTGTGAGTATAAGTTTATGCATCTTTGTTGAAATATATTTTTTCTAGGGCTGCAAAATACCAGCAGGTCAAAGCATCTATCTCATATGTTCTACTGTGTTATGCTAAGACTATATCAATTGTGATTTGAAAAAATCCATTATGAAATCTGTGTTTAAAACAAACACAGACACCACAACATAGCAAGTCTGAGTCCATTTTTATTACCTTACATTACACATTTAAAAGATATGATTGTTTGATGCTAAGCTATGTCAGAAGAAGAGCAATAAGATTTGTTCTCAAGTAAAGATTAAAGCATCTTTTCAAATGTTTTGGGTTGGATGCATTGGGTTTGAGTCAAGCTTTTGGTAGCAGCTGGAGCTGTAAGATGTCCTCTATGAGAAGAGACCAGGAGCTGCCATCATGTCCAAGAGAGATGGCCACTGCTGGCCAAAGCTGAGCTGGTGGCACTTTTATGATAAGATATCTAAGAGTAAAAATTGTGCATAGTAGCTGTGAGAGAGGACTTTCTAAGTATGAGGGAGTTTGAGATTGGCTTGGTGATCATATGGCAGCCAGTCAAGTTTAACCCATAACTGATCATCTTTTGAAAGGAATATCTCTGATACAGAGTATATGATCAAATAGTCTATTTACTGTGTTTTTTCTTCACTGTCTCTGTAAATTCATGTCACTTTATATATTGGGATTGGATGAGTTACCTCTGGAGCTTCTTAGAACTCTACTGATTTTACAGGGCACCTGCAGTGTTGAGTTTTTAAGTGATTGAAGTTGCAAAGAAAATTTAATGAGTCTTACAGTTTCTTTGTAGAAGTGAACAGAATAATTTTGAAATTATTATCTCTTAGAAACCTGTTGGACTTTTCTCTAAATGACTGTCTTCTAGGGGGTGCTGTATTGTTTTAGTCTGTCAGATCTCTTTTTTTTTGCCTGACAACCAAAGGCATTCTGATCAGAACATCTGAGATGGGAATTTGAGTACTAACTTTGTTACAATCAATTCAAACAGAAGTTTAGGGAAGCAAATTTCATACCTATGTATGAGACATCCCATCCAACATTTGTGAAAAGGATTTAAAATAAAAAGCTGATCTTATTTTATCTTTCACAACTACTTCTGAATGTTCATTCATCACTATGAGTTCACCTTGGAGCTATCTTTACTACCAATATCCAACAAGTTGAGTGCTCTGTACTTTGTGTGCTTCAGGAAAACCATGAAAGACAGTGTGGTCCACTCAGTTAGTATAGCGTTAGGAATTTCTGACGCCAAATTGAAGCTCTCTTAAAGGCTTGATTTGTGTCCTGCAACAATATGTTTAACACTGTCAGGTTCTCAATAAGAATATTCTCTGAAAAGGCCAGCAACATTTTTTTTCTCTTTCCAAGAGCCATGTGAGGATTTATCACTTGCAATTTACAAAGCATTTTGGAACTAAAAAATGATACTTTAGAGTACAGTACTATGACTGTTATCATTACTGCTAAAACTAGTAGTATTTCATCCCTTTTTAATGAATTCCCTAACAGAAACTTGGATTTTGCTGAGATCTCACCTATCCAATTTTGTAGACTCTGAGGTCAGTGTCAGAATACAGGGAGAAATTTCCATTACTAAATTCTCATACTTAGCTAAAAACAGGTTATTCCAAGCAAAAATCTTGAGTGAATTTAAGCAAGTTAAAGATGAAAAGAATAAAGGTACAAAGAAGTTCTTTGGTGAATCATTATTTGTGATTCTGTAGAAAACCAAAAAAATTTTTGCAATGTGGGAATTTAAACAGATAAATCTTAAAAAATTATCCAAAATTTTGTGAACTTTCAAAGATTCTGTTGCATGATTTAAGAAAGTGCAGGTTCTGAAGTGCTCATTTTTTTGCATTTGGTATCTGAGATAGCCAGATGTAATTTGTATCTGCCATTGACTTTGGTAGTGCTGCTTCATTTACAAGCCATTATGTAATAGCTGTTATTTGATAAAGTGTCATTTCACACTTTTCTGAGATAACTGGAGTAAGTGGGAAAGAAAAAGGAGACAGAACAGTATCATCATATGTGGTGAATACATTCTGTACTGCAAGCACAGAGACAGCAACAAATACAAACACAGGAAGAAAGGTTTCTTTTCCTATTCCAGTAATTTAAATAGTATAATGTATTAGAATATTGTAACTGAAGCTTACCACCTAAATTCTAAGTTGATTATGAAATTTGGTAAAGTTACAGAACATTTTGAACACCTGAGTTTTCGTGTTTTACAGGCATTGAATGTATAGGCCTGGTCATAGCCACTTGCTAGGATAATTTTGTTAGAAAATATTGTGCTTATGCTATTAATTTTTATCCTATACAAATCCCATAGAAATTTACTAAAGAAACAATGGCATTGCCAGCCAGTCAAGTGAGGGGATTGTCTCAGTCTGCTCTGCACTGCTGCAGCCTCACCTTGAATATTGTGTGCAGTTTTTGTCACCACAATATAAGACATGAAGCTATTAGAGAGTCCAAAGGAGGGCTACAAAGATGGTGAAGGGATTTGAGGGAAAGCCACATGAGGTCATTTGGTCTGTTTAGCCTGGAGAAGAGGAGATTCAGGGTTGACCTTATTGGAGTCTGCAGCTTCATCATGAGGGAAGAGCGGGGGTAGGCACTGGTCTTTTTTCTCTGCTGGCCAGCGACAGGACTCAAGGGAATGGCCTCAAGTTGTGTCAGGGGATGTTTAAGCTGGATATTAAGAAAAGGTTTTTCACCCAGAGGGTGTTTGGGCACTGGAACAGACTCCCCAGAGAAGTGGTCACAGCCTAATGGAGCTCAAAAAGCATTTGGACAATTTGAAAAATGCTCTCGGGTACATGGTGTGACTCTTGAGTCCCCTGCCGCACCACGAGCTGGACTTACTGATTCTTTTGGGTCCCTTCCAACTCATAATATTCTGTGATTCTGTGATTGTAATTAAGGATTCCTTTTGATTAAACTATATAGTTTATTTTAAGCAATTTTCATCTATCCAATTGAAGACAAATAAAATTTGCAGTTTGTCTTGTGTGACCTGCAAGCAACTGACTTGCATGAATCCAGAGTGAAATGGACAGTATTTTAACCAACAATACTGTCCCATCTTTTCTGGTAGATGCATTCTATTTTTCTGGTTCATCTATTACTGTTCTATTCTGAGTTCATGACTGCCTTTTATGTTCAATACAAAAGCTAATTATGGTGCTAAGCAGCTTTTCTAAAGGCTTTGCTGTTGCATCTTTGATGCTTCATGAACAGAATGGCAAATTAAAACATAGATAAATGATCTAAAATTGAAAACTATTGTTCTACTTATCATTTAATAATAGACACAAGGCTTTTTTAGGAGAACATATATATACAAAGACATTTACAAGTCTGCTATTCTACAACTCATGCATCACCTCCTCTCCTATTTTTTTGCACTAATAGCTGTGTAATGAGTCTGTTTAGGATACATCTTGCTAAATGGTTCTAATCTATATAGGTTCTCACTCCATACTCATCACCATAGTATACAAGCAACTTCCAGTAGTGCATTAAGCAATGTGACTAACATCTGTCGCATATTTTGGTCTCTCATCATTTCCCCAGGGGTAGATCTATGTGCAGTGAAGTGTTTTGTTTTGTATTTATTTATTTTTCAAGTGGTCCATGACTTGGGGATTAATTAGTCCACACAGGGTCACGCACAAAGCAAAGATTACTGTGAATCAGAGAAAAATGTAAATAGGGAAATGCTTGCCCTGAACTGGGATACTGAAATTTATATCCCAAACATTAAGGTATAGCTCTTGATAATTTTTCACATGTACATACCCAAAACTTTTTTTCTGCAGTGTCTTAAGAAATTTTACAATATCTTTCTCCTAGAAGTGTGTGAAACCAAATCTCTGACACTAAGCAAAGCACAATACACACCTGGAGCTTTTGTATTTCACATCTGAGAGCTGATCTTGACAGTTTATTTGTGTGTTGTCTAAAAATAACTAGCAATAAACTTAAGCAGCTACTTTGATTATACTGCAAAGGTAGGGACCCAAAGTCAGAACCTCACTGACAGAGTGTTTTATGTTTCTTTCCACCCAGGACCACATATAAACTTAACTATTGACTTTCTCATTTGAAGACAATAAACGTAAAGCAGATGCCTGCAAGTAAGCATGTGTTTAAGTACTCTCTTGTTTCCATGAATCAGGGCATAAAGACAGTAAAAGACCTATTTAGAACCTTTATCCCATTTCTCAGACCATGTGCAGTTCACATATGCTTCCCTCATGGCAGATTTGATAGGGTTTTTTTTCTCTTTTCCAGTTGTTTGAAGTGGTTCAAAGTAAGGTTCATTTGCTTCAAAGCACAATTGCATAGCTTAGCCAACGTTGGCTGACTGGCTATTCCCTCCGAGTTAATTATATTTATTTTAGTCTCTTCTTAGTTTTCTTCAGCGATAAAACAACAAATTCTTAAAACCATGCATTATTTTTTCATCTCAGAGTGTGCAGGGAAGTTAAGGTGAGGAGGCACCTTGATACATATGTTAGAAAGCTAAGCTCTTGGCATCATTCTATGTCAGCAGACATCAGGTGCAGCAGGAGTTACCTTCAGTGCTGTGTGCTTCCAAGGTCTAATCCGGCCATCAGAGGATGTGTTAGTATTTCTCAGAACTGCCCTAGAGCCCACTGAACAATCTGTTTACTGTTTTACTCTTGAGCGATAAAAAAATTGTTTGGTTTATGTATTTAATTAGTTTAAAAAGAACACATAATTTATTCCCTCCCTTTACCTCGGCTAATCTGATACATCATTTGCAGATGGATTTGTTCCTTCACCACCATGTTCCCTCTTTAAATGCTCTGGAATCAAATATGGTTCCAACAACAGGGAGGTTGTGGGTTCAATCTTTGCATGTGCCTTGAAATTGGGAGTAGGGCTTGACGATCCTTGTGGGTCCCTTTCAGATCTGTGTGATTCTGTGTGAAATATCTGACTCCCTTCCTAAACGCTATTGTGCCTCTGCACTTCCTAAACCATAGAAGGGCAGAGCAAAGGGCAGAGATGGCTTTTAGGGTAATGCTTATTTGAAAAGATATTTGGTAAATTTCTGGACGTGCACACAGCAAATTAAAAGAGTGAATAAAATAGAGTCTTTTGAATCTAATGGTTATTTAAGATGTGCTCCATTGTGCATACTAATAAAGCTTCATTGTTTTTATTAATTTAAGTAAAATTTATGGCACAGCTGATGATATTTATCAGCATGATATTGCTATGGAAATGTAGCTAATAAGAAAAATAATGAACTCTTGTGCAGTTTCAAATTGCTTAGTAGAAAAGATTTATTGCAAAATTTCAAATTTGTTTTCAAGCAAGATAATGAAAGATGTACAAAATATTTTTATACTGATTCCTGTTTTTAGGCTTGAGTTATGCGTGTTGGAAAATTCAGACTTATTACTAGTTTATTTAAAGAGGTAAAAAGGAATGAAAATTAATTAATGTCAGTAATCAAAATAAACTGTGTAAGTACAGATAAGAAAGCCATCAAGAGCTGAAGCTGGGATACCTACATAATCTGGAGTGAATTAGACATGTTCAGGAAGGTGTTCAGGAAAGTTCAGCTCCCTTTACTACAGGTTTTTTTCAAATGAAATCCAATTTGATCAAAGCTGTTGAGAATGCCATTTTGACATAATGTGAAGTGCTTAAAAAAAGATGTAATTGGAATATTCCATAAGCATTGAAGGACACTGTCAGCTTGCTAGGATGAAGACCTCTAAGAAGTGGACAAAAGCCTCAAAAGAGTGACAGAAGTCTGCCACACACAACAAATGTACTACATATACACGTGAAGGGAGGAATGCAAGAGAGGGAAAGAGAGCAAATCCTCAGAAATTCTTTGTACAGTGCAAATTTGCCATATAAAATGGTCCCCATTTGTGTGTTAAGTATAGTATATGAATATATACATATCTGAGTGTATAAGTGCACAAGTATGTATATATATGCAAGTAAATATGTATTTGTGTACACATAAGCTAGACTATATACTAAGCTTCTTTTGGAGCTATCACAAAAAATCCCCTTTTGAATGGGATGAATGACACCTCCTAAGGAAATTTTGGTTTTGTCCTTGCTCATGACAGTCTCCTGGTATTATTTTAAGAGCCATCAATTTAAATATTTTATTACTTTTAATGAACTATACTTTATAATTTTAAAAAAAATACTAGCTTTGAGATGATTATTCACAGAGTTACAGTGGGTAAAAAGAGAAATAAATTCTTTTCAGTTCTTTGATTATTCGTAATCAAGCTTTAAACTAAATTGTGTTCTGCAGTATTTTAACTAAGGGTTGGTGTTCTGTAAGAAAAGTGTGTTTCTGATGTAAAATTAGAAATTATTTGAAAGTACTTGGTTTACTATATGTGTCCTGCAATATTTATATTGTCACACATTTCAAAACTACTGTTATAACTTAATAGATGCAGTGATGATGCACAAACAACCAGAGGATTTTCATCCAACCTTATCCAAACACAGCAAATTAATACTAGAAAATATTAGTATTTATATTTACTGCATATTTTTACATTAAAACTAATACATTTTGATTTCTTTCAATGTAGTTTATCAATATTTTGAACTCAATAATGGGAAAAGAAAAAGATTTTGCTGCAATATTAATCTCTTAACAAATTTGCTATGCTTTCTTGAGTGATTATACCACTTGAAGGGATCATATATCATTTACTAAGATCCAGCTGTATTATTTTCCATACAAACCTGACTTCTTGTTAGTTACAACAAAAATAAAGGTAGAATAATGAAGTTTAGAGATTTAAAGCAATGCCATTTTTTAACATAAAAACAATTTCAGACACAAAAATTTTACACATAAGTTCAGAAAAATTCAGGCTTGATCAGGAGAACAAGAAAACCAAAGCAAACCAACCAACCATCCAACCAAAATGAAAACAAACAAGCAAAAAAAAAAAAA
>VZRF01002578.1:382340-393868 GCA_013396875.1 Vireo altiloquus
AAAAAAACCAAAAAAAACCCCACCCCAAACCAAAACAAAAAAACCCCCAAAACAGTTTACTTTCATCATATCATAAAATCATAGAATACTGGGTTGGAAGGTACCCCAAGGATCGTCTTGTCCAACCTTTCTTGACAAAAGCAGTGTTTAGACAAGGTGGCCCACAGCCCTGTCCAGCTGGATCTGAAGTCTGTTGGGGGTATCCACCACTTCGTTGGGGAGGTCACTGCTCATTGTTCTCATTATGAAAATATTCCTCCTATATCCAATTGGAATCTCCACGAGAGTAACATGTATCCATTACCCCTCCTCTTTGCATTGTAAGAAGGGAGTCCCAGACTTATCTCCAGCCATGTTTTAAATATTGGAACATGATGATAAGGTCATCCAAGCCTTCTTTTCTCTAGGCTTGGCAAACCCAGTTCTCTCAGTGTTTCCTCCCATGTCAGGCTTCCCAGTCCTTTTCATCATCTCAGGGGCTCTTCTTTGGATCATGTCTTTTTCGTACATGACTAAGCAGTAACTGAGAAACTTTGAAACTTCATTCTCATTATTTGACTTAAGAAAGTTGCAAAAATGAATCTCAATATGTCAAAGGAGAGATTCAGTATCAGAAAATGTTCCTGGCAAACAGTTTTCTCCTAGTCTGCATGTTTTCAGCTTCCATCTTTGGTACTGGTGGTATTACTAGGATATGCAAGGATGCCTTTCTTATCTCAGGTAATGTTCAGCATTCCACTTAAAAGAGATCTCTGATGCCTTTCTATTTATACAATAAATCTTTCCTTCTATCTTGCACTTCAAAGGGTAAGGCTGACAAGAAATGTGTATGACTAAGTAATTTCATACCTCTAGGAGCTCATGACACATTCTGTGTACAAAAGAGCAACAACAAAACCCTAACAAATTTTTTTTTAAAGGATAAACAACCTTCTCTCCTCAGAAAACAGGTGTTTCTCTTGTGAAAATACTTCATTGTTAGCACGATACCCAGCAAATAGGAATTAAAACATTTGTTAAAGTTTATGCATTACTGTGCTTAATCAAGCAGAGCTTCTTGACAACTTTGTTGTATACAAAAAAGGATCCAACAAGACAGAAATTACAACTAACTTATTTATTATTTCCCAGAATATACAAGGTTGGAGTAGTTTCATTTAGATCCTGTCTGCTCTGGTCCTTAGGGTTCCTGTAAAATAAGGAATATATTGTGTTTGTGTTCCCTTCCTTGTTCTGTTTGTCTCACCAAGCAAAATGACAGTATGGGAACAAGCATCCTCAAAACAACCTTAAATCTAAAAAAAAATCCACCCTATGAAAAGGTGTAACGGTTGGTACATACTTCCTGCTAGGGAGTGGGATTCAGCTTCCCTGAGGCAGTCAGTCTTCTTAGCCACCCATGGCATTACCATATGCATGACTCAGTTAAGTTGCAGATGGTATACCTTGGAAGGCTTTGTCTTTTGGAGGGTCTGTATTTTATCATTCTTCTTACATTCACTTGCCTTCCTATGTTCATTTGCCGTTTTTCCTTTTTCTTTTGCTGCTTTATTTTTTTTCTTTTTTTGGCTCATCCTGTTAACCTGCTATTTGTGCAAAACTTAGTAGAATGTAACTGACTCTTAGCTACTTGTTATATTTTGGATGACTCAAGTGGAAAATTTTGGGTTTAGGGGTTGGTTAATAATTTTTTCTATCCAGAATGGAGAACTATTCACACATTCTTATACAACTATTAAATGAGTTAATTCTGGAACAAGCTTAAGGACAACAATCCAGTCAATGCAGCTCAGTACAGTATCAGAACTAACCAGAATCAGAATTATGACTGGCAAAGTTTACAAGCTGAAATATTGAACCATATTGAACCACAGAGATACTGATATTAAGATAAATTGTGCCAAAATGTTGAAGAAGTCTTTACAAATCCTGAATTAGATATAATCTGTTTCACGCACTGTCTCGGTAGTTGGCATTCTGTGGCATTCATCAGTCTGCCTCCTCATAACCTGGTCTTTACTGCTGCAAGAATGATAATCTTCATCCCATTCACTTGTGTGAATTTCTCCTTAGCAGAGGAGCTTCTTTTCCTCTCTTTGCTGTGTGCCAGGCTTCTGCATATGTGCTCAAGTGTTACCATGACACTGTGAAATTTGTTAGCTCATCCCAAAGAAAGATTTTGTGGGTTTTCTCTGTGAAATTGCTTCCTGCATGCACATGCATGGATGAGTGGTTTTCTAATTTTTTTCTTTTTTGTATGGTTTTGTTTCCCTATAGTCATGAGGAGCCCTTAGTCCTGCTGAATTATGGCAAGGATCCAGTATAGATGCTGAAGTTTACAAAGCTCAGGTGGCATGTTGACAGATGAATTGTGATGGCAGCTTGAGGGCTTGGTATATTAAACATGCTGAGGGGGTGGGTGAGGAATGAGGGTCTCTGTGAATTGCATATCCTTCATCTGATCCCTTGAGCTTTACAAGAGCAAAATTCATTAAGGAGATTAAGCGCAAGACCAAATGTCTGATGTGACAAGAGAGAGCAGTTGAATTTTTTTCCCTTTTCCCCAGCTTTGATACCTCAATATTAAATTGATTAGGTCATAGAAATGGCCTTATAGAACTTGTAAAATATTTAAAGCTCCAGCTTGGTCACAGGGCAGTGAGTATTGACACATTCAGACAGCCTTCACAAGATCAGTCCGCACCTGCTAAAGTACCACTTGTCTGGCTGACACAAAAGTTTGAAGGGTGCCTCTTTAAATGGCCTATGTAGTACATGCTAGATAATTACCTTTTAAATCTGTTTGAAATAAGACTGTAGCACCTGATCTCACACAACTCTTGAGTGTTCTGAACGCCCTCAAGGCTGATTCCACACAGTTTGATTCTAATTAGTGGATTAAAAGTGAATAAAACAGCAGGATTTTCAAAGTATTCTCCTCTTCCCTGTTTTATTTATTTCCGACTTAAATACAGTCTGTAAGCTTTCACAACTCTAGGCAGATATATCAAGTATGGGATAGATTCAACAATCTATCTACCTTGAAAATATCAGCAGTGATGAGACCAATATCTTGTTTCTAGATGGCAATCTGCAAGTGTGTGTTCTGTTTATACACACTTAGAAAATATTTAATATAGGTTTGTTTATCTGACTTTTTCACAGGCTAGGTAATAGAATGCATGGAGTTTGATCCTGAGCATGATATATCATATTTCCCTCTTTCCTAATTGTACCCTGTGTGGATCTTTAACAATGTACTGTTTCTTTGAAGCAGGTTAGTTTCCTAGAGATAAAACAACTCTTCATATCAGTTCTGAAGGAAGAAATTATATAGATGTGTTTCATCTGTATGGGAAGCACTATTATGTTAGACTAGATATGCATGGCTTTTATGTAAGAATAATTGGAGATAAAACTTGTGTAAGGGCACTGAAAATTTCAGATGTGAAAGAAAAAAAAATCACATCAAAAGAAAAAAGAAACCTGTAGTCTGTGGAAAGCATGATGGCAATGAATAGTATCCAAGGTTATTGGTTCATTCACTTATTAGAGGCTAAGATCCATTTGACTCAGGTTTAATAGATTTCCAACCACAGGAGCACTGAGGAATCACCTTCTGAGGTGCTTACTGAGGTCATCAGTGAGACCTTTGAAGAGGGTTTCTTAAATTACAAGTGCTACCTGCAGCACTGAAATCAAAAGGGTGGTAGTGAATGTAGATACTGGGAGGTTCTTATCAAAGCCAAATGAAAGATGAAAGAGGGGACCAAAGACATTAAACTGTGTGATAGGAGAGACTGTGACAATTCTGATGCTAAGGATTATATTGGCAAATATTTAATAAGTTATATTGTTATATGAGAAGTAGCAAAACAGCTCAGCTTTACAAAGTATGTGGCATCAGTATCAAAGAAACATGGACCATTTGCTATTCTTTGGTATTGCATTGAGTGCAAAAGGAAGGAAAAGTCTCAGAGCAGTGTCAGTCTTATTTATATTCTTATTCCTTTATCATTAACCTGCTCTTTGGAGCAGCTAGTGAGGTGCACTGCCTAGAACTTATTTCAGAGCTAGGATAGAGTCACTGTGGAGGGAGAACATTTTAATCCCCTTTTTTGGCAATGTTTTATGCAATCTGCTCTTTGGTGTAGTTACTGGTCCTCTGTTAGAGCATTTTAAGTTACAATTTAGGTTTTAGCAATTTCTATTAGTTTGCCTCCACTTTGTGTAAGACATCTGAATGTTCAAACATCATTTGAAGAAAGAATAGACAATTGATAGATAATCTAAGTTATAAAAGAGGGACTTTCCAGCTCTAGGTACAGAATACAAACTGGATGACTAGCTTCTGACACACTAATCAGTAGTCTGAGTAGTGAAAATATCTGCCAGTGTGGTTCAAGTGGATTAGTGTCTTCTCCCAATGAAGAATATCACACCATACGGAGTGATATTTTCCCTTGCTTCACATGACACTTCAAATTCAGATAGCAGACATACCTGTGCAGCCGTTTTTCTGGTGAATGCATTAAACGTTATTTTGGTCAATATCTGTTTCCTATTAGTGTCATAAAAGTGTCATATCAGTTCATAAAAGTGTCTATAACACTGTTAACAGTAACTGTGCTACTCAGACTCCTTAGTAGACAAAGAAGTTCAGCTGTTAAGGGATTTCAGATAAGGTATTTTAGAATTAAAATTAATGGATAGGGTTATACTTTTTCTGTGTCTTGTTCAGTTGACAGGACTCAAGGAAGCTAACTTATCTCCAGTAAAGAAACCTCACTATCTGAGAAAAGTAGCACACCTTTTGTGCTGAAATGATAAACTTATTTGAATGTGATGGTATTTTCACATAACTGAAGTAATTCTCTTTCTTCAGTCACTTCATTCTCATGTCTGAGTAGTTTTATCAGATTGCTGATGGTTGTAAACATATTCTTTTTACCCTGTATGGAAGAGAGCAGTGGGACAGAAGACAATGCTCTTTAGTTATAGCCCAGGGCAACAAAAAGATATTTATTCAATCACCAAAGAATTTGAATGAGTTGTTTTAGTATTAAAAGCATGTTGTACTTCGGCAATCAAACTAGTGTATTTGCTAACCCTCCATAGCTTCTGAAATGGAACACAAAGTTAAAATCTATAAATTACTCTTCTGAAAATTAAAAAATATATTGATTGCCATAAATTCTGAGTGCAGAACAGCCTCAAAAACAGTTAAAAATATGGATTGCTTTGCTCCCCACTTATCTCTAGTCTACACAACTACGACTAGATATTTAGACATACCCAGCAGCACCTTCAGCCACATAAAGAACATACATCCTATTTACGTAGAGGTCATGTGGTCTTGAACACCCATGAATCACACAACTTTGGTATGAAGCATTCAGAATACCTCAAAGCGGCCCTCATTACTCAGTATAGAGAAAATAAAATTACAACCACTCTCCCTGAAAGAGAAAATGCTTTCTTTTTTTGTTGTTTTATGATCAATTTAACTAGACTAATACTGATATGACACATTAGAAAAGAATATGGTCAACAGGAGATTCAAAGGCTTTAAATTTCTTTGGAAAATTAGGAAGGGGAACTCTGCTCAAGACACCCTTGCCCAATACTTACTTACAAATTGCTGTAGGGTTTGCTTTGTATTTGCTGTGTGTTAGGAGTCAGGTTTCTTTTTACTCTGCAGAAGGCATCTGTTGATTGCTATTGCCAGTCTGTCATTCCAGTTTCTGCAAGTGGCACATCTCCTGCTATTCACTGAATTTAGAATACTGAGATAACAATAAAACATACCTCTATACATCTCTTGTTTGCTACTGAATTGTCACAGTTAAAGGATTTATGTGATTATATGAGCAAAACTAGGAATCTGAGCAATGTTCCTTTTAAAATGCACCTTCTGTTGATTATTTCATTTTATTTTTTGAACAAACATCTCTTTGTAGTCATGATCATGTTTAGGATCTAAAGTGAAACAGATCTATCTTTAGTTAACTTGGAGAGAAAAATGCTAAGAGCTGCTTAAGAAAAAAACAGAAAAAATGTGGTCACCCCTGTTTAGAAATATAAATCACAAAATTAAAACAGGTAGCTATGTGCCCAAATAAAGATTTATTTAGTTTTCTGGGCTTGTTTCTTAAAAGGTACCTGTTCATGAACACACATTAAAACAAAATAAAATTTTCTAGACAAATTTCTTATTAAATTGATGACACTGGTAACCATGTTAAGGATTAAAACTTACTTCTTATGAAATTTTAATTTCTATAACCAGGGATAGTTGCAAAGAACTTCATATAATAACTTAACTTACTGACACAATCTCAATAATTTAAAAGCTCTGGGACAAACACTAGACCTCTAGTTACTTTAGCCTTGTTGGTTTTTTGAAACAGAGAATAGTGAATCTTGTGAATTGTCATCTGCTGTAACTTATAGATTTATTTAATGTCTCACAACACAGTCATCAGCCCAAAGAGTGGTGGTGATTATAATTAAATACTGCTAGCAACAGTCACAAGTGATATCTTCCAGGGCTCAGTTTTGGGGCCAGTTCTGCTTAATATCTTTATCAATGACCTGGAAGAGGGGATTGAGTGGATCCTCAATACTTTTGCGGATGAATGGGAATGTTGATCAGCTGGAGGGTAGGAAGGTTCTATAGAGGGATCAGACAGTCTGGATCAGTGCACCAGAGGACAACAACAAACTAGTACTGTTTAACCAGGAGAAAAGGAGGCTGAAGAGCACCTTAGTGCTCTCTACAGAATAAACATGAATAGTGGTTGTAACAAGGTGGTATTGGGCTCTTCTGCTAAATAACAATGGTCTCAAATTGCATCAGGGGAGTTTTAGTTTGGATATTAGGAAACACTATTTCCCTGCAAGGGTTGTGAAGCACTTGAACAGGCTCCCTGGGGAAGTCGTTGGGTTGCCATCCTTGGAAGTTTTTAAAAGATGTGAAGAAGATGGTTATCCAGGACATGCTTTAGTGGTGGATTTGGCACTGTTAGATTAATAGTTGGATTTATTGTTCTTAAAAGCATTTTCCAACTTTCATGATTCTATGTTTCTCAGATTTAATATTTCTGGGTTTAGATGAATATATATTACGCTTCCAACATTTCCACTGGCCATAGTGGAAGTTCAGAAACCTATCTCATACATCAGTGTGAATATGAAAGTGTCTTGCACTGAATCCCATACAAAGATACTTAAATTATATAATCTCCAGCTACTTTGCAACTTCAAATTGTCTGAAGAAAGGGAAAACATAGCTGAGAAACCAGGAAGCAAAATCGCTTGATAAAACAATTTCATACAAAAGAACATTTTAGTAATTAATTCTTCTTTAGAAATCTGAGTCACTAATCTTTGCTTACCTTCAAAAACATGTATACATGCTCCCTATGCAGCAGTCTTCATTAATATGTTTGCAGTGCTTTGTTAGCTAAGGCCTTTTTTCAAATATGGCACTTCTACTTGAAAAGCAAGGATGAAATTGGAACTATCACAGCATTTTCTGTTATGTTTGTCTATGCAGAATCTGAAGGCAGGCTTCCTCTGTCTAAATGTCGACATCTCCTTCTGAATATCTATGCCAAAACTAATTTCCCCAAGCATTCTTAATATATTCCTTTATGCTCCTAGAGAAAGAGGAAGAACCAACTGCAGGGAACAATTAATCTCAGCTTAAAATAGAACTAACAAATTGTTTCCTAAAAATGCCTCTTTGCTTCACTTGGAGGAACTATAAAGAGATTTTAGGGAGCATGTCTCAGATGTAGACTTCCACATTATAGACAACTCAAGTTAGGTAAGATGATTTTCACTCTAAGTATCAATATAAATAGCTGCATCATCATTTACATGAATAGCTGTGCACAAGGAGCCAGTATACTTAAGTTTAGGTACACTAAAGACCTGCATAATGAAATTATAGCATTTAGATGGGAACGTTATGGCAATTTCATAGCAAAGCAACTTTCTAAATTACTTTGATGTAAAGTAGTAAAAGTACAGTTTTGATTCTAACCCTGGATTTTTTCTTTCTCCTTTCACAATCCACACTGTTTATAGTGTGGATAGTATCTTTCTCATGGAGAAAGATAAAGGTGGAATGACAGTTCAGTGACTTTTCAGAATTTAATAGCCACTCAGTGGCTAAATATATACATATATCACATTCCAAGACAATACTTACTACAATGCAGATAAATCCTTAATTACCTAAAATGAAGGCTTTGAGAAGACATTAGAGGCATAATCAAAGACATAAATTGAACTAATAAAGTTGAAAGGACAAAATTATTGGTTTTAAGACATATTGAACAGTTTTCATTACCTGAATTCTTTCAAATTTTTAACTAAGTTCTGAATATCCTGTGTGTGAAACTTTCTCCCACCCCACAACAATCTTCTTCCTCTCTTCCTCCCTCCCTCGCTCCCTCCCTCTCTCTATTTTTTTTTCTATAGAATTCACTGAGGATCAGAGAATCATACAGTTTGGGATGAAAGGGACCTGAAAGGTGATCTCGTTCCAATTCACTTGCCATGGGCAAGGAAGACATTCCACTTGACCGTGTTGCTTAAAGTCCCATCCAACCTGTCTTGAATACTCCCAGGGATTGTCTTAGGTTTGTACAGAAAGATTTTGGTAGCGGGGGGGGGTGGTACAGGGCTTTTTTCTGCGATAATCTGCCAGAAGCTTCTCCCATGTCTGTCAGAGCCAATGCCAGCTGGCTCCAGGACAGAGCCACCACTGGCCAAGGCCAAGCCAGTCAGAGATGTGCTCAAATATGCAATGCCTCTGTCACTGCATATTTAAGAATGAAAAAGGTTATTGGGCAGAAGTAATTGCTGCAGAGAAGAAAGGATGGGAGCATGTGAAAGAAAAAAACTTTGCAAATATCAAGGAGAATGAAGCAGGAGAGAGAGAACATGCTCCAGGTGCTGAAGCTGAGATTCCCCTGCAGTCTGTGGTGCAGACTGGGGTGAGACTAAAGATGTCCATGCAGAACGTGTAGGTCCTTGTGGGACCAGAGATTCACATTCAAACCATGCAGGAGACCCAAAAGTGTAGCATGTTGTAGCAGGCAGATGCTCAAAAGAAAACTGTGTCCCCATGGGAAGTCCATGCTGGAGCAGTCTCCCTGCAGGACCTGCAGAATCATGGTGAGAGTAATTGGAGCAGTTTTTCTGGTAGGACTTCTCACCCTGTGAGGGACCCATATTGGAGCACCTGTTCTTGAAGCATTGCACCCTGTGTAAAGGAGGGGATTGAGGTCGAGAATCAGAAATGATGATAAGCCCAGGAAGAAGGGAGACGTGGTGTGAAGGTGTTTCTGAGTTTTTTTTTTTACCTCTCATAATCCTACTCTAATTTTGATTGGTAATAAATTCAATTAACTTCTCAAAGTCAGGTCTGTTTTGCTTGTGACAGTAATTGGTGAGTGATCTCTCCCTGTCCTTGTCTCAACTCATAAGCCTTTTGTTATATTTTCTCTTCTCTGTCCAGTTAAGTATAGACATGATGGAGCAACTTTGGTGAGTGCCTGGCATCCAGACAGGATCACACCACCACAGACATCCACAACTTCTCTGAGCAACCTGTTCCGCTGCCTCACCATCCTCGCAGGAAAGAATTTTTTCCTAACACAAACGTACGCTCTTNTGGTGCAGACTGGGGTGAGACTAAAGATGTCCATGCAGAACGTGTAGGTCCTTGTGGGACCAGAGATTCACATTCAAACCATGCAGGAGACCCAAAAGTGTAGCATGTTGTAGCAGGCAGATGCTCAAAAGAAAACTGTGTCCCCATGGGAAGTCCATGCTGGAGCAGTCTCCCTGCAGGACCTGCAGAATCATGGTGAGAGTAATTGGAGCAGTTTTTCTGGTAGGACTTCTCACCCTGTGAGGGACCCATATTGGAGCACCTGTTCTTGAAGCATTGCACCCTGTGTAAAGGAGGGGATTGAGGTCGAGAATCAGAAATGATGATAAGCCCAGGAAGAAGGGAGACGTGGTGTGAAGGTGTTTCTGAGTTTTTTTTTTTACCTCTCATAATCCTACTCTAATTTTGATTGGTAATAAATTCAACTAACTTCTCAAAGTCAGGTCTGTTTTGCTTGTGACAGTAATTGGTGAGTGATCTCTCCCTGTCCTTGTCTCAACTCATAAGCCTTTTGTTATATTTTCTCTTCTCTGTCCAGTTAAGTATAGACATGATGGAGCAACTTTGGTGAGTGCCTGGCATCCAGACAGGATCACACCACCACAGACATCCACAACTTCTCTGAGCAACCTGTTCCGCTGCCTCACCATCCTCGCAGGAAAGAATTTTTTCCTAACACAAACGTACGCTCTTTCAGTTTAAAGCTCTTATACGTTGTACTATTGCTACATGCCCTTGCGAACAGTCCCTCTTCAGGGACTGTTATGGATTTTTTTCTGTGATCTCCACACATAAGACTTGAAATTTTTGACTTCTTTGAGCATATAAACAGGAATTGAATTGTTTATTCAACGGGCAGGAGAAGGTAAAGTGAATTCTCCATCAAAGCAAGGATACTTATTTAGGTTATGTTAAGATTTATGTAGGCATTATGTTGGCATTATGTTAATGATTACAATAAACACATATTTAATCTGGAACTCCCTGCACATGAATAGCTAGAGGGTTCTGTACTACTATAAACTGATGACTTTTGTAGTTCAAATAAGTGTATTTTGCTTACTTCACCAGTACTGTTTGGACCACAAGAAGGGTTGCTGTAAAGACAGATATAAAGCTATGAAGTGGGTGTCATCGGAAAGACTACCTTTCTTCAGAATCTGTCTATCAAAATACTAAAGCATTTCAGAGCAATACTCTGACTCACCTGCCAATACCACACTTTTGTAGGTACTGCTCTAATCCACTGCCCTGCCGCACTGACCAATGATGTATCATGGTTACTTGGATGTTCAGAAATCCTGCAAAATGGCACAATGACATACTGAGCAACTCTTCAGAAAACATCACATAATCAGTTTTATTTGTCCTTGAAGCAACAGATTCACTTTGCATGTGATATAGAACCGTATTATACAGGCACAGTACACCACACCGATATAAAACATGTCTTTCCAGGAGATTTGTGATGGCATGCATTGAATCAACTCCTTGAAAGTCCTGTATTCATCACAGGTTGTATATTTGTTCCTATTACTGTTCTTAAAAGACAAAGAATTTAAGTAATCCAACAATGTTTATGTAGGTTAATGTCAAATAAGATTGCTGATGGTGATGAAGTTTCATTTTGAATCATGGTTTTATCTCTATCTCAAGGATGATTAGTTTCACTGACAGTAAATGGCTCATCATCAAAAAAAGTGTGAGCTGTATTTTGGTTGTGAAGTTTACAACATTAAACCAAACACACGAATGTTCACCTAAAGATATCTGACATAAGAGAGATAGGATGCAAATGTGAAAAGTGTAATAGTCAAAACATCATCATGGCTAGGCTTCG
>VZRF01002579.1:0-20000 GCA_013396875.1 Vireo altiloquus
GGCTTCCGGCGCGTCACCTCCGCCCGCGCGCCCCACTCCCGCCGCCACGGTTGCCATGGAGGCCCCGCCGGCAGCGGCGGCCCTGAGCGGAGCCGACAAGGAGAAGGTGCGGGGTCGGGGAGGCCGGGCGGGGCAGCAGGACATCGGGGCCGGTCCCATCCCCGTCCCATCCCGACGCGTGTCTCTTGCAGCTGCGGGAGAAGCTGGCGCTGCTGAGGCGGGAGTACAGTGAGACCGTCATCCGGCTGCGGGTGAGCGGACCGGGCCGGGCCGGGCCAGGTCGAGGGGGCACCGGGGCGCCTCGGGCCGATCCCAGCCCCGCCGGGGTCTTGTGTGTTTGCAGCGGGCGCGGCGAGCCGAGCGAGCCAGGAGCCACGGCCGGCGGGAGCGGAGTCCCCCAGGTGGGAGACGGGGAGAACGGGATGCCCCAGGTAGGAGCCGGCAGGCAGCCCCTCCCCGCTTCCCCAGGACAGGGCGGTGGGAGCACCCAGGGACCTGGCGGCCACTGTTGC
Organism: Vireo altiloquus; assembly: GCA_013396875.1. Taxonomy (NCBI): domain Eukaryota; kingdom Metazoa; phylum Chordata; class Aves; order Passeriformes; family Vireonidae; genus Vireo; species Vireo altiloquus. The sequence continues at coordinate 513 of VZRF01002579.1, forward strand.
CCCGTAGTGCCCCTGTGGACTGTCCTGCCGAGGATGGACCTACCCCTGCTGACCCTCAGTCCGGACCCCACTGTACTCTCAGCCACTGCGGCCGTATCCGCTGTCCCTACACAGCCCTTGCCCTGGGCTGAGCTGCAGTAACATCTGCTCTGCTTCTCTCCTCACCAGGTCTTGCAGTGCTCCGATCCCGACTGTAAGATCCCCATCCTTCCCTGCAAACAAAGCCTAATTTTACCATATGATGTTTTTCTTGAACAGGACTTTAGGACTACTTTACACGTGTGACATTTTTCCCCCCAGGTTCTAGAGATAACACATCTCCTAGTGCTGACAGAGGTGCGCCCTCTCAGTTACAGACTAAAACCTGCTCTGATGCTGACACAGAGAAGACAACATCTGTCACAGTTAAGCATGTTCCAGAATTCTCCAGTGATGAGGTTAGCCTGCAGGATAGCACCCTGGCAGAAAGCCTTCAGGCCAGCCAGGAAAAGCTGTGCTGTGGGATCATCAGGCCTGTCCCTGGGGAGAAAACGCCCCAAACCTCCCAAGGCATGATGAAGCTGCGGAGACGGACAAAGGCCCTGAAATCAAAGGAAGAGGAATCAGTGCATGATGTACATCGAATCAGTGCTGGTGAAATGATGAAAAATCAAATTGCCAGTGCAGAGGAGCTTCAGTCACCAGTATTCAAGCGCAGCAGCCTCTTGCACACTGAGGAACCCGCTCAAAGGGCATCTGAGGCAGTGCTTGTGCAGGGAGAAAGAAATAGTGTTACTCCTGATGCAGCATCAGGGGTTGTACAGGATGTGTTTGAGGGCAGTGTCACTGCAGAAAAGCCTGAGATGTCCCCACATGTGCTGAGGGACAGCAGTGACATCTGGGAGCCCGAGTCCTCAAGGGCTTTGGCCACACTTGGTGGACGTGAGCCATGTTCACAGCATGGAGACTCTGTTTTACTTGACCTCAGAGGTGATGGAGGAGAAGAATCCCGCAGTATAATAAAACAGCCAGAGGGTGAGAGTCTGTGTGAAGATCAGGAAGAATTACCTGGGCTCCTGGATTTAATGTCAGAAAATGAAATATTGCCTGACAGCAGAAATAACACCATAACTGAGGAGAGCAAAAACCATGAAGGACATCAAAGTGACACTAATACCCTAAATCCCTGTCCTGCAAATCATGCCCTGGACAATGCTGAAGAACTATTGGAGAATCAACAGCTTGAAATTCAGTCAAGGCTTTCTCCTGCTGACAAGGCAACAGCTCCCGAGGGCACGCTGAGCTCTTGCACAGTGGTTGAAGGGCTGCTCTTTCCCATCGAGTACTATGTCCGGACAACTCGCCGCATGTCAAATTGCCAGAGGAAGGTGGACCTGGATGCTGTAATCCTCAGCCAGCTGGGCAGGAGCAAGAAAGGTCAGCGGAGTAAATGCAAGCAGAAAGATGCAAACCCCAGTCAGTCCTCTCAGGAGAGAGCCGAGGGTGATCCAGAACCAGGAGTCATGCCCTTCCCTTTTCTTGGGGCAGAAAATGATCTGGCAAACTCAAGTAGTTCTCAGAAATCTCTTCCTGCATCCAGAAGCAGCAGCAGCAGCAGCACTTCACTTGGATCCATTTCTCAGAAAAGCATCACTAGCACAAGGCAAGTGCAGAGACAATCCCAGAGGAAACAGAAGGGTAGAAGAAAGTCTGCCTGCAAAGCCCCCATGCATCCAGTGTCACAAGAGCTTATAGAGAGTCAGGATCCCATAATGGCCAATGAAAGCAGTGCCCTGTTGTCAAATGAGACCCAGAGTGAAAAGGAAAACTGTGATGCTAACCTTGAAAGGTCATCCTCAGATGAGAGGAGATTGTCTGGTGCTGTAGCACTGGGGTCTGTAGGGACAGGAGGGACTGGAGCTACACACCCAGCGGGTCCTGATCCTCCTCTGGGCGGGACACAAGTGCCAGGCAAATGCCGTAAGACTCTGTTTGAGCAGGTTCAAAATCCACTCCACAGCAGTGATTCTCTGAGCCCAGGGAGTGAAACTTTTGCTAGCCATGTGGGGGATGTGGAAGCCAACTCTTCTGTGTGTCGGGGAGATAAACGTCCAGTGGAGCGTGTGAAGAGACGGCGAGGAGCCTGTGGGGCTGAGCAGCTCCCCGGGGTCAGTGTCCCTGTGCGCCGCTCCCTGCGCTGCTCTGCGAGACACAGGGCCCAGACAGGCTCAACAGGTACTTCCTCACATATAACTCCCCAAAATGCCCCATTCCCCAAGGCAGGAGAATGTCCCTGTGATGGCAGGCCCTGCCGTTCACACCTTGCTGTGTTTGTGCAAGAAAATGTGATAGGAGTTAACTATTACTTTTTTTTAAACTAGATTTATTTTTTTAAAAAAAGATTATTGTGGTGAACAATTCCAGAAACTTCTGCAGGGAATGAACAGAGGAGTAACAGGGCTGTGAACTTAACTGAGCTGACTTTGCTATTGGAGTGAAGGGCTTCTTTAGGACCCCTTTCTTTAGGGCTTCTTTGCCAGCGAATGGGTGTCTGTCTGTTCCTCCAACTGAGTCTGCATGCTAATGATTATTTTCTCCTTTCTGAGGGTCTGTGAATATTGTGAAAAGAGAAAGTGTTGGGAGAAAACCAATAAACCAAAACTGACCAAGCACTCAGGCATATCTTTCAGTCTTTGGTGGTTATCTTTGAGCCAAAGGCTTGATACAGAGATACAGAGTAACTGCAGAGTGTAGTGTCTTTCCAGAAAAATGCCACTTTCATGTGTTAAGATGAATATGGCTTTTGATTTTTTTAAAAAATCATGACACCCTTCATGAGAGCTTCTGAAAAGGCAAGTTAATGGTTATTTTATGATGTGATGTTCTGTCTTGTATTCTTGTGTTTAGATGAGAGCAGCGGAGGACGGAACTGTCCCATGGGTTCACAGGCTCCTGCTGCCCCTAGGCTCCCTGCTGTGGACCCCGACACTCGTGGCTCCCTCTTCTCCTTCCGCAGCCTCCAGTGGCTGGTCTCTAAGCTGGGCATCAGGGACTTCCACTTACCAAATGAGGAATTTGGAGTACTGAAACTGGAGAAATTGAAATCTTCCCCTGTGAATGAGTTGGAGGATTTTGTTCTGCGTGTGTCTGGGGATGGTGTGGCTCCAGAGAATACACCAGATGCACAAATGAATCCAAAAGAAAAAAGTCTCAGAAGTAATTTGATTTCACCTTCCAAAACTGGATTGCCTGAACTCCCTTGCATAGAAAGCCCAACTTCCAAGAAGGAGCTTTCCACCCATGAATTGCTATTTACTCCCATGAGGACTGCCTTAAGTGAGGCTCCCACCCACCCTGAGTCTCAGATTTCCTCGTCTGTTTTCCCTGCTGTGGGTGCAACCCCGGGTGTTTTGCCTTCAGTGCACAGTGAGGTCTTCCCTGACACACCTTCTGTACCTGCCTCACCAGTGACCCCCCCTTCCCCCGGAGAAGCAGCTGCCCTGGTCCTGGGGGATGTGGCACACAGAGACCCTGCCCTGCCACTGCACCCCGACAGCTGTGCTGCAGGGGCTGCCAGAAGCCAGGAGGAGCAAGGTATAGCATTTCCTTTAGCACCTGAAAGAGGTTCTGAGAATAAATCTGATGAGACTGTGTCCTTGGAGAAGCATCAGCAGTCAGAGAACAAAGAACAGGAATCCTGCAGAGCTTCACCTGAACAGGTAACAAGCTGGGCTCTTTGCGAGGGGTACTATGCCAGTGGTTTTGTGGGCAAATCTCCTTTTCCAGAGTCCCAACTGACTTGAGGGAAAATTCTCTTAGCATGCTAGTCCTGCACAGATCATAGCTCTCCAGCAGTGGCATGCAGTATCTGCATTCCATTGACAGAGAGCATGCAGCACTTCTGGCTCATTCTTGGAGGTGCTGAATATAATTTCAAAGTTGAATTATCCTCATTCATTACTTTGTTCATGCAGAAAAAAGCTGTAGCAGAACAGTTGACTCCAGTGCTGCTAGATGGCCCCAGAGAAGAGAGCTTGCAGCTTGTGTCAGAGCTAAAGGTAGGAAAAGGGCAGGGAATTGTTACTGTGGCAGCAGCAGCTCTGCAAGACCGAATTTAACAAAAATACGATGGGTAATCTTGTCTATGAGAGGAAAACCAGCCCTGGTTTGTTTTGGGCAGGATTCCTCGTGTTCGTGCGCTGTGGATGTGGGCACAGTGTGGTGGGAGGCAGCTGGCCGCAGGGAGCTGCGCGTGGTCACTGCGTCCGAGAGCACTGTGTCACTCTGGGAACCCCTGGCACCCGACTGCTGGGGAAAGGTCTACACCTGGCACCTGAGAGAGGTATGGACACAGTCCTTATTTCTAGAATTAAGGGCAGTTTTCTTGCCCCATGTATTATTTCCCAAGATACAAGGAGCTTGTGGCTTGTATGGTTGCGTGTTATCTCCTGGAATTTAATACTCCGTGCACAGAATGGTGGCTGCATTTCACTTGTGCTTTTTCCCCTTACAGTCCCCAGAGACACATTTTGTCTCTTGCATCAGCAGGGATTGTTTAATTAGTGAACCAGCCAGCTGAGAGTTCTGCTGTTCATTTAAGTGTGCTTCTTGAGAGGGGTCTGAAAATCACTTCTGCTCCACATCATTTCATTTAAAACACTCTAGAAAATTAGAATCAAGTAAAAGAGACACTGTGGGTAACACTGAATTCTTGTTTTGTTGTCCCAGGTTCCTGTAATCCAGATAGTTCCTCTGCCAGACACCTGTAACCTCGTGTGTGTAGCACTGGGAGAGCTGGAGATTGGCGAAATAAGGTTTTGTATTTATTTCTTACTAGTGCTTTGCACCCTGAGTAGTTGCAGCTCAACTCCTAGAGATGTGAAGTGGTTGAAATTTTTTTACAAATGTGGCACTTTCTTAGTTGCTTTAACAGCTGGAAAATATGGAAACGTTTTCTAAAAATCAATTATAAAGACCTGTTTATTCACCTCAGAGCTGGCAGACTGATTGAACATAGGCTGATCTGTATATGCTACTGCATATTTGAGTGGAGCTTCGTTCTGTCATGGTGTGTGCTTGTCTCTTGGTTTAGGCTCTTGCTGCATTCTTCTGAGACTGACTCATCCAAGCACTCCCTAGTGAAAACTGGGAATATAAAAGCAGTTGTTGGGCTAAAGGACCGGAGGCTGGTGAGCAGCAGCAGGACCATGCAGGAGCAGCAAGTGGAGATGGTGTTGCTCTCAGAGACAGGGGGGTGAGTTTGGGGGTGCTGCTTTGGGGTGGGATAAAAGTGAGGAAACACCTCAGGTGTAGAGCATTGTCATGTTCCTCTCCCAGAACACGCACTTGTTGTTTTACCTGCTTCTCTATGTGCTGGTCTCCCTTCAGGAGCAAGGACAGGCAGTCTCTGATGCCCCCTGAAGAAACTGTTACAGCCTTTGCTGAAGTAGAAGGAATGAGAGAGGCCTTGGTAGGCACCACTGCAGGGAACAGTGTTGTGGTTTGGTGAGTGTTTTCTCTGCCATACATGATTTAGGGGTTGGGGGACAGTAGAAGCAACTGCTGGCGTGCTGGCTGGCTGCTGACCTGCTGTAAAATGGTGATTGTCAGAAGGTCTGCAGGGTGGCACCACAGTCAGATAGACAGGGAATGAACTGTGCAACTGTAATTCCATTGCTTTTGTATCATCCTCATTACACCCTTCCTGTCTATTGGCTTAGTTTGCTTAATGTGGAACCAAACCCATGTCCGTCCTGCATAGTGGTGTTACTGTGATTAGAGGGTGGAAATGTGTCAGAATTTGTGTTTTCATCAACTGCAGGAATCTGAAAACAGGTCAGCTCCTGAAGAAGATGCATGTTGGTTATTCCTACCCAGCTTCCATCTGCCATCGAGCATATTCTGACTCTGTACGTACTCAAAATTCACAGTTCATGCTTGGGCTGCACTGACTGGGCTGGGGATACAAAGGATTGAAGTTGCTAGAGAGGGTTGAACTATCAGCTCTGCTTGAATACACTGCAAATAATTCCAGGGTAAATAGGTTACCAGGAAGAATAAATAACCCATGCTGGCTGTCTCAACTCCTGGCTTGCTGCAGGGTGCTGATAGAGAGAGAGCGATGCATCCTGATGCATTCCAAAGCTGCAGCATCCTGTGTGTGGGAAGCATAAGTGCTGTTGCCCAGGTCTGGTGCTTGGCAGTGTCACACGTGGGTGTGCCAATGTCTTCCATGTCACACATGGGTGCTGCCAGCATTAGAAACTCGCTGTGAAGTGGTTCCTCTGGACATACATGCCCAAGGGAATGAACTGTGTAAAATTAACATTCATACTAACCATCTTTCCCTGCTTGCTTCTACATGGGCTGTGATTCCCGATGGATTTTTGTGGTTTATCAAGGATTTGATTGTTTTCAATGAGCATGTAACCTTTTGGGACAAGAATGTCTTGTCCAATAATGGTGCCTTGAGTTGGACTCCTTGGAGTCTTCCTCGGATTATCCATCCCAGGATGTTTCATGCTGGTTTGTGGCTGTTCTGGGAGCTGCTGTTTTCAGCTGTGCTGCTTTCCATGGAATTCTTGTTACATTTTAAGATTGTAGGGATTATAATGTGGCCCAGAAATTTTACTTCTTTTGTTTTTTGAAGTGTCACCTCATCCTATGGCAGGGTTAGCGTTTTGAAACAGGAAGATAAATTGATAAATCCCTTGGGTCACTGAGCTGTCACTCTGCTGTGTTGCATCAGCCCTTATCAGCCAGCAGCTGCTTTGGCTTTTATCTAATTTGATAAGGAAAGTAAACCATTTCTGTTTTCTTCAGTAAAAATAATGCATCACTGTTCATGGGGCTGTGATTAGAGAGAGTGTAGCAGTTAATTTTTGGAAAATTATTGTGGTTTTTCTCCTCCTGCTGTTGTTTTTAGTGATGTATTTTCCCTTTCTATATCAGGGCCTTTTGTTTGTTGTTTTAAGTCATCCTCTTGCCAAAAAGAGTGAATCCTGTGGAAGCCCAGCATTCCGTGTGGTGGCCTTCAACCCCCACACAGGCCAGAGCACGGGGGTGATGTTCTCCTGCCTCCCCCTCAGCTGTGCAGGCAGGCAAGTCCCTGGGGCTGGGGCTGGGCTGGCTGCTGGGGGAGCTTTTGGGAGTACCTCTGAGGAGCAGAGTCGCTCTGGCAGGGAGCCAGTCACCATCTCCCCGGTGATAAGGGGCTGCATCCGGCCCTGCCGTGCGTCCGGTGCGTGGGCTGGAGGGGCTGGGGGCATGGGCTGCTTCCTGCCCACTTCCCACACGAGGCTGTGCGCTGACCCCTCGCCCCGTCACCGCAGGGACACGGGGCTGGGCTTGGGCTTTGTCCCCCCAGGGACTGGGGGGTGTGTCCCTGGGTTCCTCCGCTGAATCCCTAGCATTGGCTGTGGTGTTCTGGGCTGCCAGAGCAGCTGGCTGCAGGCACATGGCCTTTTCCTTCCCATGTCCTGCGTTTTGAGGCATCTGCAGGGTCAGCCTTGGGTTTGAGGCTCAGCCTTGCAGTGTCCTTACACACAGGAAATGTGATGGATGTGTGGGAATAGCAGTGGACCAAAGTCTTGGTTACTGAACAGTCATGGAATTACAGAATGGTTTGGGTTGGAAGGGACCTTAAAGACCATCCAGTCCCACCCCCTGCCCCAGGCAGGGACACCTTCTACTAGACCAGGTTGTTCCAAGCCCTGTCCAGCCTGGTCTTGAACGCTTACAGGGTTTTTTTTTTAAGAGTACTGGTTTTTTAAGAGTACACCGTTTTCAAGTATGTTCTGAGTCTCCAGGAGGATTTTCTCAGCCTCCTCCCTTCCCGGTTGCACTGGAGGCACAGTCCGCAGTTGTTATTAATCTTTAACTAAACCCCGAGCTAATTGAACAAATGCTGCCATGATGTTCTTGCACATCCCCTGCCGCCTGCTGACCCCTGTGTCCCCGCAGGTACCTGGAGGGTGACGTGTGGGACACTGCGGGAGCTGCCGTGCTGACATCGGGCGCTGTGGCCGTGTGGGACCTGCTGCAGGGCCGGTGCGTGGCCGTGCTGCCCCCGGGCCCTGCAGGGCACTGGGCACTGGCCCGCTGGGCCACCAGTGGGGCTGGGCTGCTGGCCGGGCGCCGCGACGGGACCGTCCACCTGTACCGGTACCGACCACCTCAGCCAGGAGCTGCCTGAGGGAGCTGGGGGCAAGGACCCTTGTCACCGGTGGGGCCGTGTGTGCCACGTGTGTGCAATGCCATTAAACATGTTGCCTTTGGAATGAGTCCGTGTCTGTTGCCACTGCCGTCTTGGGGGGACTGCTGGGGGCCTGCGGAGAAGGACCTGGGGGTCCTCGTGGACACCAAGCTGTCCCTGACCAGCAGTGTGTCCTGGGGGCCAAGGAGAACAGTGGTGTCCCAAGGTGCACCAGGAAGAGCATTTCCAGCAGGTCAGGGATGGGATCCTTCCCGTCTGCTCAGCCCTGTGAGGCACATCTAGAGTGCTGTGTCCAGCTCTGGGCTCCTCAGGACAGGAGGGACACGGAGCTCCTGGAGCAAGTCCAGCAGAGGCTGTGGAAGTGATGATGGGACTGGATCATCTCCCTGACGAGGAAAGGCTGGGGGAATTGGGGCTGTTCAGCCTCAAGAGGAGACACAGCTGAGAGGGGCCTTATCAGTGTGTATAAATAACTAAAGGGGGGCGCCAAGAAGGTGGATTAGGTTCTTCTCGGTGGTGCTGAGCAATGGGACAAGAGGCTACGGGCAGAAAGTGTTGCATGGGGAGTTCCACCCGGCCATGAGGTAGAGCTTTCCTGTGCGGTGACCAAGCCCTGGAAGAGTGACTGGAGAGGGTGCGGAGTCTCCCGCAGTGGAGCCGTTCCCGCCCGGTCTGGCCGCATTGCTGTGCCGTGTGCTGATCCCGCGGAGCAGAGGGGCGGGAGCCGCCGGACCTCGCGGCGCTTCCAGCCCGGTCCATGGCGGGATCCCGGCCCGGCCCAGCCCAGTCCATGGCGGGATCCCGGCCCGNGCCCGCGCTGCTCCGGCTGCCGCGCGTGGCCGCGCCGCTCTGCCGCGGCTTCTCCGAGCTGCCGCCGCTGACCTTGGCCGACGTCAAGGACCGGGTGCTCTACGTGCTCAAGCTCTACGACAAGATCGATCCCGAGAAGGTGAGCGGGACGGGGGGGAGGCGGGAGGGCCGGGGGCCACGGGCTCCGGTGTAACGGGAGCTGCCGCCCCGGGCACGGCCGCTCCGGGTGCCCGTGTCCCGCTGACCGCCGTGTCCTCCCCCAGCTCACAGCCGAGTCCCACTTCATGAAGGACCTGGGCCTGGACAGTCTGGACCAAGTGGAGATCATCATGGCCATGGAAGACGAGTTCGGTAACGGCGCCCGGGGCTGCCGGGGGTGGCCGGGCCGTGGGAGCAGCGGCACCGCCGGCCTGTGCCATGTGGGGCCGGGAAAAACACACAGGGCCGGCACTGAGGGCACAGCGAACCGCACAGAGCTGGCACTGAGATGGGCCGCGGGAGTCGGGAACGCGCCCTGTCCCTTTGCTCCGCAGCTCGGACCCTTTGGAAGCAGGAATTCTCTCCCACTCGCTATGGGCACCACCCGGGGAGGGGGAGAGTGGAGCAGTGGGTGCTGAGCTTGGCTTCGCAGATCAAAAATCCCAGACAGTGCAGGCTCCTCTTCCTCAGCAGAATTTTTTTCATCCTTAATCCTTTTAGAGAAAAGAAAGGTGTTTTCTCCTTATGAGTTTATATTCCAAATTTGTTTTTACTTCCTTTTGGATTTCCTCATGCTTCTCTCTAAAGCTCATGAATTCTGGAGTAGGAGCCTAAATTTCTCCTTGGGCCATAGATGTCCCTGGTGCTTGGTCACTCTCTAAGCCCAAGGGGTATGTTTCACTTCCAGAGCCTTTGCTGGCAGTGTGTCTGTAATCCCCGAGTGAACTGTGAGTGTGGCCAGGAGCACTGAAAAAGAAAACAGACATTTCTGGGGTGTTCCTGAAAAGTTCCACCACCAAGAGCCCTTGTGCCCTGCCCTGGTGTTTTTGCTCCATGAAAGCTTATGACAGCACACTCAGCCTGGAGGGCTTGAGGCACTGCCTGGAAGTCCAAGAATGTCCCCCTGCCACACACTAGCAGAACTGGGGGGCTCTGGGAGGGCATTGGTGGCTTTAACAAGGCACAGGGGGCACTGGATCCTGCTGCGCCTGCCATGTCCCATGTCTGGAAGCGGTGTCACTTTGGGCAGTGCCATGATGCAGCGTCAGCTCTGGCTGACACAGCAACTCCTGCCTGTGTGTCCCCTGCCTGCATGTCCCCTGAGCCAGCAGCCATCCCTTCCTCGCCCTTGCTCCCATTTCCACTAGTCTTGGGCTAAGTGTGTGCCCTTTCTTGCAGGATTTGAAATTCCTGATGGAGATGCAGAGAAGCTGATGTGCCCACAGGAGATTGTAGATTACATCGCAGATAAAAAGGATATTTATGAGTGAAGCAGTTCCTCAGAGGTGAGTTCAGAGGTGTTCTGAGAGTGCCTGGGCACATACAGGGATAGGGGCAGGGCAGGGTGATGTGTGACACGTGTGGCACAAGCGGGAGCCCAGCAGCTCAGGGGGGAGCTGGCAGCAGCTGTGGGTGCCAGTGGGGAGCGTGAGTGGGGTGTGTTTTCCTGAGGCACCTGCAGCTGGAGAGAGGACGTGGGGCTCAGCCTCTCCTCTCGTCCTGCCTGGCATATCCAGCACTTGGCTCATCCCCAGGGCAGTAGTGGGTGGCAGATTGATCTCGGCTGTGGCCGCCCATCTCCCTGTGCCCCTCGGCCCTGTGCAGGGCGTGGGGGGCACCTCAGCCGCTGCTGCCGTTTCCTCTGCCACAGGCGCAGCCGGGAAGGAAATGGGCAGGAAAGGGTTATAGGAGCGAAGGCGGAGGGCTGCAGGGGAAATGAGGTGGCCTCAGGCCAGCCTGCAGCACTGATCCACATTCTTGCCTGTTCCTGTGTGGCTCCAGGCCTCCCCCCTAACTCCCTGGGGCAGGGGGGTTGCACCCTTCTCCATCCAAGGCCAGGGTGGAAGCCATGGCCTTTGGAGAGAAATGGGGACTCCTTCTGTGCCTGTGTTCAGTGCTCACCATGTCTTGACCCACTTCTGTGCCTTTGAATGCTTGATGAAATGTTAAACACGTGGATTTTGTTTTCCCAGGAGTTGTCCCACACCAGGACTGGGCTGGTGCCGGCAGGGATGGATGGGAGTGCACATGCTGTCCCACTGCGACTTTCACTGGGAAGCTGCACGTGGATGTTGTATTTAAAGCTGTCTGAATGTGTTGTCCTTTAAAAACAAGAAAAAAACAGGAATAAAGAGTTAAGACCATTCTCTTGGTGGCTGTTCTGTTTCGCACAGTGGGTGGATCCTGGTGGTGGTGCTGGGGTGTGAAGGACACTCTGGGGACCCTGCCCCGAGATTTGGCTCTGTCCTGCATGCTTGTAACTGTTTATTTCATCAGTGCTGGTCAAAACAACTTCTGTGTGAAAGTCTTCTGCTTTCCTGATGAAAAATACGGGGAGGGAAATAACTCTCCTGCTGCTGAACAGCAAATTCACATCGCTGTTCCTGTACACGCGGTTCATCTGGGCACAGGAGCTTTGCTTTAACCCTCACAAGGCAGGAACAGGTTATTTCTGAACACTGCACCGTTCTTCCTCAGAGCCAAGAAACACTGACATGTCACAGCAGCACTGCCAGGCCGGGAGCCAAGGAAGTGTCACTGGATAACACATCCTCTGGCAATGGGGGAGGTAAGGATGGAAAATGGAGCAGAGGCTGCGGTGCTGCACATGGTGCCTGTGTGTGGTGGGGTGTTCCCAGGGTGGTCTCAGGAGCTGCACTTCACTGTGAGATCCCTGGTGGATCAGTGACCCTCTGCCTCCAGGGCCCAGGTGTTGCTCTCACTGTGCCTCTCACTGTGCTCTTGGAAACTTCTCCCTGGCTCCACAGCCCAGCTGAGCTCTCAGATGTTTTCTGAGCAGCTGCACAGCAGAATGGGGCACACAGTAGGTTTGGCTGCTGTGTCCACAGTGGTTTCCCCATGGCATGGACCCAAGAAGTCTGATGGTGGGGAGTGGTCACTGGGTTCTCTTGGTGTGGTGAACCCTGAGGAATGTGATGAGGGACCAAAGAGCTGACAGTGGTGCCCTGGGGGAGCATTTACCCTGGCACGGCTCAGGTGGACAGGGACGCTGGGGACAGCCATGGGCAGAGCACGTGTCCCGGGGCTGAACTGGTGGGAGGGGGAGAGGCAAGAAGTGTGAGTCCCCCGAGTCCCGCAGGCACCGGGTCCGTGCTGAGCACCGGGGCAGTCAGCGGGGGCCGTGCCGAGCACCCCGGGGTGGGTCCCAGTGCCGAGCCGCCGTCCGCCCGTCCCGGAGGGCGGGGNGCCGCAGGTGAGCGAGGCGCGGGAGGTGGGCACAGCCGGGAAGGGTTCCCGGCCCCGCTGGTCCCTGGGCGGGGGATGCTGCTCTCGAGGGGGGGCGGTGGCGGCAGGGCCGGTGCATCCCGGGGGTCTGCGGCGGCGGGGGGGCCGGGGGACCGGCACAGGGCGGGGCCGTGTCCCCGGGGGCGCCGGGGGTGGGGGCGGCGGCTGCTGCTCGGTGTCACCGGGACCTGCTCCGGGTGGGCCCGGCCGAGGGGTCCCGGGGCGAGCGGACAGCGGGGCGGGCATGCCGGCGGCGGCCGCGTGCCGTGCTGTGGCCGTGCCGTGCCGTGCTGTGCCACCAGCCCGGGCGCCTCCGGGGCCTCGACGGTGGCGGGGGCTGCGCCTGCGGGAGCCCCGGTGAGCCGCTGGTGGAGAGAGGGGCCCGCAGGGCTCGTGGTGACACCCGTTCCAGTCCCGGCCCCACCCGGGCGGTGACCATCCGCCGTGGCGCCTGCTGAACCATCCATTCTCCCCGGAGAGGAGCCGCCACGGAGCCGGAGCCCTGCCCGGAGCACTGTTCGGGCGGTGGCGTCGTGCCCTGCCCGCGGACCCGCTGGTGCCGGTGTTGGCACATGGCGGAGGTGTCGGAGGATGGTCGGGTTCGGTGGTGGGACAGGACTCGGCACGGCTCGTTGAGACAAGGGCAGGTGGTTCCCAGCTGGGTTTGGATTGTTCTGGAGCATCTCCTTCAGCAGAGCCACCCACGGTTAATAGAAGGGAGGAAGAGACCCCCAGGCTCAGCGGTAGCTCCGGGGTCGGTGCCTGGTGCTGGTGTGGGATGCTCGATGCCCAGCACCGGTGCACGCTGCTCCTTTCCCTCTCTCCCAGTGCTCGTGGAATGCTGCGCGCGGCTTTGCCCCGCTCTGGGCAGCGGGACGGGCTCCACTCTGAGCGCTGCCGACCCCTGCGCCCACCTGGGCACCGGGACAGGGGAGCGCTGCCAGACAGGTATTGCCGCGGCTGAGACCGTCCCTCTTGCAGCCCTTTTGTGGCACCGCGTGCCAGCCACGTGTGTTGTGGGTGCCAGCCGTGGGTCAGCTTCCGCCCACTCTGCCTCTGCCCGCAGATCACCTGGAGCGAGGAGCTGGCACAGGGCAGGCGCCGACACCAGAGGCCATGGGACAGCTGTGGACAGAGGCTGAACTGCTGCCCTTGCCTGGGACCCCCGCCGGGACAGTCGAGCTCTCCAGCCCCCCAGAGAGCCCTAGTGGCCCCGGGCTGGGCAAGGCAGGGTCAGGGCCGGCGGTGCAGGGTGGTATAGCCACCGAACCCTTGGGATCCCTGGTCTCTGCAGGCACCCCTGAACAGGCAGCTGCAGGCAGAGAGCAGCCATCCCCTGCTGGTCTGGGGGTGACCAGTGCGGGGGCCCCAGCCCCTGTGCAGGCAGACACAGATCCTGCAACCGTGCAACCCCTGGGCACTGACCCTGTAGGACATGTGACAGAAGAAGGTGTAGAAGGTGCCACGACTGCGCAGGGGACACTTTCGCATTCACCACCCTCTGCGACAGTGCCAGGCTCTGCCAGGGGACAGTGGAGGTCCACCAGCAACCTGCTGGGATGGAGGGCCATTGGGACAGCCCTCGTGCAGAGCCAGAGTGCCACTCTCCAGCTGGGTGACAGCAGCCCAGGGACCCGCCCGAGCACCGTGCTGGTCACTGACAGCTCAGCGCCAGGGACAACAGGGACATCACCCTTTGCTGGGGGGCTGAGGAGGTTGCTGACCCCCACAGGGACACTGCAGGGGACACACTGGGGACTGCCAGGGCCAGGGCTGTCAGGAGGACAGGGCTTTTCCTCCCACTCACGGGAGGGTCTCCACTCTGCCCCTCGCCCCTCTGCATTCTCCCTGGGGCCTGGTGGGGACCCTTTGGCCAGCACAGCCTGGCCAGCTGTGGGGACAGGCCCAGCCTTGCTGCCTGTCACACGCAGGGGCTCAGGTCTGCCTCTCCCCACCACCATGGCCAGCAGCTCAGGGGTGACATCTCCCAGCCAGGGAGAAGCCCTGGACCTGACCACAGGGGTCTTGAGTCCCTCTGATGGGGGGGGTCCCCCTGAGCACAGTCACATCCCGCTGAGCCCATCAGCCATCCCGGGGCAGCCCCCTGTGCCTGTGACCCCTGGCAGCACTGCTGTGGCACAGGGTGGGGTGACACTCGCCACTCCTGGGTCTCCCCGCATCCCCCTGTCCCCACAGACTGCCCCAGCCAGCGTCTCTGCAGTGACCCTGCTGTCGACCCTGCAGCCTTCCCCAGGGACTGGCTGGGTGGTCTTGGGATTCAGCCCAACTGTGGGCACGCCCCTGGGAGACTCCTCCCCAGGGCTGCCCCATTCCAGCCCTAGGGTGGGTCCTGCTGAGAGCCCACCATCCCTGGGGGGGACCCAGGTGGGGGTGGGCAGCCTGGCCCCCCCCTCAGCACCTGGGCCTCCCCCGCAGCCAGCTCTGTCCCAGCCTGCGTCTTCCCAGCCTGCGTCTTCTCTGGGACCGACTACTGCTATTGGCGTCACTGCCACCATCACAACTGCCGCCAGCCCAGAATGGCTCGGGGACGTGAAGACAGTCCCACCAGAGCCGGGTGCTGCTGTACTGCAGAAGGATGTGGTGACATGGGGTTCCCCAACTCGTGTGCCCACTGAGATGCCTGGGCCCCCACAGCAGCCCACAGATTCCCATGGGACCCTGGGCCACGGTGGGGGCCCTGGGTCCCCCCCAGCTGCTGTGGACACAGACCTGGCCCAGCCGTCGAGCAGCTCCGGAGGGAGGACAGACACTGACATCCCCCAAGTGACACCGGCCGGGGTGGGCAGGGCCCCCCAGGTGTTCATCGTGGATGATCAGCCCCCACTCCTGAGAGGTGGGTCTGAGGTTTCGGGATCCTCTGCTGGGGCACGGCAGGAGTGGGAGAGGCCCTGGGAGCCACCAGCATGGGGGGTCTTAGTGGCCTCTGGGGTGGGGTCATGACATGCTGGTCCCCAACTCCTCCTGCAGCATCCCTCCTGCGCATCCCCTGCGAGCTGGTGCTGGACATGGCGTTCGTCTCGGCCCTGCAGGACCCCGCGTCCCACGAGCGCCAGGAGCTGCTGCACAGCTTCAACCAGACGGTGAGTGCGGGACGGGGCCAGGGGGTGCGGGCTGGGGGCCATCGTGCTCAGCTCCCGCCACCCTGCGCAGGTCACTCCGCTCTTCGCGTCGGTGCCTGGGTTCCTGCGGCTGGAGGTGACAGGGATCAGGTGGGTGGTGGCACAGCCCCGCAGGGCGTGACGCTCCCCGGCACGGGGGAGCAGGGACTGTCCCACGCTGCGGGGCCGCAGCAGTGCCGGGGTGCAGGGCCGGGCCGGGGGTCCGGCACCCCCAGACTCGCGTGGGTGTCCCCGCAGGGAGGGCAGTGTGGTGCTGCGCTACGATGCGCTGTTCGCGGCGGAGCAGCTGCCGGTGCCGGGGCTGGACGAGCTCCTCGAGGCCGCGCTGGGCTCTGCCAGTGCCCAGCCGGGGCTGGCGGTGGGCACGGCCCCTGTCCTGCGCCACGCGGCTCTGGGTGAGTGCCGGTGTCGGGGCAGGTGCCCGTGGCAGGGTGGGCACACGCTGGGCAGGGAAGGGTGGCACAGCTGGACCCTGTCCCTGCAGCGAGGCCGCTGGACCCCTGTGCTGTGCTCTTCGCCTGCCCGTCCGGCTTCGCCTGCGTGTCCAGGGCGGACGGGAACGTGACCTGCACCTCCCTCTGCCACCGTGACTACTGCAAGAACCACGGCATCTGCACCCACGCCCGGGACCAGCAGCCCCGCTGCCAGTGAGTGCCCTGGGGACAGCCCGGGGTGTCAGGTGCCATCCCCCGGCGCTGATGGACCTCCTCGGTGCAGGTGCCCCGTGGGCAGCGATTTCTGGTTCATGGGGCTGCGCTGTGACTACCGGGTGACCCAGCAGAGCCTGCTGGGCATGGCGGCAGGGGTCCTGCTCAGCATCCTCCTCCTGGGCGCCGTCCTCGCCGCCGTCGCCGTCCGCCGCTTCAAGGCGCTGCTGCTGGAGGCCAGGGCCGACCAGACTCGCAGCAGGTGGGAGCATGGGGCCGTGGGGGCCTAGATTGGGGTCTGTGGGCTCCTGGAGGGTGGAGATTCCTGCCCCTCCTGGGGTGCCGGGGTGAGAGGCAGCCGGGAAAGCCGTGGTGGGGTCGCTGGGCTGGTGCTGAGCTCTGCCAAGGAAAACACTGTTGGGTGGCTGATAGCGGCGGTGGGAGGTGCTGGGGTGGGGCAGCTCGTGTGGGGCCCAGGAGCGGCTGCTCCCTCCGGCCGGGTGGGGATTGGGGTGTGTGCGCGGTGCCAGGGCATGCTCCCAGCCACGGGAAGTGGGGTGCAGGCCAGAAAGGGGGCTGGGGGGCTGTATGGGGCCTCGGCAGCACTGAAGGGCTGTGGTCTGTGCTGCTATGGACAGAAGCATGAGATGTGCTGATGAGCTCTTACTGCGTGGTCCCTGGGACCCCCCAGTGCTGCCCAAGGCACAGGTTCCGCCTGCCCCAGCGTGTGCTCCTGCCCGTGCTGTGGTGGGGGAGCGAGGCTCTGGCACAGCCCTGACAAAGCAGCTTCATCAGGGAACGAGGCTCTGCTGTCCTAATCCCGTTGCCCGTTTCGTAATGTGCCGTGGGGATTGTTCCCGAGAAAACCACTGGAACAGCTGCAGCCACCGCGAGGCTGCAGCCAGAGGCTGATCAGTGTCACGGGCTCTGTCCCCACCCTGCGTGTGCGGCTGAACCCTTCCCTGGACCCAGGAAATTTGGGCAGAATTCTGCAATCTGTGTTGTCAAGCAGTCACTGGAGTTGTGTGCTCACGTGCCTCTGTGTGTTTGTACATGCATGTACACATATGTGCACATGCCTGCCCTATGTATACACGCGTGTGTGCGTGTGTATGTACATATGTATGTGTGTATGTACATATGTGTGTGTACACGTGTGTGCACGTGTGTATACCTGTGTATGTACATGTNGTGCCTGTCCCGTGTGCACACGTGTGTGTACCAGTGTATGTACATGTGTATGTGTATGTACATATGTATGTGTGTATGTACATATGTGTGTGTACACGTGTGTGCACGTGTGTATACCTGTGTATGTACATGTGTATGTGTGTACATACATATGTATGTGTGTGTACCTGTATGTGCATGCCTGCCCTATGTGTACACACGTACACGTGTGTCTACTTGTGTGTGTACATGTGTACGTGTGTACACACATGTCCATGTGCCTACCCTGTGTGTGTGCACACGTGAGCACATGCCCGTCCTGCCCCCAGCTACCGGCGTTTCTGCCGCCTGGACGATGTCTCGGCCCAGTACTGGTCGCACTCGGGGCTGCCCTCGGCCAGCTCGCTGGACAATCCGGCCTTCAGCAACTCGGAGGAGCTGCTGCACCTCCAGGTCCTGGACAATGGGTGCTGCGGCTGCCAGGAGGACTTGGCTGTCACCGACGGTGCCAAGCGGGGCCTGGCACCCTGTGCCCACCCGCAGTGCCGGCCCAGGTAGGGATCCTTTCCCCAGCCCGTGGAGGAGGGTCTGGCCTGGGGTTTGCTCACGGGGCCATGGTGATGCTGGGCAGGGAGGGCTTTGGGGCACAAAACACTGAACAGTGTTTGCAGCCCCTGCCCAGCCAATGGCTGCTCCTACAATTAGAATGCCAGGAGCTCTGACAACCCCCAGCCCTTGGAGTCCACGGAGCATTACCTGGTTTATTTTATTTTCTGCCACGGGAGGGGCTGTGTGTGCTGGGATGGCTGTAAGAGAGGAGACAGTTCGCATCTGCAGGATGTGTGGCTCTGTGTGCTCATGGGAAAGTCAAATCAGCTTCCAGGGGCGTCCATGGAAAAAGAGCCCTGGAAGTTTCCAGCTTCATTGGCAGAAAGCAGGAGAGGCAGGAACACCCCCACCCGTGGGCCTGGAGGGGTCAGGAGCACAGCGACAGCTCCGGGTGCTCCCTCCGCTCTGGCACTGCCCAAACAGCGACTTCATATCCCTGGAGCACAGCGCAGGGTCCTGCTCCTGCAGCCCCCCAGCTGCATTCCCAGCACCAGCCTGAATATTTTCCCCTTCTCCTCCTTCTCTTAATTACCCATGGCTTTTTTTCCCAGCTTCCATTATGAGTGGGACACCAGTTCCAGCAGCATGAACGACCCCATGGTGGACTCGGGAAAAGCCAGTGACATCTCTGTGTCAAGCTGGCCCATGGAGCCCATCCAGTGGGCTCCCTTCCCTCTCCTCCACCAGCTTTCCAGGCAGCGACCGGTGAGCCAGGGGCCTGGGGAAGGGCTGGAGGGGCCAGGGCGAGTGGGCAGGGGGGTGCAGGTGCCCTGGGCTGCACCCTGCCCACCCCATCCCGGGAGGGTGACTCCAGGGAAGCGCTGGGAGCCATCCCTGGCAGGGGGCAGCAGGGACATTGGCACAAGCCAAATTCACCCTCTGCAGCACAAGGCCCGTCGGCCACAGTCGTTCTGCGAGGGGCTGGAGCTGGGCACCCTGGAGCGGAGCTGGACGGCCTGAGGCCACGGACAACAGACAGCAACAAGGTTCAGCTTTAAAACCAACCACATTTTATTTCCACGTAACGAGCTCAGTGAAGGAATTCCACACACTTGGACGATACAATCAACGTGGGTGTGATGTCAGTGATGTCAGTCCCAGCGGGGCAGAGGCCTGGTGAGCCCCTGCCCACGGGTTCCTGTCCGGGCCTCGCGAGCTCTGGCTGGGACTGCGGACTCCAGAGCAGGCAGAGACAGAGAGGTGTCAGGACACACAGTGCTGGCATCCACCAGGTCATGACTTACAGGGGCAGTCTGGGCAGAAGGCTGGCGGCTTCCGGAGGGCACATCACGCTATGGACACACAGGCTCTGCCCTACGGCCACCGCAGGACGAGCTCAGCCACGCTGAAGGGAGATACACGAAAGCGCTGCTGCGTCGTTCATCATGATTCATGTCAATGAGGTATAAACACCAGGATGTTGTAAGCATTAAAGTTTATTTTCCAAAATGCTCTCCTTATTTGCACGTGTCCT
>VZRF01002579.1:25000-63948 GCA_013396875.1 Vireo altiloquus
GGAGGGGAGGGAGGGAGGGGAGGGCAGGGGCTGTACCTGGGGGCCAGTTAACACTGCTAGAGCCATTAGGCGATTTGGCACGGGGCCAGCCGTCCCCAATGGATCCGGGAGGACTGGCTGGCGAATTACTGCTGTTCATAAAGTCGTAAGGAACAAACGGAGAATCTTCCAGCCTAAAACCACTTGAAATAGCACCTGATTTAAAANTTTCATGGCAGGGTTTTATATCCCTATATAAATATATATAAGATCGGGCCCTTGTAAATCATTCATTAAATATATAGCAGCACACTGTCCTCTTGTGATGCCAAGTTATACTGGAGATCATACAGGACTGTATAACTCAAAATTAAATGTGTCTGAGTAATTCAGGAGAAAATGGTAAGAATAATCTCCCATCAAATCCCTTCACTAAAACAGTACATATATTCAAAGTAACATGTATTCAACTGAAATAAAGTATTAATTCCAGAGGGTAAGAGCATTTTGTGGGACCCCACTTGACTACCAGGGTTCTGTGGTGGGAGAGATCGTAAAAGAAACAGCTACGACATGTGAAGGATCTTTAGCTACTGCAAAGCTCTCTAGATTCTATTTCTATTCTTGAAAGGCAAAAAAATTAATTTAAAAAATCCCTGGAGATAGAGCAAAGAATGGTTTAAAAGTTATCAGACAGCAAAGCCAGTTCTGCTGCAGTTCTGAGGGAACCAGGGATTCCATGTACCATAGAAATTCCTAGCTCTGGTCAGAAAACATCACTTACAGCTAAAGCAACACCACCACTGCCTGTGGCAACAGTGGGATGGGTTCAGCAGGGCAGCTGCAGGGAATGGCCACTACAGGCCATGGCAGCAGAGGCAGCTCAGAGCAGCAAAGCAGCTGATGCACCTAAAAATACCCTGACAATCTGAGACTGAACAGTAACAGGAGACCGAGGACATTTATAACTATCTTTAGACACAGAATCTTGGGCTATAGACTCAAATTTTAACTGGATGAGATTTCAAGCAACTGAAACAGTTGAAATGTCATATGAATCTTGATTACTGGAATGAAACACGAAGCAACCAAGTTCACCTCCTCTAAAACTAAGGACGGCAATGGTACCAAGTCTAGACCTTCTAAGCTCTCCCCAATTTTAGAACGCAAACACAGACATTCATAACCAAAAACTGACAGTAAAAATGTCAGCCATGCCCAGAATGTGGTAAATCCCCCAAAATCACCTTAGGACAGAAGGGTGGTGGGAGAGAAAACTTGAAAACCGAGCTTTTGGCTTAGAAATGTATGAAGCATTCCACTGGAGACTGAGGTAAACTTAGTAGCAACAGTCACACTTACAGAAAAGTCTGGTTAAAAAATGAATTCTGTAGAATGTTTCTGCTAATCTCATCACAAGATCATTCTGTGAGCACAGTCAGCAAAGCTGTGGCTGCTGTGGTAGACAAGCAGCAAGTTGGCAGAGACAACACAATACAAACTGCGACATGGGAGTTAAAACCACAGCTCAACCACTGCAAACCTGCACCTGACACCCAGAACCTCACAGTCTGATGTGCCACATCAAGTGCTGCTCAAGGCCATGCTGAACATACCATGTTTGCTGGAGTTTTGATCTAAGGATGTGTTCACAGAAATGCTGTCGACTGTAGTCCATTTCCTCAGCCGAGATTGTGGCTCTTTAATACTGCTCATATCCAGGTTTACATTCAAGTTTGAGTTCATTCCTGAAAGCACACACAGCTTATGAGATACAGACTAAACTTCTGCTTCTGCTCATCACCACTGCTGTCCCAGAAAGCACCGAAGAGCACATTACTATGGTTATGTCATGCTTCCAAGTCTCTGGTTCTGAGGAACATTCTAGCACTTAAATCAGTGAACTCTGCACACAGAAGCTAAGCTGAGCAATGCAAAGCACTCCCAAGTTCTCAGCTCATGTCCTCATGCAAAAATATCAGTGGAAGAAGATATTAGGAAGTTAAGATAAACTAAAATGCAAATACCTAAAATATGGGGCAAACAGAACTTGTGTTGATGTGCTGTAGCTGTGGTCTGTACTTCCAAAAATTTCTCTGCCAAAGAATCAAGACAATGCCAACCCAAATCAACTCAAATACTTGGGAGAACCAGCTTTTCTGGGCTTGGACAATGTGCCCACATTTTTGACCTTGCCATGCCTGCTCCCTTTGCAAATCTGTAAGAATCTTGAACTCAGAACTCTACCTGGGTACTTTTCCAGCCCTTCAGATCTATTTACTTCTTTTCTGAAAACAAACTACTACCATGGTTTAACTTGAGGCCAGAGACAAACAGGGAGCTTCTCAAATGTCTCCTAGAAGCACCTTCCTTCAGCACTGGAAACAAGGGCTTCCTCTTGCTCCTAAGTGGGCATTCACGGCTGTAAAGAAACTGGTTTATTTTTTGAGGGGGTTTTGTTTGTTTTTCTTAAAGGTAAGAGCAAGAGCTGGTGCCAGAAAAGTCTCCCCTTGAAAAGAAATACCAATAGCTCAAACAGAAAAAAGGGAAAGTCCAACTGATCCTGTTTCTAACACCTCCCTCTGGCATTTTGCTGTTGTCAGAGCAGTAACTCTGCACCACAGTAACCTTCCTTCTACCTCTGGAGAAACTACAGAGGCCAGACCTCTGAGAGTTAGAAAGACCCCAAGCTGGCAGAGGGGCACATCTGTGACCAGGCCAATGCCAGTCCCCAGCAGGCACAGCTCTGTCACAGCTCTGTATGGGAGATGTGTGGGCTGAGCGATGGATACCAGTCCCTGGATGTAATCTATAATTTAAACACTCTTCCCAGAAATAATTTTTCATATCCTACTGTGGAAGATTTTATATTGTTCAGTTATACCCACTATTTGCCAGATAAAGGTTACTTTTGTTATTAGAAGTACTTAATTCCATAATGAACTGGGATGTGACTGCAGAACTGGTCAGGGAGAGAGAAGGATGCTCTGGCCCCCAATCTCTGCTTTGGGTGAGTATCTAGTGAATTCTGACAAATCCCTTCCCTGGACTGGAAACAAGACATGCTATTCCTACCCTTAAGCCTTTCATGTGAGGACTGAGTGTGGCTCTGTGTGCTTTTATCACTGTACAGAGGGACCCCAAAGAATTCCTGTGTATGCCGTGGCAGATTCCTCAGGGATCTCAAAGCAACCTTACATGTACTGCAGGCTCCTGAGACGTGGCCATGATTCATGTAAGAAAGCAGCTGTGGAACAGTATGCAACAATTCCAGCTCAAGGAATGAAACACAATGGAGCCTGATCTAGGCAGGATGTGATCCCTCAGCACAGAGTTTGGCGAGAAAGTGAAATATGCCTTTCCTTAGAACTAAGTCTGCCAATAGCTAAACTACTTCTTTGTATGCCTTGCCCTTTGAAGGAAAGCAGAATTGGACACTGATGCCAATCATCACCAGCAGCTCTGAAGCAGCAGCCTGGACTTGAGGCTGGCCACATGCCACTCCTGGTGTGGCACTGGCTGGGACACAGCTCCGCCTGCAAGCACAGGAACTTCAGCTGCATGTCTAGGAAACAAACCTCTCTGCAAAGGCCAATGAGAATGCAAAGGAAATCAGCCCAACAGAAATGACCCAAATAGAATAAAAGAGAAGAAAAGCAAAAATGAAGAGGAGGAAAAAATGGGGGTAAGGAACAGAGGTAAATGGTAAACAGTTGTAGTAAGGTAGCATTAAAAAGGGACCTAAAGTAAGAAGAAAATATACAAGCCTGGAATTTCTGAAGTAGAAATTGGACAGAAGCCTGAAAACATAGGGAGAAAGAAACAGGAGATGTTTGCATTTATAAATGTTCAGACATTTTGCCTGAAATGAGACAATTCTTTAAAAATACAAAGCCAAAAGCTTCCTTTCTTTGACAAAACCACTAACAGGCAAGGTGACAGTTTGTTCTACCTTTACAATCTTAGAGCCAGTGAGAGCATTTCTGAAATCCCAAGAAATGTGTCTACATCAATGGATTCTTTGCATGCATTTTAGTTCTTAAAGTCATTTAGATCCAGGAATCAGGACTTGGTATCATCCTGGGAATCCAGGGGACAAAAAGAGCACTAAAAGGAGCCTGGCACTCCTTAGGACAGTAAAGTATTCTGCACTCAGACAGGAACACTCGCCGGGAATGATTGTACTTAGGGAGAAGTTCTTTGGTGAACAATGGTAACTGGGTGAACACCACACAGAATTACTACTTCTGTGGGAAGTACTGACAGGGTTACAGTCATTTTCCAGGAGGAGACAAGGGGAAGAGCTGGGCTGTGTGTCACACAAGCACCGACTGACTGCAGGGGACTCACCTATAGGGAAGCTGCTGAATGCATTGATTGGTGACGGCCCTTTCTGCAGCTCAGGAGTAGCGTGGGGTATGACATTCTCAAGGAAGGATTTCATGGAGGGCTGATGGAGTGATTGCTGTTGAGAGGGTGGAGTTTGCTGCTTCATTAACAGGTTTGGATCAAGCTGACGGGACTGTTGCATCATCTGTTGCTGCATACTAAGAGATCGACCCTTAAAAAAAACACAGCAGTTAACAACATCAATGGGCAAAAGCTTTTCCATGCTGTAAGAAAGAGAATGAAATGCACCTTTGTACTCTGTGCATCCTGCACTGCCAAACCCCAGCACTCAGTCCCTCCTTTAAAGTCTGTCAAACTCCATCCCCCCTGAACACTCCAATACGAGTCACAGCAAGAAATGCAGCTCAGGATGAAAAACAAGTTACAAGGAGAGTGTGAGAAGGGAAATTTAAGATTTTTCTTTACCTGCTGCTCCTGCTGCTGCCGACCCCCAGAAGGCATGCTCCTCTGAGGCTGTGCCTTCTGCTGCTGAGCCAACAGCCGCTGCAAGACAGGGGGTGAGGGGTTTAGGAACAGGGACAGTGACACCAGGCTCACATGCTACACCGAGTAACCAGCTCAGCTAGCTTACCTGTAACTGGGAGATCTGAGAAAGCTGGTTTAACTGGGACAGTTGATTCAACATGGCTACCTGTTGTGGGCCAAAAAGTGGGCTCAGGCCACCGCTGTTTGGTGCATACTTCAGTAATGATACTGGAACCTGCAACACAGAGCAGGGCCAAGAGTGACTGACTGTAATGGGTTTACTCAGTCCAGAATATGCAGAATACTATAACCTCTGGTCAACAGATGCCTGGTTTCATCAAGCCAAATATGTTCCCAAATATTTACAGAATAAATATCAGCAATACCAACACCAACAAACAAGGAACAATTTTCTGAAGCAGCATTTAGGTAGTTTATACACAGAGTGTTTTCTGTATCACTTACCTGAGGGGATAGTAATGGAGGAGGCACTTGAGCACGTGGATTAGGCTGAGATGAATTAAGAGGTTGTGCTGGAGGCTGCTGCATGCTCCTGGGCTGTGCTGCTATATTCCCAACACCAAACACACTGGGATTGCCATTCTGGGGAAAGGATGGACAGTCAGTGACAATAAACCTCTGCTGCTGCTTCTCCCACCCCACACATTTCAATTACAAGTTACACACAAATCAATCACACAGGCAGCTACAACATTATATCAAAAGGTATTAAATGGTGTCAGGTAACATGCCAAGGATATGCACACAGCCTTACCTGTCTAACAGAATTCAAGCTTTGCATACCCAGCCCTGCTAGGGAGCCCAGGGCTTGGTTAGGTAGTGCATTATTTGAAGGGGGAAGCTTCATGTTTTGATTGGACATAAACTGCATGTTTTGGGACTCGTCTGCTACAATGCCATCCTGATGGGACAGACAAACCGAGGCGCAACAACCAGCCAGCAAGCAAGCAGAAGGGAGAAACCATTGCAGGAGCAGAAGGGAAGAGTCACAGGACAGTCCAGCACCAGCAGGAAATAGGCAGAAAACAAAAGAGATCAGGTTAGTCATTGGCACTGCAAAGGGCTACAGAAATTGCTTAGTACTACATATCAGTGAGTTAAAAAGAACAGATTGTATTTTATGGATTAACCAGACAGCCCTCACTCCCCCCTTCACTACCTGCAGAAAGCTCAGGAGCACACAGGTAACTACTTGGAACGCAGAGTTGAAGGAGTTCAGCAGTGTCCCCCAGTAAGACACCAACTGACCTTATCGAAGTAAGGACCGCGATCCATGGAAGACTCTTTGGGAATTTGGGGACGAGAACCAGGGCCTTTTCCAACCACACGATTGTAATCTCCCACGCCCAGGCCGTGCTTGTCCATCTCCATCCGCTTGTCCTGCAGTAACCCTGGGAACAGCAGAGAGAGGTGGCTGCAACACCCACGAGTCCTTCAACCTTCAGCCACACCAACGCCAGCCTGTGCTTGTGAAAAGCTGACCCAACACTGCTCTCGGGCAGGACACTCGTAAAACAAACATCACTTTAGCTTTGGACTCTCTGGGCTTTACTGAAAAGGGGAAAGTAAATCCTGTGTATCAATGGCTACAGACAACTGGAGACATGGAATTGGTACCAACAGATTTTGCAAGCCTTCACACAAATGTTACTCTCAGCTTTCTCTTAAAACCAAGAATGTGTAATTATTTCAACTTGCAATAATTTAAATATCAGGCTTGCCATTAATATTGAAATCTGTAAAACTCAAAGAACAATTCCTTTACACAACATACTATGAGCCCCAAAGTGAAAATATCCTATTTTGAAGTGGAATAAGGAGAGTAGCTACACTAAAAACGACAATGCTGCTATTAGTTTTATAGCAGTTTTATAGATAGTTTATTCTATCATCAAGTCAAGAAGCTATTAATGTATTAAAAAATTATACTATCTTTTATTTGCTAAAGAAATCATAACAATGAATGGATTCGAATAAACTATAACTGCTCCCAAGACATTTTACACTCAGGTTTAAACATTTCTAAAATAATTGATCAGTATTTATTTAGTTCTTAGAACTGACCACATGTGTTTCCAAGAATGAACCAAATGGGCAAGTGTGGGACTTGGTATGTTTCTGTTTATACTAAGTGGAGGTGCCCAGAGGGCAATCGAGATATTTATATTACAAGAAACAAACCCACCACACCCTGAAAACATTATCTCATGTCAGTTTAACATATAGAAATATGAATAAGCTTAGTTTGATACGTGGCAAATATTCCTATAGCAACCAGGTGATTCCGTGTGCAACATTACTCACACACACAAATACTTTCCTCTACAAGGACATTCATTTTCTTTAGGGAAATATATACTTAACTATATATATCTATATATACACTATGTATCATATTAAAAATGTAATTTACAAAAGGATATAAGATAAAAGAGAGTCTGGGAGAAAAAGCAACAAAGCCCAGCTTGGTTCTGCTGTTCTTACCTCCAGACATGTCCATCTTATTGCTCTGAATGGTTTCTTCTGGTGATTCTCTCTGAGGTAATAAAATAAAAGACAATTATTTAATAATAGTATTTTTAGGATAAAACAAAGAGATTCCTACACACTATTACAATTCAAAACTGCGAGGAAAAAAAATTGAGACAATCAGATGCTATTTAAAAGCATTTCCTCCCTTCAGTTGCTATCCAGTCAAGAACAGGTTCCCTCACCAGAACTCCTATGGAAATGCAGTAAAGCATCAGGCTATGGGATAAATACCTGGGTAGTGATTACAAAACCCCTTTTCATCAATAAAGAGGTCTTTTTGTAATGAGAATACACAGAAAAGGCATGGGTGACAGAGGGGAGACAAACACAAGTAAAAAGAAAACCACAATGAAAATGAACACTTGGCAACTGAGCATTTCAATGCCTGTGCATTGTAACAAGCCCTGTGGAAAGGCAAAGCCAGACAAAGGCAAATACTTACTGAAAAACTGAGATTTGTGAATTGCTTAATGAATGGATTGATCCATGTTTCATCTTGCTTATTTCCACCTTTCATCATTCCCTTAAAAACAGAACGGAATTCCTGTGATACTCAGATCCCACTTCAATTATATCACAAAGTGTTAAGAATGAAAATTAAAGTGCAATGCACAAGTTCAGTAATCCCTTCTGACTTATCTTTCAGAAATGACAGCAAGCCTTGCCCCGAGCTGCTCCTCACCTTTGTGGGCATTTTTTTCATGTAGGGTGGCCAGTTTAATGATGCGTTAGCTTCTTGTGAGGAACTGCTGTTCCACATTCCAATCTCGACATCCTCCTCTTCCTCCCAGCTGGTCTGACGACTGCCAGTCAATGGCATATCATCTCCACACCAACTATCTTGCATAGATTTAGGCCCTGGTTGTGAAAAAAAACCCAGCACGTGAACATCCCAGTAGCAGCTGCTGCCCTTCACACCAAACACGCCTACTGCAAGGTAAAAACCCCTCAAAACCAGAGGTATTTCACCCTTCTCAAACAGACTGAGAGCACTCACCAGGTTTATTTGGAGGCTGCTGCCCAAGAGAAGTGTTTCCCCAGCCAGAGGTGCCTCCTGCATCGCTGACGGGCTCTCCCCAGCTCGTACCAGTGTCCATGGGCTTACCCCACGCTGAAGTCCCGTTATCTACAGTGGTGGCTGGAGTAGAAGGCTCTCCCCAACCTTTGCAAAGCAGGGGCAGTTATTGGCATAGTTTTGAACGGGATTTTAAAGCTACCTAAAGAGACGCAAGTGTTTTGCCTTTTCTAGATCCTGAACATATAGTAAAAAGCACGTATTTCCATTTTGTGTGAGGGTCATTATTACAACTGCAAGCTGTTCCATAAATAAAAGTAATCACAAAAATACAAATTTCGTATTTATAGAATTACATTCTGATAATACAAATTTCTAAGATATTAAGCTAAGAGCTGCTTGTTACATGTAGGTGACCCCATCTGCCACTTGAAAAAGAAACAGAGCATGAAATACTTCCTATACCCCATTAAGTTCCTCTCCAAAATCATTATTCACTGCTCCTAAATCTACAAGACAAGAAAGTCTGATCCCAAATCCTTATAAACCCACCACCCTTCATTCAATCCGGCAGAAGCTCAACATGTTTCTTTTTTTTTGAAGGCTCATTGCCAAAATTAAACTTTAGCTGGTTTAGAATAATTTAGAAAAATAGTTTTAACCCTCAGGCACTATTTTAGGTATTTTCTCTGCATTCCCACTCCCCCCAACTCAAGCAGAGCTGTTTAGCCCTTAGTATTGCAGTTATTTAAAACTAGAGCAGATCTTCCAATCTGTACAAAACCACCAATGCTCTGTGAGCAATGGTGTTCACATTTAGAAACTGTACTTCATTGCCACTTTACCCTTTCCACTTTGAAACTAAAATATTGTTCTATGAATAAAGACTAAAAAAGTGCATTGTAATCAACAGAAAACAAGAATTTGGATAAAAGCCAGGCTTACCAGAACCCGAACTGCTCTCCTTGCTAGACATGGCACTTGAAGACAGTAGCTGTGGATGTACCTGTGCTTGCTGGTCTGAACTGCTGCTACTGTTTGGGACATTTTTATTCCACATATTCACATTTTTGTAGTTGTATTTGCTTGGATCACCCCAAGCAGAAGTTCCATCATCAATCTCCATCTTCCGGCGTATGGATTCGGGGGATGGCTCCTCCCAGCCCGTGGGCTCTTCCTCCTTTGCCGGGGCTGGCATCGGCCCCCCCAGCCAGCCAGACCCTGGGGGTTTGTTCGTGGCAGACGGGGCTCCCCAAGAGCCAATATCTTGTTTGTTCCACTCAGGAGAGTTGATTGGCTTTGATGAGTCCCCCCAGACTTGAGGCTGATTGGATTTTGGAGGGTCTCCCCAGCCCTGGCTCTGATTAGACTTTGCAGGCTCATCCCATCCTGAAGAGTTGTTTGGGGTTGCATTATTGCCTCCCCAAGTAACAGAATTTGATTTACCTGGCTCATTCCAACCAGACACCGACCTGTCGCTGTTGCTACCTCCAGAACTGGATTTCTTTGCCTCACCCCAATGGTTACTCCTAGAGTTTTCGCCCCAGCTATCACCAGCAGACACTGCCCAACCCTGGCTGGCCTTCTGTCCATCTCCCCATCCCTGCTTCATCTTCAGTGTGTCATTCCAGGATGACTTTTCCTCTTTGCCACTTCCCCATGATTGATTGCTCTTGACCATTACTGTAGCAGCAGAATCTTCTTCCCACCCCCCTTGGCTGTTTGACCCTTTGGAGTCTCCCCACCTCGTAGCAGACTTTGGATCTCCCCACCCCGATACAGATGAGGTATCGTTATTATTAGGGCTAGGTCTATCCACACACCCCCCTGAGCTGGAAGTCTGTGTCACAGAGCCCCCCCAGGCCTCTGTCCCATTGTCAGTTTTTCTTTCACCCCTTGGTGATGTTTCTGTATCCCAGGCAGTGTTTTGTTTGATTGGAGTCTGTCCCCAACCAGAGTTGGAAAGGACACGCGGATCTAAGTCAGTTCTGTTCACTATGCTTTGGAGTAACGTGTGCTGGTCAACTTTCCTCCTCTCTCGGTTCTGGCCTTCCATAGCTGCTCTGTCCTCATGGCACCCGGTGCTCTCGGAGCTCCCCTCACTGTCCCCCGTACCTGTTTTGGCCCATGTGCTGTTCTGCTCAGCCACCTGGGAGGCAGCAGAACTCTGGCTGTTGAGATCATCCTCCTCAGTAGACTTCCATCCATTTGTAAACTTCCTGCTGTTTCCATTCATACCTTCATTGGAATGCTGATTGCTAGGCAGTTTGCTCCATTCCCCGTTGGAAATGTTGGTGCCAGTGTTTTGTGCAGGGTTGCCCCATCCTCTTCTGCTCCCACCAGCGCTCGCACCATTTCCATTTCCCCACGGCATGTTCTGGGAGTTGACTGTCCCTGCCTCCCACACCCCTCCGCCTTTATTCCCGTTGATTTGAAAGTTAGTGCTGCCAGGCCCGCTCCCACCCGGCTGCATTAGAGTTGCATTCACAGTGTCACCATTAGCTTGGCTGTTTGGGCCTGGACATTTGTCTCCAGAGTAACTAGAACCATAGGCACCCCAGGTAGTACCATAAGAGCCACCAGTTTTGGCCTCACCGTTGCTCAGGTGAGAGATGGAAGTGCCATTTGCCACTGGAGAGGCCTGAATCTGAGAATGATTCATTGTGCTCACGCGCCAGGCCCCGGGCCCTGCAGTGTTGGGCAGTTCGTTCATCTGCACCGAACCAGCAGAGTTTGGTAAACTAGAGGTCATAAAGTTAGTAGTGTTATTTGGTCCATTCATTTCAGTGTTAAGGTTTTGAGGTTGCCCACTGAATGAAACATTCCTTGTACCATTTACTTCAGAATCACAACTTTCCTGAAGGCTTCCCCAGGAACCGTGGGCTGAGCCACCCACTTTTGAGTTAATACTCTGGCTGTTGGCCATCTGACCTATGGTACTGCACTGAATGCTTGTGCCAGGACTCCCACTCCCCACGGACCCTTTCAGGGCATGTCCACTGTTCTCCAACACGGACCAGGCACCATGGTTGCCATTTGAATTCAAAGTGCTTGGATTTAACCCTCCATTTGATGAAGAGTTTATGGTGCCCCAAGCATTCATTCTATTGTTGCTACTTTCAGATTTGCTGTCAGGAGCATCCACAGAAACTTGACATGTGCTTATTATGGATCCATGGGATAACCCCCACGGCCCATTAATACTTCCATTGCCCACATTATTGCTGTTGCTACCAACCACAAACTTATTCTGAGACCCATGTCCGATGCCATTGCGAATGCCATCGCTTTCTCCGCCTGTGCTCCCTGAAGCCATGATAACGAGGTTCCGCTCCGACCCAGAGCTGGAGGCAGAGTCAGTGTCCATACATTCTGAAGTCAGCTCTGGGTCACTGCCAGTGATTGATGGCCATGCTTCTTTGTCAGAGCCGTCTACGATAACTTTATCCCAGTTTGTGCTGGAGTCACTATTTGAAGAGACTGGTCCCCAGTGAGAATTTTCATAATGGGATCCTAGACCACTGTGGTTCAGATCTAAAATGAAGAAGGAAAGCCCAAGAGCATTACTACGAGTTTAGTATTATTACTTCATTAAGCAGAAGACGAAAAAAAAGTATAAGGATATTAAGCCAGGAATTATTTTGCTTATTATTTTGCTTCTGTTACAACTACAGTCATGGCAAGTGACGGAGAAAGCTCTAAGTACAGCTGCCTAAAGGCTGTCACGCACAACCCAGAACACCTCCCAGCATGCTGAGCTGCTCTCACAAAAACCCCAGAAAGTTTTAGACTCCTAAAGCTCTTTTTCTTCCACAGAAACGTTTTTTTTAAAGAATACTCTGCATCACCACATACAAAGTATTTTCTAAAATGCATATACATATTAAAAACCACAATACTAAATAAAACCCAAAGACACGCTGAAAGGCAGAAATTCTAAGAGGACGTGGCCCTGGCTCAGCAGTACAAACTGCTGTGTGACAGCAGTCAGAGAACACACACCTTCCCACCACTGTTAGAGACGTTGTATAATACAAGTTATTCAAGATACTTTCTTTTATAAAACAACAACTTGGCACAAAAAAGCACAAGATCCATCTGAAGTTCTGCTTTCAGAATGCACTGACGCACAAGTCTATTTTTAATTAATTTTTAATCAATATCAATATTACTCATCCTACAGTGAAGAAGAATTGAGGCCAAGACCCTGGCTCCCAGAGCTGGAGCAGCACAGAGTATGGATCACCTACTGCTCCTCAGCACCTGGCTGGAGGGACCTGTGGGGGTCCAGGCACTCAGCTGAGCTTCACTTGGTAAATGAATGTGAGAAACAAGGATGGTGGCTCAGCAGCTTGGAACAGGAGTGGGAGAGACCTGTGGCAGGCAGACGGAGAGCTGGGACAAGTGTCTGGCAGCTCCACAGTCCTGAAGAGCCACCACCATCCCTGGGAGAACTGGAATTCAGCTGAGCATAACTCGGAACCTGCCGATTTGTGTGGTAGTACAAGAACACCGTCATATCTGAGCAACTGTCCAACAAACCCCAAGGTTTCAACTCTCACCCTGGTATTTTAAAAAAAGACACTTAACCTGTACTAAGGGACTGATCAAAGAGCTGTGTGCACTCTTGGGAGCGAGAGAACCAACAGCACAGAACAAGATCCTGATCACACAAACACCACCCCAGTAACACCATCCCTTTTAAAAGCAACACAAAGGCAAACAGATGGCAAACAGCCTGAATTCAGTGCACAGAGATGTACAGGTTAGGACTACAAGTCAGAGGGAAACGGTAGAACAAACCTGAATTTGCACAGCAGCAAAATACATAAAGAAAGCTTGTATTTATTAAAATTCTGTTACCCTAATTTAGCTGCAATGCAGTTTGTGCAGAGTCAATCCACAAACAGCATGCAGTGATTAACTTCCACTCAGCCAATTTTCTCCCATTACATACAAAACTACTTAGACCAACAGTCTTTCTCCTGGACATAAACATGTCAGTGATGTCTAGTATGAGCCACTGCTCTGGAACATTCCTACCTGAACCTTCCCAACTCATGAACTTCAGAGACTAAGGATACAAATACTAAACAAGCAGATATTAGCTCTGACTTTTTGTATCTGGCAGAGACCACAAAACACCCTCAAAATTGAAAAATGACATGTGACAACACACTGCATTTGGTGTACAGCATGAAGAGCCAGAACAGCCTACTCTTGCTTTTCTTCCCAAAACTATTTAAAGTTGCAACTGAACTTTTGCTGCTGAAATCCTTGACAAAAAAACATTTACACAAACCCATGTTTCTTAAAATTCTGTAATCTGCTATGATTGTTTTCAGTAATTTGTAATTTAATGTTTTCCAGCTATGAGTTATACTGCAGGAAACATTTGCAAAAAAATGTATGTATTTTAAAAAGCAGTTTGTCATCACATGGGCATTTTAAAATGAACGTGATTGAGAAGCATAAATTAAGAAATACCTGAATCTTGCACCCTCTGCCTCCTTTTCCTGCTCCAGCTCACCTGGCACCCTCAGACTGTCAATACCATACCTTGCCAGTCACTGTACCTTTGGGCCTTATGAACAAAGGCATTTTAGTAAATACAGTCCTGAGCTGTTAGCAAACAATCAAGACATGATTTCCTCCACAGTGCGACACGTCTCTGATAGGAAGCACAAGCTTGCACAGATTATTCAATACCATAAAGAGGCATGGAAGCATAAACATAAAAACCCTCCAGTATTTTAATGCTAAGGTGACAAAAACTCTTAGTACGAATTCTGACTTAATTAGAAAATTAAAACTGTTAAACCAAATTAGTATGCAATGGCACAGAGAAAGTATACTGCAATCATTCACACATCCATGCCAATGAAAAGCATAAGCGAAGAATAAAAATAAAAAAAATAATAATAAAAAAATCAGACAAAACTGTGTGAAACATGTAACTACCACAAACACGTAGTGCAAAAGCAGGTGAGATGGAAGTAGCTAACCTGACTGGTTAGGGGAGTGGCTCACCAAGTCCCGAATGGGAGGCATGCCTACAAAAAAAAAGCAAGAAAATCACAGAAGTGTTACTTCAGCAAATGAGAGAACAGTCCCCAAAGCACTCACTGCTGTAAACCCAGTCCTTAGACCCCTTTTTCAGGGCAGGTTTCTCTCAGAGCCAGCTCGGTCTCACTGTCTGCTCTCAATCACGTTCCCCATGCAGGGGGCAGGGACATAACAACAAACCCAGCCTGGGGATGTCAGAATTAGCAATTCTGGTGCTTTTATGACACATTTCCATCACCACCTAGTTGGTACACATTTGGCACTTAATGAACCAATTTAACATGTCCTTAAAAGTTTGATTTATACAAAAAAGAGGAAGAATTTACAGTCATTGAAACCAAAACCAGTTCATTTTGGACTGTAATGACTAAGAAGTTGAGTGGTCAGCCCTGAAACTTCAGCAAGTTCCTCTTCCCTCTCTGAACAGCACATTTGCTCCACCTCCAAGTCTGTACTGTGCTGCCTGACTGAACAAACAGCAACATCTGAGTATGGCCCAATGCTGATTTAACCTAAGCACATGCATAACAATCTGTCATTTACCCTCTTTCACATCCTCCTCCTCCCATGTCACACAGGCACTGAACGGAATCAAACTTCACCTTTCAAACTCACAAATTTTACAGCTGGAGACCATAACTTACACTGAAGGCAACGTTCCCCAAATGAATCCAACCTCCACCACTACTAACTGCAAATCCCAATTGCTCCCTTCTTCCCTGACTCCTGAAATGACTGAGAGCCACCCCCAGGTTACAGGAGGGACCTTTTGTTCCCAAAGGCTCTGGCTGGGACACAACTTTGTGGCTCTGCTGTGAGATGCACCAGGATAAAGGGAGACGGGAGGAATCCAAACTGGAGCCCTGCCAGCAGCCCAGTGGTGCTCTCCTGTTCTGCTCTGGCCACAGTTGTAAGCAATTACTGCTGGCAAATACTTTGGTTCAGGATATAAATCATTTCACTGTGGAACAACCACCTGGTTATTCCAACGTGTTCCAGAGGAGAGGTGAGCAAACACCAGGGCAGCCATCAACTCTTCCTTTCATGTGAAGTTTGCACACGGGGCATGCCAGTGAAGCCAGTAACTAAACTGAGTATGAAAGTGTCCTGATAAAGAGCTACTTATGGAGATTTCTTAAAATAACCATCTTAGCACTGGCCTGGATCTGTTTCAGAAGCGCTACAAGGCATGAGCTTCATTTATGTGACTTTACTAAAAAGATATGCCAAATGTCCTAAAAACAGCAGAAAAAACCCCAACCCCCAGGCCTATCCCTTCTTCAGCTTCACTTCTAGACAAAGCATGTTGGTTTTCCAAACAACTGCTCACTCAAAACACAGGTAAAGAGATGGGGTTTAGACCACTGATATAATTTTAAAATTCTCCAATACCAACAACTTAAAATCTTAGTATGCCCAGGGCAATTAAAGACTTTAAATTCAGCAGTAGCTGCCCACATTCCCTGGCTTTTACAAAGCACCTACCAAACCATTCCAAACACAGCTGGAACTGGCGAGAGATCCTTTCAGGAATGACACATAAACCCACAGCCATTCCCAATTCCAGCAATTCTGACTCCAACATTTCAAGCCACAGTTTTTCCTTTAGCCCTAAAATACGGATCAATCCCAGTAGCCATTAATAGTGCTAAAAAAAAAAAAAAGTCAAGAAGCTATTCCATTAAGGTACCAAATTTAACCCCAGTGTCCATTGATATCCTATCTACACAAGTGACCTACAGATCTGTCATATTTCATGAGATTTTTGATTTCAGAGTCAAGGAGAGACAAACAAACAAGGAGAGAACATGGAGTTGCTGGTGGAGGCTGAAAGAGGAAGTAGGAAGAGTGAGTGAAACTGAGACAAGCAAATGACAACAGCAGTTCTCTTCAGATAGATAGGTGTCAGAAGACATTAGGCCCTGCTGGACCGGGGGCACTTCCACCTCACCAGCAACATGTCAGACCAGAGACTGAAACCAGGACAGAAATCCAGCACGGACAAATCATTTGCCTTTACATCATCATCTTGTCTATGTTTATGAAAGAACGAGACAACACATCCAAACCAGACGTTATTCCTGGTTATTCTAGGGGAAGAGACCTTCCAAGCATACACGTGGCACCAAGAAAGGAGATTGGAGTGCCCAACCTCCGATGGCAGTTCTGAGTTTTCCTGGGACACATGGAACACCAGGAGCAGAGCTCTGACAGGGACAAAGCTCTGACAGAAGCTACAGGCAGTGCAGACATTTTCCTAAGGTGACAAAATGATCTGGCCAACCCTTCTCTCCCTGAAGGCTCTCAGAACCTCGCTGGTTCCAGCTGGGTGTGCAGAAACACCATTCAAATAATCAGGGCATTACTCAGACCACACAACTGCCCCCAGTGAGGAAGCTGCCCAAGACACCAGTACAGCACTGGGACATGCTGGCAGTGCCCAGCCTGAGGGTGTCCAGCCATACCAGCACAAAAGCAAGGAAAACTAAGTAAAATTGGGAAGAATGTAGTACACAAATGGGAATTCAGCTAATTACATACTGGGCTGCTGTTCACTAAAGAAGTACAACGGAGAACGGTACACAAATCCTCTGGATAAAACTGGGACACTTACTAGGCTGTATGAGAAGTAATACTACTTAAATAAGTTTATGTGTGAATTTTTATTTAAATCACCACTTTTATTTAAATCATCTCCCTACACAACTTGACCAGTAGAGTATATATGCTGCAGGAGAAGTTTCATCTTAGAGGCAAGTTAATGAAAGGTAACTTTAAATGTCACTATGGACGGGAACATCATATAGGCGAAGCAAAGAAAATAAGCTACTTAAAAATTACCTATTGCAATGGTAAAGAGTTCTATCAATACGTTACAGAAATAATACTGGAAAGTAATATGTGAAACATTCCTCAAGGACTCATAGATAAAATGTTTCCAGTACTTTGTTTACTTTCATTTTAAATACTGCTTTTTCAAGACTCAGTAATCAGAACAGCTCAAAATTTAACTCCAACTTGATATTTCAAGGCTATTTTCAGGGTTTTTTTCTTTTTTCTTTTTTTTTTTTGCTGAAGGCACTGAGAGTCACATCCTTTGTGGTGTATAAAACCTAATATTGAGAAACACTGGGAATTCAGTAGAGTCATAGAAGAAACTATTTGTGGGAACAAGTTACATCATCGCTGCTATGTGTACAACAAAATATAAATACAAGTATAAAAATAAGAAAGTATTTGTTAAAAGTATTAAGCATTTGCACACATTAATATCAAATCCCTTTGAAAAGCTAGATTCCTCCCAGAAAGTTACTTTTTTCCAGGCAAAAATAAACTACATCAATGTCCTGTAAAATTAACTGAGCTGCATGTTAGTGCAGTTACTGAACAGCACATCCTACACATGGAACAGGCAAGTTCACTTGACTTAAAAGGCTATTTGAAGGAATGTATAACAAGCCAAAATATGACTCTACTTAAACAGCAGTAAAGGTAGAAGTGGTTCCATTCTGTAATACAACCAAGCTTCATGTGGATAAACTGAGAAAAACTCTGACCCGACAATAAAAGACAATTCTGATATCCTGAACAAGCTGTACCCTGGCTGGATCTCCAGGTATGAAGTTAAAGAAAGTGAAGTCTCAAGGTGCTGTTCAGAATCACATAAAGTAATGTGCTGTAAGGGACTTTGAAGACCACTCAGTTCCACTGCCATGGGCAGGGACACTTTCCACCATCCCAGGTTGCTCCAAGCCCTGTCCAACCTGGCCTGGGACACTGCCAGGGATGGGGCAGGCACAGCTTCTCTGGGCAACCTGTGCCAGGGCCTCACCACCCTCACAGGGGACAATTCCTTCCCATTATCCCATCTATCCCTGCCCTTTGGCAGTGGGAAGCCATTCTCCCTTGTCCTGTCACTGCATTCCTTATAAATAGACCTCTCCATCCTTCCTGTAGGCTCCCTTCAGGTACTGCAAGGCCTCAATCAGGTCATCCTGGTCTTTTCTCCAGACTGAACAATCACAACTTCCCCAGCCTTTCCTCACAGCAGAGCTGCTCCATCCCTCTGATCATCCTGGTGTCTCCTCTGGACTGGCTCCAGCAGCTCCATGTCCTTCCCATGCTGGGCCCCAGGGCTGAAGGCAGCTCTGCAGGTGGGGTCTCACTTGAGTGCAGCAGAATTCCCTGCTGCCCAGGCTGTGGGATCAGCCCATCTCTGGGATGGGTCCTAAAGACCCTTCCTTATGAGATGTGTCTACCAAAACTGGATGCAAAAAAGGTACTTTGTACCATGACCATACCTGGATGAATGCTGAGGTCAAGGACTGGAAAACTGGAGCACAGCAGTGGTCACACTGGAATCACCACCTGCTCCAAACCTGCCATGTCTGCCATACACTGCTGGCAACAGCGAGCAACTGAGACAAAGGCTGAAGCTTCAGTATGGAACCTGCCCACAGAAGCCAAAACCATCCTGCAACATTCAGTATTAAGCTTCAACACAGGAAAGGATCGCCTCATGCTACAGCTTACAGTGGAAGTTTAAATAATGTTGGCTGAAATATTCTCCTGATAACTGAATTTAAGCTACTCAATTTTAGCTAAAGGAAAACAAGGTACCTGCCCTCACCTGGCTGTTTTTTGCTGCTGTTGGGCACTTCTCCGTTGGTCACGGGCTGGTTATTGGTGCCAGTGCTGCCTCCTGACTGGCCGTTTAACGCTTTGGGAGTGGATCCCAGGTTTGCAGCTATCACTGGTAACTGCTGCCCTCGTTTCAGAAGCTGTTTCTGTTCCTGGTGTCGGAATCGCGGTGGTACTTCCCGAGGAGGGTATCGAGGCAAGGGCTGCTGCTGGCTGCTGGCTGGGGCCCGCTTGGCATTATTAGTAGTGCTGGTTCCTGTGGAAGTGCCGTTGGAGGTGACAGGCTGGGGCTGGCTTACACTTGTCTTGGTTTGTTCTGGCACTACCCCCACCCCCAGGAAAAAGAAAGTGGGACAAAGTTATTCATGTGAACAGCAACTTAAAAAAATTGAAGACTAAGTCAGTATTATTAGAGGTGTTTATATATGATGTAAGGGTAGCATTTCTTCTGATTCAAGCTGTAACTCATCCCTGAGGAAAGGTTCTGTTATCCCTCAATCACACATTTTCATGGCACAGACCTGGAAGCAGGAATATGCCTTACAATCACTCCTAACCAAGTTAGTTACAGTATGCTACTACTAACCAGCTTTCTACAACCTTTTGACAACAAATCAGCACTATGCAGCTTATTTCAAAATTTAACCTTTTTTAAAAAAATGTTTAAGTATTAAGAAGTCAAGTTTCCCATTTAAGTATTACATACAGAAAACTGCTCTGGCCTGGCCCAAAAAGAACAAGGGGCAAACAGGACCTACAGGACATGTTGCTAAGGCTGCCCTGCTTTAACAAACCCAACATCCAAAGGGAAAGTTATTAATGTCCTCAAGTGACTGCTGCCAGCAGGAATGGCTGCCAGCACAGGGAACACTGCACGCAGCCCGGCAGGACAGTGCCGGCACTGGGAAAATGCCAAATGTGCAACTGCAACTCCAAAATATCTCAGACGTGACAGCACGGCTCTGGAAAGGCGAGGGGAAGGTCAAATCATCGGCAGAGGTCACAGGGAACACACCAGACCCAGCACAACCTCAGCTCCACAGCCCAGCCCAGCAGCACCAAGCAGGGCCGAGCATGGGGCAGGTGTCGGGAACAGGCGAGTCAGTCAGGTCACCAGGTAGGAAGGCACTCAGAGCTCCTGGTGTGTCACTCTGTTGCTACTGCCATCCCTCCCAGCTGCAGGTGAGCTCTGTCCCTCCCTCACAGTATCGATATGTTAAAGTACTTTTCAAATTTCTTGGATGAGATATGCATAAAGTGTCTTAATATTTATTCTGCAACTTCCCAAGATACCTCAATAGTGGACAATGACCTCCCTCAGCACCCAGAACAATGTTACTACACAAGTGAAGTTTTCAGGTGCTTTTAAAATCTTTTAAGTATGTTTAAAGACCATTTTATCATTCACTTTCAGGAACCAAGTCATGGGAATACAATAAAAAAAAACAACGAACTCGAGCTTTTGTTTAAGGAATCAATTTGAACATGCAATGTAGTTTCTGTTTATTTCTATTCTATGTGTTCTGAAAAACATGAAATAGAAGCCTTTAGAATAAAAAGTCATTGAAGAATCAGCAAGTGACTTGTGTTTTAATGGAGTATTGCATTTTGGCTGCTTAAGGGAAGCAGAAAAGAAAACTTTGTAGACCCCCTTGTTTGACAAATAGGTGGGCAGAAGTCTCAGGGTGAGGACACCCAATTTCAGCTCCCCCTCACGCACAGCAGCTCTCCCAGCTCACAGCTGACAGGAGAGGAACAGAATTAAGGAGAGGAAGGGCCAGGACACAACTCAATTTATTGTACAGAGCACAGGGAATAGAAGGTATTGAAAGGCTATTAGTTAAACTGGGAAGTTGATAAAGATCACAACCACCATCTCAGATTTCCTCAATTTAAGCTGTTCCCTATATTAAGGGAAGGCAACTGATTCCTTCAAAAATATTTTGATGTATATAATGAGACAACAAATTGTGATTTTGAGTTCTGGCTGAAAACTGAACTTCATAAATACAAAATAATATTTAACAAATCTACTTCATTTGGTCCTTCTAAAATTTCTTGCATTATAAACAAAGTAACTGAGAGTGACTAAGCCCTGAAGGGGGGGAGAGGTGCTATTTAAGCAAATTGCTGAGAATTTGTTGACAATTTAATGCAGAAGGACTTTGTGCTTTTCTGTGGTCCAGAAACTGAAACAAGCGCTGAAATTAAAACACATTTGTTCATACTCCACACCCCATGTAACCAGTGCCCAAACCATAACTTTTGGTGCTCTCACTGTGTCTCCTGCCCCAGCTGATGCCATGCACGACCCTTTACAGCCTGGAGCACAGTTCAACTGAGCTGAGCTGACAGTGTCACACAGGAACCCTTCCTGCAGCCAGAGCATCACATCCAGCCATCGGAGCAGTCCTGGGGCCACAGCCCCATGGAGGGACACACGCACTCCTTCAGCCTCTGGCACAGACCATTTGAGCTCTTTTTTTTTCCACTGTCACCTTAAGCAGAAAATACAAATACACCTCGCTTGAAGAGATTTTAATATGATATACAGCAGCTGGTAACATGGCCACTGAGTCACTTCTTCCCTGCCACTTCCACTCCCATACAACTGCTCCTCTGGGGTGAAGTGAAATAATTTCCACCTGACATTCCCCGGACACTCAGATAGAGCTGCCAACAGCATGCCTACGGCAGCCCTAACACTTTACTTTCCTAATTAAAGCTACTTCAAGACCAAGTGTGATAGAACAGACCCCAACGGACCTGCAGGAACTCGAATCACTTTTGGTTATCAAGGAGTGCAACAAATAAACAAGGTACTCGCCGCCCAGCCAGCCCTAAGGCGCAGCACCAACAGCACTTCTCCAACAGTTTATGAATATTATATTTCTCATATATTCTAAGCATTTGTTTCCTTAGCAAATATGGCAATTCTATCTACTATGATATCAGCAAATTGTATAACAAATCTGCCAGGTCCCAGGGCTAGGCTATAGAATATGCAGAGTCCACAATTGTATGCTAATTTTTAACTGAAATTATCCAAAGCACAACAGAATTCCCTTGCCTCTCCTTCCCTCAGAACCACAGAGTAAGTTTTAAGCTATAAAATTCATCCTGTCCAACATTTTCTGCTCTACAACTTCTCAGAAGACTAAATAACACATTAATATTTCAATATGGCTACTACGAATTCCAGCACCCCTAAATCATTATCTTAATATTTAATTTGCTCTAAACAAGTCGTTTGTTAATAAAAGTTTGTTCTACACACCAGTATTTTATTTTAAATTGTATTAAGGCAGAAAGATAATATTAACAGACTTACAGTTTATCACAGCTAATTGACTAGCAACAGCAAGTTTACAGAAACTAGTATTAAAAATGACAGATTTTCATAAAGAACAAACCTGCTGCAAACCCTCAGAGCAGGGGATGGTGGAGTTACAGTTTACAGAGAGATTCCAAAGAAAGACGCTTCCAACTTGTGTTGCTTTCCCACTCTGCAGATTTCATTAGAAAATGGAGGAGAAGCATGGTGTCATTTTACTGCTCCAGGAGCTGCCTGCCAACTCCTCCTGGAGCAGGGGCCCAGGGACTCACACTCCCCCTCCAATAAAAAAATGGCAGCTGCTTGAGTAACTTTAATGCAGATGGAAAACAGTTTCTCCCTCGCACAAAACCAGCGCAGAGAGATCAAATCCTCTCCTGACCCACACAAAGAACAGCGCCAGGCTGGCAGGGAAGTGCTCCTTCCCGCTGCTGCTGGAGCTGCCCCCCGAAAAACGCCTTGTGCTGCTCTCCCTGCATGGCATGTCCCGGAGTTGTCAGGGCTGGAATGCTGAAGGGCAAACAGAGGAAGTCTGGCTTTCAAGCTGACACACGTAAGATGTAGTGCTAGAATTTTCGTGGTGGAAAAATGGCCGCAGCTGTGAGCTCGGAGCTGCTCTGGAAAATATCTCCGTGTTTGCCAAGGCTTTAACCCCTGCAGATCCGCACAGAGGTGAGCGCGCCCTTCCCGCGGGACTGCGCAGCCACAGGCCGATCCCCTGCATTCTTCTAGTCACCCTCAAGATTTAAGAGCTAGCAGGAGAGTTTTTCCAATCAGGAAAAGCACAGTCAGGCAAGCGAAAACCCCGACGAAACCCAGCAGGGTTTGTGTAGTCGGGCCATTCCACTTCGCGGAGAAGAACAAGCATAAGAAGTTTCCAAGGTGGGAAATATGAGTCAAAGATTTCAATTCCACACCCAGCTATTTTTAGAGCACTTTCCGTTTCAGTGGGCAATTCGGTTTATTCTGTTCTGCAAGGAAAGTGGCACTTTCTGGGCGGGTGCTCCCCAGCTCGTGCTGCTCCCCCAAGCCCCGATGCTTTCAGAACCAGCCCCAGCACCCCCAGCTCGGGGCACTTCTCATCAGTTACTTCACACCACTACACTCAATCGTGTGCAAAGGGCATTTCAGCTCCCACCCCGGAGCACCACGCACAGCCAAACTCAAACTTCCTCCTCCAACAGCCTTTCCTTCGGTGGCTCATCAGCACTACCTGGGGCCACTGGGCTGTCTGCAGAGTTCTGGTTCAGAGGAAATTCAGGCTAAATCGATTGACTTGTCTGTTTTTAACAGCATTGACTTTAAACACAGCAAAAGGACATATTTTGCCAAGCTAGAAGGAACACCACAACTGACAATTCTAAAGTATTTTCAACAAGTAGGAACTCAAATTATACCTATTTTTTCCTAGAATATCTGGTATGAGACCACTGGGAAGGCACATGATGTGCCAGCTGCTGCACAAACAGATACACTTTCCACTTAAAAACAAAC
Source organism: Vireo altiloquus (assembly GCA_013396875.1). Taxonomy (NCBI): domain Eukaryota; kingdom Metazoa; phylum Chordata; class Aves; order Passeriformes; family Vireonidae; genus Vireo; species Vireo altiloquus. Next base: position 48,958 of record VZRF01002579.1, read on the forward strand.
TAATAGACTCACCTCTAACTCTCCCAACCTCCTCTTCCCTCTTTTAATAAAACCAGTTGGATCAAACCAGGCAGGTCAGGATCCCTGAAATCCACAGGAATGCCACACGTGCATTTTTAACTGCAATACTATGGTATTAAAATGCTGCTGGTACCAGAAACATTGTTGTTAGCATCTTTTTCATTACTTTCATTCCCAGTCCTGAACAAGAAAATCCCCAGCTCTGTGAACTTCCTTGGAAGGTTCCTGTCATTTTACATGAACACTGGGAATTGCTTCAGCTGGTACAACAGCTATTTCTTCCTTAGCTAACATAAAGTTTGGAACTGTCCAAACTACACTTCAAACCAAGAAATACCCTCCCTTCCCACCCCCAGCACTTAACCAACTCCTTTTCTGAAAGAGGCACATAATTCTGAATTATTTAGAGATCCTATACTCTTGTATTTTATCTTCAGCTCATGCACAGAATAAATTATTAAAGACATTAACGTGATGGAAACTTGGAAACTAATGAAACATTAATTTGCATCCTGAATACAAGGAGGCAAAACTGGTGAAACAAGGCAAGAGCCATGTGCAATACAAGCTTCGCATTTTGTTCCTATAGAAACTGTAGCAAAAAGTTGTGTATCTGCATCTCGTGATGACTTTTCTTCCACAGCACTGCCAGTTTATGTTTCTCTGACAACTCTAAATTCCTGACAAACTTTATGATATACCCTTGAAATAATAACGTGACTAAGTTGGAACTTAACACTTCCATCAGTGAATGTTAAGCCTCAAAGCAGAATACAATAATAATAAAAAAATTTAATTACTCTGTCCTTCAGAAGAAAGATGTTTTCATTCCATGAGAAGATTCCCACCGGCTAGCCTCCTGAGGAGAATTTCTGCCCTCCTGGTTCATTCTATTTTTAGCCACTTGATTGTGCAGCCTCGGCCCTGATGTGATGCCAGTGCAGGCCAAGCACACAGGTCAAATGGGTACTCCAAGTGCTCGTTATTATACAGCAAAGTATTCTATCATTTTCCTTCTTCAATGTCTTTTCAGACATATTTTATCACTTCAGAATAAACCCAGAGATTTTAATAATTCTTTAAATCCAGTCTATTATCCTAGAAGCCTTATGGCAGGAGTGTACAGAAGAGAACCAATCTTTAGCCTGTATTCAAACACAATTCCAAGCACTGCTTGAAAAAGGGCATGTTAAAAAACAAATTAAGACTATCTATTAATTATAATAGTCTTCCAGCAATTTTATTAATTATTCTCTCCTGCGCCCTAAGACAAACCTGGAACTCCCAATGGATTTCAGTGGGCACAGGGTGGGACCCCTGGTCAGCCTGATGCAGCCCAGAGGATGGTGGGACACACAGAACAGCAGCTTCCATCACTGCTGGTGGCTCCAGGAATGTTGCAGACCCTTCTGCAGCTCACTCGAGGCTCTGGCAGCTCCCCCTGCCTCTAGCAGCCCCTTCTCCAGAACCAACTAGCCTCCCCAAGCAGTAGGTAGGAAAACTTCCCACTCACAGCAGAGCAGCTGCCCTTGCTCCCTCCCCACAGCGTCCTCACACACTAAAAGTCCATTGGTCCTACTCAATCCAGGTATTTTTTCCATTTAAACACATCCACCAGAGTACACACTGCACTTAAAAATGCCAGAAGCAACTGTCTCTCCTGAGAGCTAGAAACAGGTGCTGCAGAGCATCAGTGCAGTGCCCATGAGGACAACTTGCCTGCTCCACTCCCAGTACATCTGAGCTGGGATGCTTCCCCAGTCACCCCCCTTGGGAATGGGCAGTTGTGCCTCCCTACCTCTTCCCCAGCGCAGTGTGTCCTCTGCCAGTTTCCTGCCTTCAAGCCCACTCAGTCCTCAAACACTTTTTGATTTTTCCAGCAGGAATTGCATCTCTGCTAAGCAGGGCTCCGAAGCTGCTGGAGCTTCTACCACTGCTCCAGTAAGTGCTAAATAAAACCAGTGTGCCCAGAAAACAGGGTTTCAGCACGCACTCCACATGACCACTTCAGCAATTACAATGCACTTCCCAACTAACAGGTGAGGAGCTACAATTCAAGAAGAAGTGAAAAGAATCTTTTTTCCCCTTTTCAGAAGCTCGTTGGGATGGAGATCCATACAAACCCCACAAACACTCAGAAAACTGCAGTGTCCCCACCTGCTATGAACACTGAAATGACAGCTTTTGGTACTGGCATTCTGAACATTTTGCAGGATGAGCTCTCCATAAGCAGGAGTTAGAACTGGACACATTAATTACTTGTCCATCCCATGTTCCAAACCCCAGCTGCACTTAGAATATTTGTAAATTAAATTTCAAACAGATCCATCCTATACACAGTTATTCTGAAGTGTTGGTGCACTTTTCAAACAAAGCAAAAACGGGGAAGGAAAAAAGCAAGCAAGGAAAGGAACTTCAGGTATTATGTCTATGCCTGGTGCTCTGTAAGTAAATAAGAATGGAATATAGGAAGATGAGCAACTCCAATCCCTGGATAAACCCTTTGCTGTTACTCTTCTAGACTTTCGTGGTCACTTTGAGAAAGTGCAGCTGAAGTTTCAAGGGTCCCATCTGTCACTTTTGGGAGGAGATTTCAGGTGACAGATTTGATTCAACATATTTAAAATCCCAGAAATAATACACAGAGTAGAACTAACTGTAAAGTAACTTACCTTTGATTTTTTGTTCAATGGCCTAGAACAAGAAAAAAGAAGCGTCAGTGATTTGTGCAGATAAGAGAGAAACCACATGTACACGTGCCACTTCATAAAGTAACATTAGCTTTTGACTTTCCCCTTTTTAAATGGTTTCAAGTTATTTAATTATCTACTTCAGAAGTATCTCTCTAACCAACCCAGGCCTATTATTCCTTATGCTTAAAAAGCTGTTTAAATGTTATAGAAGACAAAATTAATTTGAAAGATAACTACATGAAACAGACCGAATTAAACTTGCAAATTAAGATGTTTTAAGTGAGTTAAAAACTGTGCCTGGAAGCAAAGAGCTGCCACCACTTTTATTGCAGAACAGGACAGGGAAGGGGGAGTGACCTGGAAATGGAAAAGAATAAGGGAGCAAATGCCAAAGCTTCAAGTCTTTCATTTCCAAGATTCAAACGGTTACACCTGTGACATGGCCAAGATGAGAGATTTATTTGAATAAAAGTTTAACACAGGATAAAATGGGAGAGAAACATTTCTTGTATGGAAGTGCACCTCAGTGGTGTGGTTTTAACTTTACACCACAGTGAGATTGTGCTCAGGAAGGGCCTCCAAAAAGCACAAGTTCCTCCTCTGTGCTCCAGAGCTGCTCTCCTTTTTCTCCAGCTTCCCAAAGAAAGGTGCTGCACTTGGGGCCACTACACACCACCATAACTCCTCATTATGCTTTTTGGTCAACAAATACGGTTAAAATATCTATTTTGAAGCCTTGGCTGGTTCTGTGCCCTTAGAACCCCAGGGTTCTGTGTTCCAGAAGCTGGCTGAGCCAAGTGTTCACGTGTTCATACTGCACAAAAAGGCAAATGGATACACCCAGGAATGCTGCTCAGCACCAGGATGGGGGCACAGCACAGGCCTTCCATAGCCCAAGTGTCACCTCTGGGATCACTGCTGTCCCTCCACTACTCCTTTTGGTCCCAATTACTGACACACCTAATATACGAACCCCAAGCACTGGTTTGTCCTTCCACACCATGATTATGTGGTGCCTCTCTGGCTCTTGCCGTGCCTGTGAGTGTTCAGAGCTTCCTCTGGAGCATTTGCACTCTCCCCCCTCCCCAGCTGTGACCTGACTCCTTAGCCTGGCACTTGGCCCATGGACAGGAAAATGACAACTCAGAACTTTCTTTGCTGTTTCTGATGGCCTACAGCACCCGAAGAGATCCATGGAGAGTAAGAGGCACAGCCAGGGCTGCTGGCTGCTTTCTGTGCTACGGTGCCAATGCCCAAGAGAGAACACAATGAATGTGTTTAGGCTGGGCACTCCCACACTCCGTCAGGGCCTGGGGCTCGGCTCAAGGCTTGGGAGGTTTTGCTGGCAAGCCTGAGGCTGTAAAACAACCAAGTGTGTTCCTGGAGCCATATCCAACATCAGGCCCTGGAAGCACGGGAAAATTGTGGAGCACTCTGCTCCTACTGCAATGGACACGTTTAAAAAACGCATTTCCAAGCTCCTCTCAAGCTCAGGGTCAATATTTAGAATCAATGGCCATGATGAGGATCTTGTCAGTAAACAGGGATCCTGAAGTATTTATAAGCATTTCTGTGACATTTCCATCCCTAAACATCTTTGCAGTCAATATTTTCTTTTTTTATGAAAATTTTTATTCCCTACTACAAATTCTTTTATGGAATATTTCCATACTGAAGAATAAGGAGATATATTAAAATAAATAGGCAGCTGAAAGCCACTGCCTTAAAATGGTACTTTTATTCTACTAGCAAATGCACTAGCACTGAGGCATTTCAAACCTGAAACTGCTTCAACTGACAATCAGGAAAAAGAAGGGTCATCACAGAAGAAAACTTAGTTTTCTAAGAAACTACATAGAGCCAATTACAATGTTCAATGCATCAGTTACCTCTAAATAACTGACAGTACATTTAAATTTAAAACATTAAATTAGTAGGAAAACACTTGTTTTTACTAGAGATGAAACAAGTCACCCCTAAGCACAGGGGTTTATTCTCAGGGCTCCACATACCTTTTTTTGAGCAGCTTCCTTCTTCTTCTTGTCTTCTTTTCTCTTTTTCCTTTCTTCCATCAACTGTTCTTCCTCTTCTTGCACTAAATCCCTGAACCACACAGTTTGTAATTAACTCTCCCAAAATACAATCTGTACACGCTTAGATTCATTTTAGAACAATTATTTCACAGTGACACAAAGGAACTGGGGAATTTTGCTTCTAATTGGATCCTATTTCTACAGGGACTGCCACTGTCAGTGCAAGCCACCAGTGACAGGACTTCAAGCGCAGATGTGGTGTCAAGCTACGTGTAAGGAGTTCTTTCTTCCAAAGCTTACAATGAAGAGTTAGACTTGAATTTGTTTCAAAAGCCAGCAAATTCACATGTTATTTAATATCTCCCTGAACTGGTGTGACTGAGATCTGGCACATCCCAGCCCGGAGTGTTCCCACATGCAGCCTAAGCCACACACATCCTGTGCATCTGCACCAGCTCCCTCATCCCAAACCACCTCTGCCAGGAAACACCCAATTGTGGGCATGGGCAGACCACAGCTGGCAGCAGCAGGGCCATTTTAGAGCTCCCTAACCGAGAAACAAAACCGTAACTTGTCAAAAGTGAAACCAAAACTTTGTCCATTAATTAATGTCACTTGATACACAGTATTTCATGCTCAAACTGAGGCTAAGCAGGAACACCACCGTCAGTCCAGCCTATGCAGTTTAAAAACAGACCTCAAAAGTTTTTTGGAGTAAAAAAACTAAGTGCCCATACGGGACAGTGACTACATGTTTTGCTTCTGCCTGGAAACACTGAGCTGGCTCCTTTTCAACCCCAAAACTACCTATAAACCTTCAATTTAAAATAAGATTGTTTGATATCTGTCAGAAGCAATGCAAACAATGTATTAAACCACAAGACAGTCCACAGGTACTAAAACTTTGAGTACTTTTTTAGATATATAAACAACCAGTTAATTCTACTTTTAACTCAGCTCAAGTCCCTTTCAAAGCAAGTGCAGGCATCAGCTTTGGTTTTGAGTTTTCTTTTTTAATTTTTTTCAATCCACGTGTGAGTTCCAGCTCCCAGTTGCCTAGTTTCACTATTGCACATTCATTTAAGTTCCTCACTTGTTAGTTAGACAAAGAGGACCACTCTGAGCATTGCCTCTCGTGCAGGTAGTGCCACTCTAAGTGATGCTGAACAGCAGCTCCTCAGGTCTTTCTGGTACCCAGCAGCAGCTTGTCCTCAGCCTTCTGCAAAATCCCACCATCCCTTTGGGAGAGGTGAGTTCCACATTACTACTGCCCATTTCAGTCCTACCTTTAAATTCTAAAACTGCTCTTTTGCCCTGTTCTGAGGTTCTCCAGTGAGATGGTGAAGGCAGCTCTTCTCCTGGTAAGCACAATGCCCCAACAACAATACACTGAAATTCCAATGGCCATATGTACCTGCAGGGCAACCACCAACAGTAAACACTGTTCATACCCTGCAGAGATATTGGTTCTCACTGCAAACCCCACTGCATCCTCTAACTCCTTCCCCAGTGCTCCCTTTGGTTGGAATAACACAGCTTTATTGTACATCCAGGGTTCCTTTTCTCCTCTGCCACACCTATCATCACCTCCTGCTGCAGGTGTGAACAGCAGCAGAGCTGCTCTGACAATGAGCACTGAAACCATCCCTGTGTTCTTTCCACTCCATCCCACCTCCAATCACTGCTACAGACACACCCCTACTCCGAGAAGCTTCCACTGACCAAATTCTGGCTTTTAAGGTTTTCTAATAACAGAAAGCAAGCATTAATTACTTCTTTTAAGAAACAATGGCTTCTGACATGCTAAGGTATGCAAAATAATTACCCCAAACTGTCATTTCTGAGACCCCTCTGTGCACTGCCAGAGGAATCACAACCCATCAAACACAATGTGGCTATTTTGCATTTTATCACAGCTTCATCAGCTGGCTGCAAGATTTACCGAGGACAGTTCCACCGCAAAAGCAATCTTGCATTTACAATTAGGTCTCAAAAATTGTTTCATGGACAACTAAGAGGTCAGACATCTAACTAGAGAAACAATTCCAGCTGTTCAGAGTCATTTAGAGCAATCCCTTGCTCCTGTGCAAATCTGAGGTAATGATTAACCTGCAGTGACATCCGTGCATTACGAAGGTGACACTTCAGTCAGTTTTGCCCCTCGCTGTCACACCCTGAGCATTTTTAACCACAGGGATGTTGGCGATGCTGACCCTCAGTTTGGGCTAATTTGGGACCGTCCAACTTTTAACAGGCAATTTGAACTGGAGAACAATACCAGGTCTGGAATCAGTACAGAGGAAACAGCTTCTACAGATCCCAGCTCCTTGACACAATACCCAGTTCATGCACAGCTCCTTCCATTCAGAGCAGAACCTCTGGTTTGCTCCTTGGGAATTCAGTACTGGGCTGGGCCTCACCTCTGACTGCCTGCTGGGGCTACAGCTGAGTTACAGGATCTGTAATAATCTGAGCAGAGTTCTAGGAGTTAAGACAGCCACCAGCACTTGTTTTGTATAACAAATTTCAGTCTGTCACATGCCAAAACTGCATTAAATGAAAAATCATTCTGCTTTTAGAAGAAAGCTGTAGCACGTTCAAGAGCAAGCAGAATGCAAAGTAGTATTTTCACAGGAAAAAAAAAAACCTCATCAATCCTGCTACAGTTAAATCAACACAATTACATTTCATTTTGGGAATACAGATGCTAACAACCAACACACCAATATCTCTGGAATATTCTACCACAGCATCATTGCGGGTTTTTTTTTCACACAGGAACAACAGAATTCCTAAATTCTGACACTATGTTCATTCCATTTTTATCTTTTTAACACAAACAGACTTTAGATTACAAAACTATCTAAGGAGATATAAACCACCCCCTATGATTAGGATCACGACTCTAGGTATTCCCTAGATAACAATCATCCACCTACAGTTCATTTGAAGTTTTTAAGAGTATTAATTACCACTATAACATCAAATCTCAGTGACTAGAGATTTGAAAACTAACCCAACTGGTACAACTAAGAAGCAACAGCAAATCCCTTCCTGTCCCTGCCCTTACCTGAAAACTTAACCCTTCAAGTAAGACAGACCTATACACCATCCTCATACACAAACTTACACCTGAGACAAAAATTCACATTTGCCTGTTAAGTCATCTCACACAGAACACCTGAATTTCCATTTCTGACAGCTGGAAGCATGAGTCGCTTTTATTCTTCCCAACACACAAATCCATGGCCCTCTCACCAGACAGCAGATGATGGGATTGATGCCTCCAATTCCAACCTCCATTAGAACACAAAACAAACAAGCTCCATTTCTAATGCTGCTCCTTGAGGAAAACAAGGGGAACGTAGCATTTCCCATTTATCACCTCGGACTAACAGCTCCCTGCTCCTGTGGACAAACCATGGTCCTTTACAGCACAGAATGGGAACCACCACAGAAATCTCGTCTCGTGGTAACAACACAAAGCCAGAAAATTAACAAATTCCTTTGCTGAGCTTTTCTTTACACCTGGGAAACTTAATCCATTGACTCTGTGTGGCCAAAGTGTTTGCAGCAGCACACTGGTCCATCAGCTTGCCAAGGAAAAGCAAGGACCGAGCATTCCGACTCATAACATGACTATATAAACAGGTCTCTATGATTTCCTCTATCAGACATCCAATTTCCACCAAAACACAAGCACAGGCAATGTCCTTCTCCTGTGTAATGGGATTAGCTTGCTCAAGGTTAAATGGCCTTAGCAGAAATGCAAACCATATTTTTCAATTTAGATCAAGTGAAAATAAAACATCCCAGTCATAGGAAATCCACATCGGAGACAGAACAAAGGTCTCTGGTTTCAACAGCTTAACTTGAAAGGTGCTTTATTTTCAAGTGAGAAAAAATGAAAATGGATCTTGATCTCCAGAGAGACTGCACATTTGATGGCTCTGAAGATGGGCAAGGAGAAGCTGCTGTTATCTGCATAAATTTAAGCAGACTGAGGGTCAGATAAATATTTACCATTATTTATTTAACAGTAAATTTTTGTTCCAATTGTGTACCCCAGCACAATTCTTTGTTGTATAAGGGGGGGTTAAAAAACCAACAAATTACTAAAATGCTTTCCTCAATTAAGCTATCAAAAAAATCCTAAAACAAGCAAAACCAACTTTTTAGTCTTCTAAGACAGATTATGAAGACAGTACAAGGCATTTTCTTTTTGTATGGTCTGATTTGTTATGTAGCCTCTGAAGTGAAAAAAACCCGTCATGCTCAAACTGCAAACATTTCAGGTAATGTTTGTATCAAAACATGCTTCACTTATTACTTTAATTCTTGAAAAAAGAGTTCCATTAATCTTTAATTTCTAAAGCTCCAGCTTGGCATTGTAAAAATACTCAGGCTGAAATAGACATATTTAACCTTTATTCTTGTGTTGCAGAAGAGCAAAATCAAGTTCACCAAATTTCCCGGGGGCAGGCAGGCTGAGGATGCAGTAATTAATGTTTGTGCAGGTTTGCTATCTTTGCTGTTACAATATATCAAAGGGCAACATGTTTTGCCACAAAAAAAATTCTACCACCGCACTGAGGAAATTATGGTCGCCCGAACTGCGAGTCCCCATTCCTGGAGGGGTTAGCAGAGGTATGGATGTGGCACTTGGGGACATGGTCAGTGGTAGCCTGGGCAGTGCTGGGCTCGGTTGGCTTGAGGACCCTGCAGAAGTGTTCTGATCCAAAGGGCCCAGAGCCACAGGAAGAGCAAGGACAGCCCAGGGCAGCCACACTCGCTGGGCTTCCAACCCACGGCCAGCTCTGGCCACGCTGCAGGAGCAGCAGCCCCACCTTGCCCAGGGCTCTGCCGGCCCAGTGGCACCTCCAGCCCTACTCCGGAGCCCACGGACCCACACTGCCCCAGCAGGCACAGCTGGCATCGTTCCCATCCCAACAAACTTCTGGGAGTCTTGAGGCCGCAAAGGGATCCTCCCAAAGGTATCACGGCCTGCTGGGTGTCCTCTGAAGCACCTCACACACAGCACCGGGGGCTGGTGCCATCACGATGGCGTTCCAGGCTGGAGACCTGGTCCCAGCAGCATTGGGTAGGGGGGCACCCAAGGGAACCTCTGCCATGGACAAAAGAGTCCAGTTAAATCAGGAGCCAGCCTCCAATGGCACTGGGTTGCCAGGTGAAGGCAAAAATTAACAATGGGTCTTTACCTTTTGCCCATATACTACTGCAGCAAACACATAAGTAAGAATTAGAAGTGATTATACACAGCAGCTTCTGAAACTAATGTAAAATTTCCAGCAATGGATAGATGAAAAAAAATTTTGGGAAAATAATAAATAAATAAATCCTTTCCACTATTTGCTCTTCTTCTAGTTATAAATTACCTTGTAGTGCTACAGGTGGAGCACTGCCAGGTAGCTACAGGTAAGTATTGGGGACTGAAAGATCTTTAACAATTCTGCAAAGACAGCACCACATGTTCAATCTACAGCTGATGGTCCACAGAGACTATCAAATGTTCAAGTGACTGATAAATCTTCTGTATTTTGACCTACAAGTTGCCTCATCTTTCAATTTTTTGAAATTACACAATTACATAAAATTGCCAATAAAAGTGATTTCTCAGGTTCTGTAAAAACCAACAGCTAGCTTTCCTACTCATCAGCAATTCTACAACCATCAATTATAAAATGTATATTTTGACCAAAATAGGATCCTACAATTCCTTTATCAATGCCATCCACAAAACAGCACACTACACCAAAGGAGCACTTGGAGTTTATGGAAAAGACACCAGTACTTTGAAGTAAACAAAAAAAATCCCGACAAACCCCACCAGTGCGTCGGATGGAAATTCTCTGGCACCTGAACCCACCCAGCGTGCTCCTCATAGCACAGAGAGCCTCAGGCAGTGAGAACAAAACAAACCCACTCATTTCCAGACGTGTGTGTGTGTGTGTTCTTTCCAGCTATTAACAGAGAGGAGAGGTGCTGCCAAGATAAAAACTGGAAAAAATACTTGAATTAATAATTAATTTGTAAACGTGTATCAGCTACTTTCTTTTTTGATTTTAAATACCTCAGTCTTTAAATTATCACCCTAAAAGTGAAGTGACAGAATTCTACCTACCATGTCTGCCACTACCAATTACCTGGAGTCCACTCAGCTTTCCTGTTTTCCTAACACAGAAGCTGGCTCATCGGAATGACGTTCCCAAATACAAGGACTACAACTGAACCATAATTCTGGAATATTTGTGTTAGTTTTGCCCTCAAGTTTCATCCAAGATGTTTGCTGCCACATAAGCAGACAAAAGACAGATCTCTTTCCCAAGAAGTTTATCATCCAACTACACAAGACTCCAGCAGCAGCCATAAACAATCCCTATCTTCCTGTAACAAATGAGGAACCGAAGAAAGCAGATTAAACTGCTCCTCCATAATCAACTGCTCAGGTCCAGCATCAACTCTGCCCCGCTCCAGGCTGCTGCAGTGTCACTGCTGCAGAGGCAGCACTGCTCTGCACAGGGGCTGCTGCAAGACTGCCACAGCAAAGGCACCTTATGGGGACCACCTGGTAATCATGTACAACCTCAAAAGGTGTCTGTGGAGGACAAAGGGATGTGTAATTTTACCCAAATATCTCTAAAGGTCTTGAAAGCATGAATAGAATGTTTTCTCTGCAATAAACTCTTCCCATTTCACAGCAGACATCTCTCCGTAAGTTTATCAGGAAACAGACCCACCCCCAGAAGCCCAACAGAAAATCAAGTGCTTACACATCAACAGAAACAACTACATTTCTCCCTGGTTTTATATGTCTCTACCACTGGGCCAGCTCTATGTTTTCCCTGCAGCAGATAAGAAAAATATCATAGAAATATGGTAGTTATTATAACATGAAAGCATAAAAATCAATTGTACAGTAGTAGCTTTGCAGAATATATGGATGAAATCTAGAGGCGAGAAGTTTGCTCTCCCAAAACATGGCCAGTCTGCAACCAAGGTGGGCAGAATCAGAGGTGAATGGAAGCAATGGAGACTCTTCCTTATGGTTTGCATGCTTGTGAAGCAACAGTCAAACCCCTGGGTTTGGGAAAATAATTGTCAACATATTTCAGATATTTACCTTCTCTCAGTTCCACATAAATGAGGCAGGAAAGCCCTGTTTACCAAACAGAATTGAAAAGTTATTGCTTAAATCAGAAGAACTAAATGGTGGTTTTTAGCAGTCCTGATTTTAACCAAATTTAACTCTTAGATTACCCCAGTTAACAGCAGACAGCTCTTGTTGTGGCCAGTCAGGTGACATTTAAGTCATAACATGATGCCACAATAGAGTGTGCAATGGATTTCTTTGAATCACTGTCGCAAATCATGCACAAAGCTTATTTTTGAGACCAGGAATATTTGCACAGCACCAGGCATGTATGAATTTTAGAGAGAACACAGACCAAATGAGGATTCTTTTCCAAAAGGCCAGACAAGCCAAATGCTAATCCTGAGTGTAAAACAGGAATCACTCCAACTGGATAAGCAATCTGCACTAAAAGCTGTAATACTTATCCTATCACAAACCCACAGTCTAGGCCAATATTCCCAGTAAGATTAAAAAGAGTATTTGCTACCCATTAATTTATAAGCATAAACTCCAGAAGTGACTTCAGAACACACACAAAGCAAAGTCAACGTCCCGTGGAGTTCACAGTCTATATCCACACTGTGAAATCTGAGATTAATATAAACTCTAGGACAGGTCTATGTACATTCCCAGGAAAGGATATTTGCTCTGTTACAGTTTGGCTAGGTCACTGCAAATTTAATAAGACTGTAAATAATGACATTGGAGGAAGAACGAGGGCTATCTGCTGAGTTCTACCCCAGTAAAACAATTAATCAGGTCTATCCAGCGAAGGCATGCCACGGTTTATCAGCTGTGTGCTCACACAACGAGAGCTCCCTGGCTAAACATAAACCAGCTGGGGCATTAATGTGAACTTCAAACCAGTTCTGAATCTTTCAAATGAATAAAACATACTGCTCTATGTCACAGAGACATGGGGACTCATTCCACAGCAGAATTTACTCTCCAAGCACTGAATTTTGGAAGTTCTGTAGTTTTCTTTCACTTCTTCTCATTCTTGGCACTGCCTGCCAGCATGACAAGATCTCTGCTAAGGTCATAAAAATGTGAAGATCTCCTGACTTACTAAGACTGGCACCAAGTACTGCTCTGAACTTAGTACTCTGTTACTCTAAATAACACAGTTCTGAAATCACTTCTGGCATTGCGAACGCAGTGAGTCCCTGAACACTGAGGGGTTAACAGCAATGTGCCAAAGGTATCTTAAAGGTTCCCATGTATCCCAATTATTCCCTGTATTTCAACAATAACATGGGAAAAATCATTCATGCTTAAGTGTATTGCCAAAAAAAAAAAAAAAAAGGAAAACACTGAGAGCAGGAGAAAGCAAATCAGTTTTCACAGTACAATCACAGCTCAGCTTGGAAGCTGGAGACTGCTCAGGCACAGGAAAGAAGGAAACCTGAGATTCTATCAGCTATACTCAGGGTTTGGGCACATTTCAAATGGCCCTAGTGGAAATCCCTTTAACAGATCACTAGCAAAAGGCCTCCAAAGCTCTAACTGAAAAAGAACCCAAAAAGGAAGTAGGACAAAAGTTGAAAACAAAGAATGTAACCAATAGAGCTGATCCTTCCGAGAAAGTCACCTGACTAAAAACAAACGGTGCAGAAGAAACAACTACTCAAATATAAAAGTGATACACATTACTGGCACGGAATTCTTAGTTCAACGTGACTCTGAACTCCCGAGTTAAGGAGTTAATTCCCGAGCCCATTCTGTTAAGTTCTCCTTCTAAAAACTACGTGTAAACAGGAAATTCACCAGCTAACTCTTCATGGCAAAAGAGGCAATGAGCCAGTAGTTACATGGCAACATGCAGTTTATTCGAGTTCTTGCCACAACCGTCTTGCCTCCCAACAATACTTGGCTGAAATGTACACAAAAACCCCAAACCCTTCACTCATTTTTCAGTTATTGTTAGGTAGTACAACTTAGTGCAAAAAGTTATTTTTCTCTTCAAAAACCTCCCCTATTAAAAAAACTCTATTAAACATCTGAAGTTGTTACACAAAAAAAACCCAGCTAAAAAGGTGTTTATTCTACAGAACTAACTAAACTTGCAGACATTTCTCCACGCAATTGAAAACGTTTTCAAATTCAGAGGGTTTTTTTTATCCTTACAATTAACAAGAGATTAAAGCTCCCGATAAAGCCCACAACTATTCCTAGCCCTAGGCCACCTTTCCATCTAAACTGTGGGAGGGAATTTAAATGAGTCTCTTACCTGCTTAGTTTTCTTTCGACTTCTTTGGTAGCTTTAGCTTCCAATTCTCTGGAACAGAAAGTGGTATTGGTTTCCATGTCAACAGCAATGCAGCACGAAAATAAAACTGGTGCGGGTCAGGATGCACAGGGAGCTCCAGGTGGGGTTGGTCAGGAGCCAAGGAGGGCAGCGCGGATCGCCCCGGGACCCCTCGGTGTGTGTCCCCGGGGACCCGGCGGCTTGCGTCCCCGGGGACGGCGAGGGGAGCGGCCAAGGCCCGCATCTGCCACCCCCGTGTGCCCCAACACCACCTCGGTGTAGCCCGGCACCATCCCTGTGCCCTCCCTGCACCCCAACACCTGCCGCCCCTGCGCGCCCTATCTGCACCCCAACGCCCATCCCTGCGCACTACCTGCGCCCAACACCCATCCCCGTGTGTCCTCCTCGCACTTCATCGTTTCAAGGACTTTAAGGAAAACAATTCTGCGGCATCACTTCAGCCCGCGAGCGTGGTTCGAGCGCAGCACCGGGACCCTCCGTACCGCACCGGCGGCCGCAAGCGCTGCCGGCCCCGCAGGAGCGAACTCCGAGCTCGGGAGGGCAAAGCTCGGCCCGGGGCGGGGGGAACGGGAAGCGCCGCTCCGGGCGGGCGCCGCGACTCCTGCGGGCGGCCCCTCGGCCGGCGCCGCTCCCGCGGGGAGCCCGATCCCATCCCATCCCCTGCGGCTCCGCGGGGCTCCCCCGCCGCCCGGCCCTTCCCCCGCCCGGCCCGGTCCGGCGCCGCCCGCCCTCCCCGGTACCTCATGTATGTAAAGTGCTCGGAGTCCGTCCCGGAGGCTGCGGCGCGGGCCCGGCGCGGCCGGCGGCTCTACGCGGGCTGAG
>VZRF01002579.1:64085-165882 GCA_013396875.1 Vireo altiloquus
TGCGGAGCGGGAGGGCCCGGCAGCTGCAGCCGCAGCTCCGCCGCCATTTCCTGCCGCCGCCGCCCGCCCGCCCCGCGCGCAGGAAGCGAACCCGCCCCGGCCGCGCTTCCGGGGCGCCCGGCACGGAGGGAGCGGGGCTGGCAGCGCGGGGGCCTCGGGCCGGCCTCACGGAGTCACAGAGTCATCGCTTCTCCTGGCACTGTGTCAGGGGCGTTTGGGTTGGAGATCAGGGAAGGGTTCTTTTCCCAGAGGGTGCTGGGCACTGACCAGGCTCCCCGGGGAATGGGCACGGCCCCAAGGCTGCCAGAGCTCCAGGAGGGTTTGGACACCACTCCCAGGCCCAGGGTGGGATTGTTGGGGTGTCCTCTGCATAGCCAGGAGTTGGACTGGGAGATCTCTGGGGGTCCCTTCCAGCTCAGGTTCTGTGATCAAGGTTGGAAGAGACCTTTAAGATCATCCAGTCCAACCCTCCACCAGCACTGCCACCGTAACCCCTAAACCCCAAAACCACATCACTGAGTGCCAGATCAGACGCCTCTCAGACATTCCCAGGGATGGGGTCTCCACCACCTCCCTGGGCAGCCCCTTCCAAAGCCTGACCTGAAAAACGAAAAAAATTTTCTAATAGCTAAACTGAACCTCCTGTGTCAGCTTAAGGCCGTTTCCTCTTGTTCCCCCCACTGCAGCATGGTAGAAGAGATGGGCCCCACCTCACCATGCCCTCCTGGCTGGGGAGTTGTGGAGAGCAATGAGGCCCCACGCACCGATGTAAACCTTAGTTATCCCAATCACACACAGGAATTCCAGGCGCTGTCTCATCAAGCACCCTCAGCAGAACGCAGTTGTTCCCCAAGCGATGCAGTACAAGGCACAGATGGACATAACATCCATTTCCACACGTGTTTTCCCTGTGTGGAGCAGCTCTCCCGGGGTGCTGCTGCTGTGCCAGCTCTATGCCAAGCTTGGGCCACCAATAATTGGCAGATAAAAGGTGGTAATGTGTAAATAATCACATAGACATTTCTCTTAACCTTTTGCTGACTCTCTTGGGTTGAGGGAGGGAATAGAAAAGTCCCCAGCACTGGCAAACTTGGTGAGAGATCGATATATGTGAACATGGAGCTTAATCCAAAACACACAGAGATACTTCAAATTCAGAACACAAAGAGTGAGGAGTATATGAGCCACCTTCTGTTACTGGACTTGGCTTCAGTAACAATATCCCAGAAGTTAGAAAAATCAAACCAGTCAAAGGACTGGACAGGATAATGGACAAGAATTGAGAGCAGTATTGTCAGGGACGAGCAAAGCTGAAAGTGGACAAGAATTCCCAGTAGATAGTTTTGCATCTGACAAGCACTCCCAACCAAGGTTTTGTTGGTATAGGGAAGTTCTCGCTCTCCTTTTGCCTCCAGCTGCACATTGTCACCAGCATTTTCCACTGCAGTTTCAGTTGGCCTTTACCATTCTTACCAATGCTGGTGAGAAAAGGAATGCTGTTTCATTATTCTGTGAGACAAACGGATGCCCTGGGTACATGAGCCATTGTTCCTGGAAATCTGCTGCAGCATCCACTGTCTTTCTGCCAGCATGAATGAAGTTCAGTGTTTTTCAGCTGAAGAAGATCCTACAGTATTAAAGGCAAGGTTTATGACAATGCAGAGTAGCCAGTGAGTGTATTTTTGTCCTTAGAGGCTCAGAAATACAGAGTGCACTGCTGTGAGCTGAACAGGCACAGTCATAAAGTGACAGTGTGAAATCAGTTTCTCAGTGTCTTGTAATAACTTGTAAGTTAATTCGGTCTTGTTTATTTTTCTTCATATGGAAAAGTTTGGACTGTCATGTAATTGTGTGTAACTGAAAGCCATTATTTCCTGAAGTGTGACTCAGGTCTCTCTCACTGTTCCATTCACAGCAGCCCTGTTTCATGTCTCTTTGGAGGCACTACACATGGTGTAGGAGGGCTGCTGTTAAGTCTGTCCTCAGTTGGGAAGGCTGATGAATGCATTATGTACTCCTGTTATGTCAGTTTGTTAACTGTATTATGCCACTGTCAATAAAATTCATAGTCAAGGTCTGCAGCTTTCTTTATTATTTTAGATTGTTCTCTAATGTTATTTATGCACGTGCTCCTAGCAACTAGACCGCTGCAGCAGTGGCTTCCCTTCTGCATGTAGGTGCTGCAGCTGGCTATACACTGTCAGTGAACCCTCTGCAGGCACCAGCCCTCTGTCACTTACCCCATCATCTCCTCCTTGCATCAGCGTCATGATCTTACCTCACCCTCACAAGTAACACTTTGCTCAGCTGATTTCTGACACGTATAAAACTGCTGAATTCCTGGATGCACTAGGGAAGTTAAGGAATCCTCAAATAGGAAGAATGTTTTCTTCTAGAAGAACCAGCAGGTTGAGCTTCACCCATGTGAAAGCCCACCAGTCAAAGAAGTGGTACTGGGTGCCGGCTGGAAGCAGCACTCGGATTTTAGCCACTCCTGGTTTTAGTCTTAATATGTGCTGAGCGTAGAGTTTTTGGGAACTGAGGTTCTGGAGGACCTTCTCTCCTGCTTACTACAGTTATTTGGTTCATCCTTTGTCCCTCGGTGCTCTCTGAGGTTTGGACCTTTGGACTTCTTTGCTAAGGCCCCAGATTCAGATTCTGCCAGCAAAGAGAGACCAAAACACCTCTGTGCTTAAAATGACGTTCGTAACCACCTGGGTTGGGAGCTGCTTTCCGCTGAAGGGTAGATAAATCCTTTATCCCCATCTGTGAAATGTCAGTGCTTCTCTTCCCCATAGGATCCCTGTCCCCACAAACCACCATGTTCCTGGGTGGGAAGGAGCACTCTGGGCAGTGTGCTCAGGGAGGAACCAGCTTGTGCCACCCGTGATACTCCCTGGCACTGCTGTCCTTCCCTGATGTGGGTTTGAATGGCTCTGCAGCACTCTGGTCACACATGGCATTAGAAAATAGAAATAATGGAAGTAACTCTTCAAGGGCAAACAACCCACCTGCTTTCAGGCAGCTGCCAGGGATGGACCTCTGTGGTTACACTTTCACCACTGGGCAAACATGCCCTTCTGGGCAGTGATCCCCAAATATCCTCTCCCAGCAACAGCAGCCACCACCTGCACCCTGCCAGCCGGGTACACACACATCCTCCCATCAACACATCCCCATTCACTTTTTAATTAGGATTTTCACATCATCAGAGCAAGAGAATAAACTGCAGGAGGCAGAGAAATGCACTGCCTTAAAACAGTTAAAGAGGAGCTGGCGCCATTTCAGCGTTCCCATCCCCTCCGCCCTTCCCCTTCAGCTGCAGTTTGCTCTCAAGGCAAAGGAAGCCGACATGTTAGAAAATACTTTCTGCTTCATGTCTGAGGAAAACAGAGGCTGGGGCTGTCTCGGGAGAAGCTCAGGCCTGGGGACGTGGAGAATTTGCCATCAATAACTCAAAGCTGCTTGCTCCATTCAGCATCGTTACACAGAGCGAAGCCGCTGTCACCAGCAAAAGAGATTGTTTTCAAAATTGCTCTTGACTTAAATAATCTAAATGAGCTGATTTGACAGACAAGGGAAAACAGTTTCCTTGTCAATGTGGTGGCTCTGTGTTCCTCTGCAAGGAGGCTCCCTTCCTTTTCATTGTAGACGCTTTATTTAAGGATTTAAAAATAGCCCAGGCAACGGTAAGAGGCAGCAATATAAAGGTACTGAACAGGCAGCACTTACTGATAAAACAATCCCTGCTCCAGAGCCTGTCAGTGCAGTCAGCTGGGCTGTGTTAGAGAGGGACGTTTAGGGCTCTGAGGACCCTTAGGAGAAAAACCCACAAATGACATAACTGAAAGTCGGTGGCAGAAAGTGTTGGGCTTGCCTTCTGATCAGCCCTGAAAGCAGCTGGAAACAGCCCTCGAAAGCAATGAACGCCATCCTGTGCTGAGGCTGGGGGTTACGCAGTCAGTTTCGTTTCACGAGCTGCAGCAGCAAACAGCCATCGGATCTGTGCTGGGGAGAACATTCCCTGCCTTTCCTCTGGGCTCCAGTGCCTTGGCAGCACGATCAGAGCAGGGCAGAGCAGACGCTTGGGGTTATTAAATGAGGATTTAATCCTACCCTTTAAATCAGCAAAAAAATTATCAAAGATAAAGGATTTCCCTGTGTTTTAAAGCCAGTCCAACTCGCATTCCCTGATCTGCGTTTGGGAAGGCTGCCAACTGCAAAATGGAATCGCTGAGCCTGGATTTCGCTCTGCATCCAGCCAATTACAGCAGCCTCGCATCCCCGCACTTGGAAGTGGTGCAGTACAAGAGACTGACAAGATCCAATCTTTATTTATTTACCAGGGCTGCATTGCACTTCCAAAGGGAATGACAGTGGTGGGCTCCACACTGCTCAGGTGTTAGTGAATATGGCCCAGTCCAAACCCCTCATGGGAGCTAGTGGGGGGTGTCCCCCAGCTCCAAAGGTTCCCCTTGAGATTCTGCTGCAGCAGTGGGTCCAGCCACCCTGAGTATCACCTGCTCTGGGGGCAGCTCAGCTGATTTGCCCCCATGAAGACTGCTGGGTCTGCACGTCCTGGTCTCTCTTCCGCAGCCATGGATCTTTCTAGCTTGTTTCTAGGTTTTTGCTAACCAAAAAGACAATTCCAAAAAGTAGTGGGGCACTTTTTGGAGAGCCCACAGAGCTACTAACCACCAGCAAGAAGACACAGATGACACATGAAGGGAAAAGTGCTTCCCCTCCTGTTTCTACCCTCCAGTCTCAGTTATTTGTGATGGCCTCATGCTAACTCTGATGTTCATAGAGGAAACAGCTTCCCCTGCCTTCAGCCCACCAGCTACACTCACAGCAGAGCTCACCCTTCCTCCAGGATTAATCTCGATGGTGACTTGGTGAGAGAGACGTGAGCTGCTTCTCTAGAGAAACTGCCAGAGCCCCGGGGCAGGGCCAGGAGTGCCTGGAGCACAGGAGTGGTTGGTTCTGCAGGGCTGGGGCAGGGACTGCAGCCGGGCAGTCCTCACCTGTCTCGGGGCTGCACACCCTGCTCGTGTGCTCTGTGTGTCTAACAGGAGCGAGCCCTTCCTAATCAATGCTCATCAGTCACCTCACTCACACCTGCCCTTTTTCAGCACAGCACCAGATTAACAGATTTCACCTGTTTCCTTTGCACTTCTCACTGAAATGGCACAAACAATTCCTGCTCTGTCGCAGACTGGTTCTTTTTGTGTCAACAGTATGCTCCGGTTTGGGCTTCAGAGAGCAATTCGTCTGCTGAGTTTCCTAATTATGAAGAATAAAACGGGGCCAGGACACTATTGAGCAACGCCACAGACCACAGAAAGAGCTCTGGCACTTGTTACCTCCTGGGACTGTCTCCAGGTGGGAAGTGTCCTCGTGCAAAGTCATATCAGTGCTGCCAGGGTGGTTCTTCCAGCAGCTGTTGTACCTGGGCTGTGGACTTTCTGTGGGACCCGGAACTCCTGTCCTCCTGATTTTCCCTGTGGTCCCAGTTGCAGGTACTGTAGTGCTGTGGTGCTTACATCTCACCGTAACAAGGCAGTGAATTACTTAGGAGAGTATCTGAGGTTTAGCAAGATGAAAGGTCCTTCCAGTGGGACCCTTGAGATCAGCAGCTTCGTGCCCGCTCCCAGCTGCAGCCCTGCTTGGCACAGTCAGGCTCTGAGTGACGTGGCCCAAGATTGAAGAAGTTCCAGTTTCCCCTGCTCCCCATAGCAGCAGGGTAGGACAAACTGCTGGATAAACTCCCCTCAGCCGCTGCTCCAGGACTGGCTGCCCAGCTCCTGCTGCCTTCCAAGATGCCTATTTCAGAGGACAGGTTCTCCTGGAGACATTTTCTTTCTGGGCAAGGCTGACACACAGCTGCTGCTTCTGCCCTTAACAAAGTATTCACTGTTCTCCCATTACCCTCTTAATTCCCTCCTGCCTCACTTCATGCTCTGAGGGTTGCAGGGACACCCTGGGGAGCACAAGGGCCTCACAGCCCCCTTTTGTGTCCCCTCCTGGCTGCCTCCCTGTGCCCTGGGGAAGGTCCACAGGGATTGGAGGGCCTGGAAACTGTAGTCCCCACAAACCCTCAATAATACACACCTGTGGATGCATGGACATACTCTTGCATCTATCTTTGCACACTTGAGCAGATGTGTAAACATCGTCCCTTTTTCTAAGCCTTGAACTCCCTGGAAGCAAGGACGGATTCTGAATTAATGGATTGCAGTGTCCAGCAATCTGGCTTTGCCCTGCCTCTGGCAGAGCTGGCAGTCACAGAGGGGAAGAGGCAGCGATCCTCTGCCTGGGCAGAGATCGGGCAGGATCCCAGCTTTGGGCTTCGAGTTCACTCCAAGCACTTTTTTCCTCTGCCAGGGGCTGGAATCTTAACTACTATCTCAGTTCAGCAGATCCGGCTGCCCCTGAGCCTCGAGGATGGGGAGGTGCTGAAAATGGCACATCTGACTGTGCAAGGAAATGTCAGCTATGCCTGGGGAGGGGGAGAGGAGGAAAACGTCTGCCCCCACTTGCTCCTGCCCGTCTGATGTGTGGCTGCTGGCACAGCCCCATCCTGCTGCCCTCTGCCAGGCGATGTGGTCACGCCAGCTCCGCTGAGCGACGGCAGCTCGGCTGGGGGAAGGAGGAGAGCGAGGAAACACAGTGTTCTCACCCTGATTGAATCCCATGGATTTCTGAGCAGCTACTGCGCCGATAAAACAAAGGCTGCTTTGAAATGGATGCCTGGCCTGGCCGGCTGCCAGCGCCAGGCGGGAGACAAAGGCTGGGAATACAAATGCAGCGCTGGAAGTGGCGAGCCAAGGATGCTCTGCAGCAGGGAGAGCTCGTCGCCATGGAGACACGGCAGCCAAACCGGGGAGGAAAGGACCCGCACTGGGATGGACTGGGAGCCGCCGGAGACACAGGAACCGTGGGAGCCATGGGAGCTGAGAAGCAGAGGGGCTGGAGGGGCGAGTGCACTGAACCCTGCAGACAGGCTGGACCAGGAGCTGGCTCTGTGTCACCCCGGGACATGGCCTGACAAGTGGCATGAATGGCATCTGTCAAGCAGACAGTAAAAATGAGGGGGGATCCCTTCTCTTTGCCCCTCATTTCATCGATGCAAAAGCTGTCTAGGGGGGCAAATATTGCTTTCATGAGTTCATGCAGGAGGCGCAGGGGTTTGCACAAACAGCACAAACAGAGCAAACCATTCCACACATCCTAGAGCTCTCGGATCACCTACAGAAGGATGTAACAGTCACTGTGCAGAATTATGTCATCAAAGGCTGGTGGTGATGAACACGATTTGTGTGCCTGATAGTGGTGCAGGGTCATTTATCACTTAGAGAGCAGGAACTGCTCCTGGGTCCTCTCCAAATGGCTGGTGAGTCCAGCTGAGTTGGTGTGGATGGCTGTCATGTCCTGCCAGGATGCAGGCTGAAGCACCAGCCAGGCAGGGAACACGTGGGGTTCCCGCTGTGGGCTGGAAGACCACCTTGCCCTCACTTTCTGCCTGCCCCTGGCCCACATCAGGCAGGAACTAATGCCAGGGGAGTCTGGCGTGATGTGGGGCATGCCAGGGACACCCTGAGCTCACGGCACCATGACAGCAGCCCCCACCAAAGCACCTGTGACAGCAGCATCCCAGGCAGTGGGTGAGCCCCACACGTCACCACTCCAGGTCGCTGTGCAGACCCCTGGGGAACACCCTCCACCACTAGGATCTTCAAAGGGAATGGGAAAATCTATCCCATATGCTTTCCATAAAGCCCAAAGTCCTTGTGGCTTTGCAGAGCAGGAGAGGGAATGGGAAGCAAACCATCATTTTTTAAGCCATGGGAGACACTCAGGTGCCGCCACAGTGAGGGCTGTGTAAACATCCTGAAAGACAGATTAGACACAACAGAGCTCACTGCCAGCACACGACAAATAATGAACAAAGGATAAGAATCCCCAGGGAGGCACTTTTCTAGTAAATGACATTTTGATCTATAACTTTAACAACTCGTCCCAAGCCATCACATTCTGAATTAGGGAAAGGGAACCCCTGCCCCATCAGTCCCGAAGAGGGTCAGGGAGGCAGAAATACAGCTGTGAAAAAGGTGATGGGGACATTTTCTGCACTTGCAGATTGACTGCCAGAATTCCTTGTTGGCTTTACCACTGATAAAAATCACCAGTGAGTTTCCTGTTTTCGATACTGAATTGCTAACACTCTCACAGCCATCCCCACACTCTGTCTGCACAGGGAGGAACGGGGACAAAACCCAGCGAAGTGGCTGCACAGCTGAGCTGTACTGAAATCCTCCTGGCAGGTTAACATTGTCAGGCAGGTGTTTTTCCATCAAAGTTAAGCCCGTGCTCCTCTGCAAAGTGCTGGACGTCCTCGCCCATTCCAGGGGGTGGCTGTGACTGCTCTGGGTCTGACAGCCACAGAGCCCTGTCCCCACCAAATCAATTACCAAACACCTGCTCCTTCCCTCCCAGCAGCAGCCTGTGGTCGGCCATCCCTGGGTCTCACTTGTTCTTGTGAGCAACTAAAACTTAATTTATCTTATTTTAA
The DNA here is from genome assembly GCA_013396875.1 of Vireo altiloquus. Taxonomy (NCBI): domain Eukaryota; kingdom Metazoa; phylum Chordata; class Aves; order Passeriformes; family Vireonidae; genus Vireo; species Vireo altiloquus. Next base: position 72,658 of record VZRF01002579.1, read on the forward strand.
TTAAAGCTAAAACAACTCAATAGCCTTTGATTTCTCTCTTTGCTTTGCAGGGGGGAAAAAAAGCCCGAAGGATAAAGGGACAGACAGGAGAGAAAAGGCTTTGAGACAAACACACACCAGCTCTGTTGGCTTTTATTTTATGTGTAGCCCTTTTCTTAAAAGAAATAATTACGTTTCAAAACCTCCCTTCCCTGTTCTGAGCGCTGCCTCTTTCCACATTAATGCTATTTGCATACACCATCTCCTCCTATCCTTCAATAATTTAAACCCTCATTTTTTATTCACTCAGTTGTCAGATTCATTTACATATCATATATCTATATTTAACACTGACTTTGCTCCCCTGTTGTTTTTTTTTTTAAACAGGAAATAGATTTCCCTTCTAATTTAACCACGTCTGGGGCAGGGCTGGCTGGGGGGATCAGTGCAGGTGCAGTAGGGGTTAGAGGGGTGCTGATGTCTCCTTTGGTGCGTGCAGCAGTGCTGGCAGGGGCTCAGCAGCCCCATGGCCAAGCCCTCACCTCCATCAGCTCCAGGGAGCTCAAAGTGTGGTCTCCTCCTCCCACAAACATGGAGAGAACTCAGCCCCACTCCCTGCCAAGGGAGCACGCTGGCAGGGAATGGCCCCAGCCTTCCCCTCCAATCTCTGCTGTGATTTGACAGCTCTGCCTTTATCAGCAGTGCGAAGCAAAGGGCGTGACTGCTGTCAGCACTGGGTGTGACTGTGGGGCTGCCAGCAGGGAGGGGGGAACTGCAGCCCCCACCAGGGCAGGATCACTGCATCCCGTGCACAGGTATCCTTCGGCTGCCTCTGCCCCAAATCTGCTCAGAAAACCAAGGGAAATCATCGAGTAAACGCTCAGCTGATGTTAGAGCCTCTCCACGCAGCAGCATCTGGCACCTCCCTGCGTTAGTGGCTGTGCCAGACCCGGGATCAGCTTCTCCTGGCACTTTGGAGCAGGTTCTGCCTGCCAGCCACCCACCACGGCCCCACAGCATGAGGGAGGCAACAGGGGACACAAACCTCCTGAGACCAGGATCAGAGAACAAGCACCTATGGCAGCGCCCAACAGTGTGTGCAGGGGACCACCTGGGCCTGACCAGGGGTCATTAAGCACCCCTAAAAAACATCCCTGCAATGCCAGCCTGGACAAACTTGTCCCAGTGTCTGCTCCATCCCACAGGTGCAGTATCATGGGAGTGAAGGCATATGTATGTTCCACATGGGTAGGTTTAAGGCCCATGGAAAACAGATAGTATTAAAGGCAATTTGAAGGAGAGAATGTGAATGAGAAAGGGGTAAATCACAGAGCCAGTCACTGAAGTGAGGCTCAGATCCCCCTCCCTCATTTTCCACATTACTAGAAAAAACAGTGAACTGATCTCAGACAAATGAGCCCTCTGGACCCAATTTCTCAAGTTAATGAGCTCCTCTTGCAGCACTTTCCCGGCACAGAGACTCCCAGCACCTACTCCTTGCCACAGCCTCTAATGAACAGAGCCACCATCATCCATCTCAACATGTCGAGAGGCAGTCGACACCTGGCACAAGGTGGGGGCAGCAATGCCCTCAGAGCCCACCTGGGCAGGGGTGGCAGAGTGGGCATGCAGAGAGCCTGGAGCCCTGGCCCTGCACCCAGGCACCTGCAGCAGCCTCACATGGAGCCACCGTGCTCCTCCCTAATCCAGGAGAGGGGTCTGCCCAGAATGGTGCAGCTCTGCCAAGGATGCTCCAGGGCCTGATGCCAACTGACACCTTGAAAGCCCTGAGGGTTTGGTGGCAGCTGCCTTCAGGGTGAGCACTGATGGCTCATCTGGCAAACCCAGCACATTCCCAGCAATCCCAGCACATTCTGCTTCTCCCAGTCTTCCAGCATCAACCTCCAGCTGAACTGGAGTTTGCCAGGTTCAAAATAAACTCTTGTTTCAGGAGGAAATTGCTTTTCTTGCTCCCAGAAAAATCTTTGCAGTCCTGGATGGAAGATTTCTGAGGGATTTTAATGTATTATTAGAATTGTCCATCACACTTGCCCTTCTCCAGGCTTCGGGAGGGAGGAGCAGGGCTGCAGGACGCGGCTCCGGCATGTGCAGCGCTCCCTACTATTATGCTTAAATTAACAGGGAAGTTTTTGTAAATTGACGACTAATTTTCTCTTGGGAATAGATCATTAAATTACAGAATACTAATGAAAATGTACAGCATCTGGAGAGAGGGTGGAAGGAGGGGCAGAGGGAGCAGTTTGTTGGCATTTTTCCTTTTCTTCCCAGCTGCAGTCAGAAGTGGGAAGCTGCCACATCTCAGCCGTGGAGCTCAGAGAGGAGATGGACACATCCACAGGCGCTTGAAGGATGGGACCAAGGCCCCCCATGGGGAAAGGTGCAGTGAGGCCAGAGCTGCCTTCCTGCAGCCCCTGAGAGAGGCAACGGCAGGGGATGAGACCCCTCCGTCCTGAGTCAGTGCTTGGCTCTTCCATCCTCCCCTGCAGAGCTCGGCTTCCTTGGGCACTGCTGGGGTCTCAAGCAGTGTGGGGGTCCTTCCCCCACGCCGTGCCCATCACCCCTCCCCAGGCCTGGTGGCAGCAGTGCCATTGCCCTGGCAACGCGCTGGCTGCACAACGCAGCCGCCTGGATCAGGGAGCAGCAGCAGCACTCGGCTGCCGTAATTTTCCAGTCGAACTCAATTTCTTCAGAGCAATGAGGCTCAATAGCTCTGGGAGCACAGAGGCAGGAGCTGCCTTTTGGGGAGGGGACACTGGGGAGGGTTGTGTCTGGGGGGCTCAGAGTGAGGAAATGCAGATTTTTTATTGCTTTGATCATACATAATTTAAATATTCAAACTACTCTGGAATTCATTGAATTATACATGAATTTCACAGGCAGCATTTTTGAAAGGCATTAATTTTTTTTCACTCCCTTCAAAACCTTGGCTAACCTTAAATTTATTTATTTTTAAATTTTTAAAAATCCAGATCAATCTCATCTGAAATCACCTACACTGAGGGGTGATTCCGTTGTGTTAATGAGGGACACGTGGTGATGTCAGTTTGCTCTTGGCTGTGATGTAACATGTTTTATGGCAGTGTTTGGGTCAGCCTGGCAGGGTGAGAGATCTCTGAGCTGCCTCCCATGCAAGACTCCAGCTCCGAGTGCTGCAGCCGCCTTAGGTCCCTCCAGCTCTGGCTCCCTGACCCCCTGCCTCAGGTTGGCTTGGGACACATGACTGGGGGAGCTGGAGGCACTCTGGGCACTGGGGGAGCCCCTCTGCCTCCCTGGACACACCATCCCTCCCTCCTGATCCCATTTTCCATGGCACCGCACACCAGGAGCTTGGGATGTGCTGCTGCATCTGTCCCACGGCTGGCAGCTGGTGTCTGTTAGCCAGCCAAGCATCCAGCTGTTTTTGGGGAAAGAAAGAGCACGGCCAGATGTTGCTCTGCAGACTGCTGTGAGTGTGTGCATGGCTGGTGACAGAGGCACGGGGAGCCAGGGCGGGCCTGACACAGGGCTAGGTTCTTCCTAATGTGTCATCGAGATCTACTCACTACAATGAGCAACCCTCAGAGCTGGGCTGTGAGTGTGCCCTCCTGTTTCCATCACACCCAGTACAGAGCTCCCAAGCAGGGATGGAGCCAGGCAGTGCTTCTGTACCTCTCTGGATCCTTGTTTCCAGGGAGAGCATTTCCCAGCCCTGTAAAGTTCTCTGGGGAGCAAGCAAGAGGCTGGAAGAGAAGCAGGGACCCATGCAGCCCTGTCTGCAACCTCTCCCTAGTTAGCTCATTCCTCATTATCCTTCCCTACCCTTTTAATTTCTCTCTAAACTCAACCAGCTATTGCTGTTCAAACTGAAATAATTAATTGGAACAAAATTGCCACTGTAGGAGAAAAGAATGATTAAACCCATCCAGCGGACAATGGGGCAATCACAGCCTAAGCAGCTAATTACAGGGATACGGGATAATAACAGGGCCCTGGGCAAACTGTGGGGCTGGATGAGTCGGGAGGAGGGTCTGGGCTTGACTTAGATCCAGGTTTAGTGCCTGATTCTTGGAGTAAAGATACAAATGCAAGAATGCAAGATCATTAGGGAGGGAACACCCACCCAGGTCTGCTGGGGAAACAGGAGCAGCGGGAAGCCCAGACACCCCGCACAGTGCCGGAGCTGCTCCGGGTGGGAGAGCAGCGCTGGCACGCCCTTGTTGGGAGCGCAGATAGTGGCGGGTTCAGCTGAGGACATCGCTAACCACACTGCACCGTGTGTGCACGCTGTGCTCATGTACAGACGGTCACTCCCTGCGAGATTCCACCAGGAATCGCAGCGTCAGGAGGGTGGGGTGAGCCCATGGCCATCAGCAAGGCTTGTGCCCAAAGGATAATGGGAAAAACAAGCGCTCTGGGAGGTTCTCTGCTGTCTCTGCAGCAAAGGGTGATCTCGGCCCAGGGCACTTTGCTGCTGAGCAGCAGACCTGTACTGGGACAGGGGAACAGGAGGAAGTGTTGTACTGGGACTGACACGGATTCATGGATGAGGAGCAAGGCTATGACAGGAGGGAAGAGAAACACCTGCAGCACCACATGGGTGATGGGGTACACACCTGAGCCCTGGCTGAGGGGACATGCAAGCCCTGTGCCCTTCCTGAAATCCCAGTGTTTTACAGCTCTGCATCAGGCCCAGCATGAGGGCTGTGGAGTGGAGTCACCTCCCCCTACACCCGCGGAAATGTGGGGCAACAGTGAGGTCAACACACCACCTCACTGGCCCAAAGTGAGTGCCGCCAACCTTCTCCAGATGGTCACAGCAGCAGGAAAACCAAGGGGCAATCCCTTTTTGGGAGATGCTGTGCCTTGCCAGACTCCCAGGGAATCCAGGAACCACCATGGCTCCCTCCCTCCCTCCCTCCCTCCCTCCCTCCACACATTAAAGCAACATTTAGCTCCCAATCAGGGGCCCGAGACTTTCCTTAATAAAGACATTTTTCATCTCCCCAGCCTCAGTGAGAGCGAGTTCAAAGTGGTGTGAAATTGGAAGCGGTCACGGTGTGTGTGCAGCAGTGCTTCCCCAGGTACGGCACGGGGAGCTCCTGCTGCCTGGAGCACATAAATCCCGGACATCTCCGAGTCTCTGCAGTAATAGCTCATTTTCTTATGGAATTTTTGACTGTGACTGGAGCTTCTAACAGCCCAAAGGACTGCTGGATGCACTCAGAGTGGTTTTGATGCCCAGGAATCAGCCAGGACTGCCCCTCACCCCATGTTCCGCCTTTCCTGCTGCAGGGATAACTTGGTGATGAGAAAATTGCAGCTCAGGGTTTGTGAGCATCAGTGGGAGGACAGGGCAGTTCCCACCACCAGCACAGTGCTTTGTGTGACTGCCAGGCCTAGGTGGTGTGGAAGACACAAATCATCAAAATCACACTTGTGACAAGGAGGGAGAAAATGGCCAGAGTAAACCCAGTGTACATGCAACCACAGAGCAACCATTCGGAAGAGTGAGCAGCTGCCTTACTGTTCCCAGTCTTCTGGCACCGGAGGGTGGGAGACCTCGTCTTGGCACTTAAAGGGTGACGGCTCTTCTCTGACCTTTATGGAGACAAAAGACAGAGAGGGTTCAGCTCCACTGCAAGATGGGAGCAGCGCTCTGAGGGCTGGGACAAGGCACAGGATCATCTTCCCATGGGAAACCCAGTGGAGCTGAGCTCTGGTGACAGCACCATGTCTGCCAGGCTTTGGGGATGCTGAGCTGGGGCCCAAACACTGCCCAGGCCCTGCTGCTGGTTGTGCCACAGTGAGGGGCACAGGTCAGGGCTGCCAGGGAAGGTGAAGCCCTGATGCTGAGCAAATGCGCCTGGCAAGTTGAGGAGGCTTCTGTCAAAAAAAATGGTTTTCTATTAATATTTTCAGGCTGTGGCTAAGCTTCAAATGCTGTGTTCTGTCTCCACCCTGCAGACTGGTAGCAGTTATCAGGATGTCACCTAGGATGGGGTCCTGTGCCCCTGCAGGTGCTGTACCCTGGGTGTGGGACCCCACTCAGCACAGCACAGACTCCGCACTGTGAGCTTGTTAAAGAAAATGAAATGAGTTGCAGGAACAACTTCATGGATCCACTCTCCAGAAGTTTAGTGTGAATAGACAAGTCTGTGATTTACATGTAATGCACCTCTGCAGTGCTAAACACGAGGCCACATGGTGCTGGGTGGCACCTTGTGGTCCCTCTGGCATTGCCCGTTCCCCCAGGCCAGCTGCTCAGCCAGAGGCAGCCCCCTGCAGCCCTGTGGCTCCCTGGCATGCAAAATGCAATGTCGGGAATTGTATGTCCCCCTGAGTGCTCTGGAAGAGAAGGACTGAGACCGATTGGAGATTTTGCTGCCTTCTCCCCATTCCAGCCACCTCCACCCAAGAACAAGCAGCCATGCTGTACACAGCCTAATTAATCACATTGCTGAGGAAAATATATTGGCATAATTAATAACACAAGGCATCTCTATTGGCCTCTGCGGTGCAGCAAATTATGAGGCAGTAACACTTGGACATGTTGACCTGGATTTCATGTATAATCCATCAAACCATTCCTGCCCGGTCAGGTCTCGGGAGACACGAATGGTACAGAAAAGATAATTAAACAAAAGCAAGATGGACAGCATTGGTGCCCCATTAATCACTCGCAACATTGTTGGGATGGAACCCCCAATTCTGCTCTTTTCGCTGCGTAGGTTTTGGTATGTTATGGGCCTGGAAGGGGACCTTCTTCAGAGACGTCCCCAGACACACTCCCAAAGGTCCCCAGACAAATTCCCGAGATCCCCAGAGAAATTCCATTGACTTTGTGTTTCATTACTGCTATCGGCTGGTGAGAGACTGATGTGTGTTCAGACAGAACCCTTCAAGGGGCAGGATCAGATGAGGGATGAGGATGCAGCTGGCTGTTAACTGAATGTGGATTTAGTATCCCATTAGGGAGATTGTGTTTGGCAGAAGCAAGGAAAAGGTTTGCTGAAAGAGACAAAAATATTTTCAAAAGAGAAAGGGAATCCTCTGGTCAAAACAAAACAAAGCTAATGAGTTTGTTTTACTCAGCTGTGAGGGCAAAGAGGATGTGAGTGAGCTCGAGGAGCTCCTGCTGGGCCCCAAGACTGTACCTGGGCTTCAGGGCTTCCATCAAAGCTTCACCTACTGAATTAGTTCAGTCATGTCTGTCATTAGTCATCTTTGTTGAGTCCTCATTTGGACGCCATTTAAAGGGGATTAGAGGAAATTTCTGCTCTTTATTCCCCTACAATAGTGATTAATTCTTCAGACTCACATAGCATTTTCAAATTGATGGAAAGAAGCAAAATGAACTCATAACAACAAAATCCGATGCCTCCACCATGGAGGAGGACTCAGAGCCAGTGTTAGGGGAGGAATTGCTGGGATGACACCTGGGGTGCTCATCTATAGTCAGGGGAGCCGCCAGTGCAGGGCTGAGGATGAGAGGCTCAGAGGAGCGACAGGGCAGTTCAGCACTCTAAATGCTGCTGGGTAAGATCTGGCACACTGGGAGGTGAACCACCAGGTTCCTGGAAAAAACTTAATTCAGGATGGACCTGACTGCAGGCACTCCAAAATCATCAAACTCCGTGAAATACACAGTGGAAAGCCTTTGGCTGGAGATGCAAGAGGTACTTTTCCTACAAGTGGAAAGTCCTGCAGAGGAATCCTCTCCCTCAGAAGCAACTCGGCTCCCCAGAGGCCCCCGCCGGCACGCAGGGCATTGAACAAACATTTCCTAATCCAAACCAATTCAAACCCACCTGTTGGGCTGTGCCAGCAGCTGGCAGCTCCCCGCGGCCCTCCGTGGCGGGCGCACCCGCTCTTCTCACTGCCAGCACCACCCATTCCTGCCTCGCAAAGCCAGCCCGGTTCTGCCTGCACCTGAGCAACCCCAGAGCACCGACATCCCTGCCCTGAGCCTGCCACATCCCTCCTGCCTCCTCCCTTTCCCCAAAGCAGCACCGCTGACACAAACAGCCTTTTAACATTATTTACAGAACCGCTGTCAGGAAGCGCCTTCGCCCTTCTGTCCCTCGCCACGACGCCCTCAGGACTCGCCGGCCCCAGCTGAGCTGTGCCGGCATCCCGGGCTGCAGCGGCAATCCCTTCCTCCAGCACAGAGGAATGTGCAGCGCTGCAACAGCCCGGCGCACAGAGGGCCCCTTGTTCCGAAAGCTCATTAATCTTTAACAGAGCGTTTGGGTTAATTTGAAAGGTTACTCACCCGTCAGCGTGAAGGGATCCCGACGGGAGCGCTCCTCCTGCGCGCGCCACAGCCTTCGTGGGGAGGAGAGAGGAGAAATGAAACCTCTACGGGAGCGCAGCGCGCTCGCATCCTCTGCCCGGGGCTGGGGAGCGGCCGGCGGCGTGCCCGGCACACCGGCCAAGGGAACATCCCGGTGCCCGCAGCCAGACCCCGCCGGACGGAGAGAGCCCCCCGGCCTCTCCCCCTGCTCCCGGGGCGGGATACTGACCTGGCCTGGGCTCCGCTCCAGCGGGAGGCGAGCGCGGGGCCGCGGGCGCAGCGCAGGGCACGGGGCGCATGGTGGGGGGCTCGGCGGCGGAGGGGCCCCCCGGCAGCTCCGCGGCTCCTGGAGCTGCCGGCAGCGGCTGTGCCGCCGCTCCGCCCGCGCTCGCCCTTGCCATCGCCGTCCCGGCGCTGCGGCCACTCACTGAACGAATCCTAAATCAAAACGACGCCCGTGCAGCGCTGGAGCCGCTTCCCTGGCTTGGGCACGGCTCCGGATTTGGATTTAGCATCTACTGAGCCAAGTCCTCGGTGCATTCTGTGTTAAATAACTAAGGTTAATTTGATTTGATGCACCACTTCATTACCATAAACAGCTCACAGTGTGTCAGTCCTCTAATTATGGTTCCTTACAGCCGGCATCTTGTTCATTTTCCATCAGTGCTGGAGCTTCCCTGTGATCCCCTCCCAGCCAAGCCCTCCTGCCTGAACTCCCCCCCACAGTAATTAGGTGTCATTTATTCTGCAGTTGACAGTTACACTCATTTGCAAAAATAGGGGCAAGGATATAAAATCTACTTTTCATCACAGCCACAGTTGCCTCTGGTGGCTGGGACAAAGCTGTGTGTAGAGGGGGCCGGCGGGGAGAAGGGATGCTCCGAAGGAAAGTGCTTTGGTGAGGGGATGCTATAGCATGGAGCCCCAGCAGCGATGGGTCAGGCTCAACAGCTCCTACAGAGAGGCAGAGGGCAAGACATGGTGCCAGTCCCTGCCCGGGTGGGATTTCTGCCCCTGTTCCTGCTGCCAGGGAGGGGGCTGCTCTGCCACCACCAGCAGAACAAGAGTGGGTGCAGATTACAGCCCACACAGAGCCAACAGAACACGTAAAGCCACCATCACCACCTGTCTCCACCTGGGCCCCTTTTGGGCACCAGTGCCTTTGCCAAGGTAGGCACTGCTGCCCTCCTCCTCCTCCTCCTCAGCTGCATCTTCCCATGGGAGTGCAGGAACCACTGGGAGCCAGGGACAAGGGTGGGCACTCCAGGCTGTCCCTGTGCTGCTGAGCAGGGAACGGGGCTGCCCATGCTGATCTATCCTCCAAAACTTTCACCATTGTGTCCCATTTAGTTCCATTCTTGTGCTGGAGGTGCCATGCTGGAGACATTTGCCATCTATTTTGCTTGAGAAATGACTCCAGTGTTTAGAATCTTCCTTATTTGCAGCTGCAGAAACAGAACCGTGCTGGCCTATCCCACAGCAAAGCAGTTGATGGGACAAATTCCCCAGCTCCACGTATTCAGAACACACTAGCCTGCTGGAACTCGGGAAAAATCTGGGAAGTGACCAATGAACAGTACAGTGTGCTGTGTACAAAAGCATCACACTGTGCCTGTGGATAGAGCTGCAGATGCCATGACTGACCTGACACACAATGGCAAGGCTTAGGAACCCAAAGAATACAGCAGCAGCCCTACCCTGCGCCAAGTAACACTGCTCCCGGTGCCAGCCCTGGAGAGCGGGACACAGCGTAGGATGAGGATATCTAGAATAGGAGAGGAATACCCAATATGGAAGAGGAATACCTGGTAAATGGCAGGAATACCCAGTATTCCCCAGGAACACCCAATATGTAAGCAGAACACCCAGTACACAAGAGGAACACCCAGTACAGAAGCAGCATACCCAGTATGCAGATGAATCCTCTCCTGACTGCAGGCTGGGCTGCATCTGCTCCTGCTGCCTGGAAGAGCTGTGGCTGTGGCCTCATCCCTGGTGGGTTCCTGTGAAGCCCCCCAGGCTGGTCACCCTCCACTGCTCCCCTGGGCTGGGCACTGCTGAAGGTTCCATCCCTCCTCACCCAGCCAAGCTCCCAATGGGATGTTCCACATGTAGGCCCTGCTCCCCACAGAGCAAACACCACGACACTCGCACTCAGGGATCATTTTTGGGGATTTTAACTGGAATATCCCTGGAGCTGAAGGGATGGTGTTTGCACAGATAGCAGCAATAGCAGGGCACTGGGCTCTGACAAGATAAAATAGATATTGTTAAAAGCCACTTAAGCCTTTCCATGGGAGGATTGTGGACCCCTGGAGCAGAGCCCAGGGGATGGCCCTTTATTGTCATTGTGACCAGGTCAGTTACTCCAGAACCCAGCAAATTATTTATGAGGTGGTTGGCCTGATAAAACATTAGCACATCCATCACCTTGCTGCTGATTCTGCTCCTGCCTTCACGGCACTGTGTTGGGCTTGGGAATTTACTGGCTCTTGATTTGCTCCAAAACTGCATTTGGAAGAAAATCCCCATGCCCAGCTCTCACTGTGACAGAGCTACAGCAGGACCTGCCAGCTTCTCCAAAATCCCTGAGACTATTTCCCATTCTGGTTCTGGTTTTTCTCCTGTCACTTTGTTGCATTGTCTAAACAAAGGAACAAATTTGGTCTTTAATTTGCAGAGATACCTTAGAACAATAAAAATCAAATTTAGCCATTACCATCAGAATCTCAACCTGCCCTTTAAGTGCAAGTGCTGGCAGTGGGAGCGGGGACGAGCCAGCCCAGCCTCTCCTTTGAAAGTGATAAAGCATCGAATCTGGAGGATAAATGGGCTGTTACGGCTGTGGGCACCCCACAGTGACAATCCAGCAGGGAGAGGCAGATAGCACTTCCTGGGAAGTGGAGGCATTTATTTCTGTCTATCAAGACACAGAAAAGATGGAGAACATACAAGGAATGGGAATTAGTGTCTTAATCTACTGCGTTTACTCTCGTCCCTTTTTTCAATGCCTTTGGCTACTCATTTTCCTGCATCTGATATTTTATTATCACGTCTTTTATGACATTTCCAGATACTTATTAAATCAAAAGGGAGAGCTCTGCTTTTTGTGCTAATGGTTTGATGGGGATCCCGGAGACCCGGAGGAGTGGCTGGGGATGCCTGGAGAGGAGTGTCTGGACTCAGCTGGCCCCTGGCTGGTGAGGAGCCCGGAGAGGGGAGCCGGTGCCCTAACCCTGCACATTTGGGTGAGAGAAGCAGGAGGAAGAGTAAAACCACAGTCCAAGGAGTGCTGGGCAGACCCTGGCAGCTCACCCCACTCCTCTTGCCACAGCCCCTCTGCCTGGGGGCTCATCTGTCCCTGTCCCACACCAGGTCAAAGACTGCATGAACTGTCCCCACACCGTCTGCTGTCCCCTCTGTGACAGACAAAGAGCTGCTGCAAAGGGACAAGGAAGAAGCTGCTCTCCGTGTCCACTGGGGACAGGTCAGGAAGCAGCTGGTGTGGATTCCTGTGAGGACACTCATCTTTAGAAGAATGGGCTGCGCCAAACTTGGAAGTCCATTGTGGTCCATCTTTCTAAGGCAGGAGTCAGGGTGAGGCTGCATCCCGTGGGCTCCTTCCCCTACTATCAGCAGCCCAAATGTGTCCTGCATGTCAGCCACAGTGTAGTGAATACGGCAGGGACAGCCTGCTCACCCCAACTCTGTCCCATCTGGATTCCCTGGGCTGCATGAAGCAAACTCAGTGTTTGCTGGGGGTCTTAATTACCGACCATTTCTTCACAGTCTCTGATGAACTCGTTCTTAATTCTGTGAGCTGTCCATGTCCTGTGCTTCCTTGGCTTTGAGTTTGCAAGGGCTGGGAAACTTGGAGTCCTGGACAGGTCTGTCAGCAGAATCCTGGTGTCCTGCAGAGTTCAGTTCTCATATTTGAAGGTTTAGTTTTGGAAGCACATGCAACTCTGGAGTAAACCCAGAAGCAGAAATGGCTGTGGGAGCCATGCAGCACAAGGTCCGTGTGGATGGAGCACCTGGGAGAACTGCAGTGTGACAGTCAGGAAGGTCCCGTGGGAAGATTTGGAGGAAAGGTCTGGTTCCTGGTCCTGGAGGAAGGTCCTGGTGGAAGGTCCCTGGTGGTGGCATCCAGCTGGCTGCTGGAGGGTAGCTGCCCCCTCTCTTTGCGTCAGGTGTCTTCCCAGCTCTGTGGCTCCCAGTTCCTTAGGAGAGATCAGCACATGAACTGAACTGGAAGCAGCAATAGAGCCTGGAAGAGAAGGACCTGGGGGCAGCCCTGAAGCTCATGATTCACGGGGAGCAATGGGAGCAGAGAAGAGAGTGACAAGGCTGGGCCCACTGCTGTCAGCCCCAGGGCTGGGAGGGAAATAACGGGAGTGAGGAGGAGGAGAGGAAGTCTCCCTGCAGGAGTGGTTCTGGCTTTGTGAGGTGAGGAGCTGCTGCAGTGGGTTTGGCTGTCCCGCTTACCATCCAGCACATCTGGTGCACAGCTGGAGGTTTGCACCCAGGAGTGGCCCTGACCCCCGAGAAACTATGCCAACATCCTGGCACCTGCCAGGAGCTGTGCCCACGGCTACAGGTGACACCCCATGGGCTGGACATGGGACACGGGGGCTGCACAGCATGTGGGGGTGCCAAGTTGGCACTGAGGCTTCTGCCATGTAGTCTCCCTCATACTTATCTCACTTCTATCACAGGGGAGCATTCACAGGAGTAGGTTTTGATGAGAGCAGAATTCCTGCCATGAAACTATTACAGAGCCAATTAAACACAACAAAAATCCAGAATGTGAGCAAAGTGCTGCGGGAGAGCGGAGGAGCGAGCAGGGGCCGGTGACTGGTTGGTGTGCTCAGGGACAGCCGCCTGCCAGGCAGAGACAATCTGTGTGAGCAGCAGGGAAAAAATCATCCTCCAGCAGCGCCACCGCAGTCCCTCCGACAGAATTAAACAGGAGCCGGACTTGAGAGCGGCAGCAAACGTGAGAGCAGTGCAGGGCGGACGCTGATGCCAATTAAAAGCCTGTGGAGCTCATTCCCCAGATGGCAAATCCCGACTCCAAACACGAGCCCGTGTTTGCCGAAGCCGCTGTCTCACATTCCAGGCGCGCTCAAGGCTGCCGGCCCGGACGCCGAGTGATTGTTTTTTTTTTTCAGCAGCGCTCAGAAATCCTTTTCTCTGCTCTTCCAGCAAGATCCTCAGAGATGCCTCTGCAACATATGGCTCCCTTCAGTGGCACAAAGGGCTCGCAGCGGCCTAGGAATGCCCCGAGTGTTAAATATGGGATCACGGCTGCGACAGAGCCGCACCGGAACGGCAGCTCCTATCGGTGTCAGCCCCAAAGAGCTTTCGTGAATAATTGGTTCAAGGACAGAAAATATGAAGTTGTTACCGGCGGTTAAGCCTGCGGCGGGTGCGAGCGATGCGCGGGGCCGGCCATTGCCGCCGTGCCCCGGCTCCCCTGGGCGCTCTCCCCTGCTCCCCTTTCCTGCGCTGACAATGGGGGAACAAAGGCCGAGCCGGCACAGGGCAGTAATTCATTCCCACCCCGGCACGCAGCTGCCCTCTCCCAGCACGGCTGCCAGCCGCCCCAGACACGATTCACCCGGCCTCTGTTCCCATGGTCTCCAGGGAGATGGCGATGGACCTGCATCCTAATGATGGGCGGCCGGCCGCCCCCGCAGCCCGCTCCCTCCGGCCCTTCCCGGCACTCCCGGCATCACGGACTCAGCCTCAGTTCCCGCACAGCAGCGATGGATGGTGGCCCCATCCCAGCGGGGACATCAGCAGGGCATCACCGGGGACATCACTGGGGAGCGGCAAGGCGTCGGGTGAGCGCTACAACAAAACCTGCACTGTCTGAGAGCTGCCGCTTCGGGACTGGCAACCCAGCATCACCGCTGAGCACCCGGCACGGACAGCCCTTGGATGCAAAGGAAGAGGAACCAGCCCCGCAAACCCACCCACGCAGGACACGCCACGGTTTAAACCCTGGCACGGAGGGAGCAAAGCAGGCTGCCTCGGAAGGCCCTGACCCCGGCCCCGAGGAGCCCTTTGCGGAGCGTCCGGGAGGCCGAAGGCTCGGACACAGGCCGGACAACCCCGCTCGGACACACGCCGGACAACCCCGCTCGGACACACGCCGGACACACCCAGCCCGCCCTCACGGCTGACCCTGCCGAGCCCCCGGGCAGCCGCGGGGCCGGGGCCGCTTCCGTGGCGAGAGGCCGCAGGCGGCGGAGCCCACGCGTGCCCCGCATGATAATGAACCACGCGGCAGCGCCAATTAATTGCTGGAAGTGTCTGTTCACTCACCGAATGGAGAGCCGTGGTGCCGGCGCGGAGGGCAGGGCTTGGCAGCACCGCGGCGGCACGGAGCAGGTACAGCTCTGCCATGCCGGGCAGGTGAAGGCAGAGACAAACCTGCTGATATTTTTGTGTTTAAAATTTTCTTTTTTTTTCTTTTTTTTTTTTTTTGAGCTCACGTAGCATTTAGGGTCACATGCTGCCGCGAGCATCGGTCGCACCATCACGTGCCGGGGTCAGGGCTCACGTCATGAGCAAACCTGAAGAACTGCCACCACGACCCATTTTGCATTGACCCTAAAAAACTTAGTTGAAAAAACCTAATTTATAAAGGGGTTAATGAATTAATTAATTTTCGAAGCAGACTTCTAACCTTTAGGACCAAATAATTTCGAGGGGAAGGGGAGGGAGAGCAAGAGATGGGAATGAAGTGCCAAGATTTTGATGAATATTTAATACACCCTCCACACTCCTCAGCAGCTCCCGTGCTTGGAGCGGTGCCAGCACTGGTTGAATCCACCCTTTGTTAATAATCAAATCCACGCTGTTCTTGTGGGTTGGTGTTTGTGTCTCAATCAAGCTGGAATCTGTCACAGTGGCTTGGGAGGGACGTGGGGCTCAATGAGTGCTGGACAAGGCACTGGGCTGGGCCCTGCCTTGCCACCCCTACAGAACGCTAATATATTTACATGCACGCATTTGTATTTTAAAATGTCTATGAATGTATTTTTTCCCCAGCTAGAAATAGCACAGGATACTTCCAAAGGCTCATTCCTGCTGTATCAAGACCAGAATTTTGCATTGTTTGAAATTTTCTTAATTTCAAGCAGAAAATAGCAAGGCACATACATTTCTGCAATTCCACGAACAAATACCTCCCCCTCCCCACCTGACCGACCTTCCCTTGGTGGGAACGAAGGGGCTGCTCACGTTATTGGCAAAAACAGGATTGTCGTGACATCCCAAATGCGCGGGCAGGGCACAGGGATGTAAGATTCGGTACAAGGACAGGGTTACAAACCAGCCACAGCCCCTCTGGGCATCAAGAGGTTGGAATTCCACCCCAGTTCTGCCAGCAAACTGATGTACAGAGCAGGGAAATAAATAGGAAAATTTTCCTTCTGGAAATCCAGCAGTGCAGCAAAATCAGAAACCCCAGCTCTGTGGAGAGGGTCGAGGTCCTGGAGTGTGTCAGTGGGGAGGCTGTGGGTACCTGCCAGCCCTCCTGGCTCACAATTAGTTTAACTAATTGGACAACAGCTCCAGCATAACTCCCTCAGTTCCTCCACCCATCGGCCGTTCTGCATTCCGGATGGATGCGCGCTGCAGTGTGTGCGTGGTGAGCCGGGGCTTCATTGGCATTCCTGGCACATGGAGCCGCGGGAGAGGGCTGGCTGCAGCTACGGGCTCTCGAGAACTGCGGCAAGGGAACACCCCACTGGCCACATGCCAGGGAAAAGGGGAAGAGAGAGAGACAAACCCAGTTTTCATGTCGTGTTCCACCAGCTCGTGCATAGCGGGGAGCGGGGGTCCTGCACAGGGTGCTGGGCAGCTCCTGGCACCAGCAGCACTGGCACAGGGTTTGTTAGAGCAGTGGTGGCTGTGCCAGAGCCTCGCTGTGCGTGAGGTGTCAGTGCTGGTGCCTCACCCCCATCCTGGGGGCCCTGGGTTAATCTGGGAGGTGCTGCTCCCTGAATGTGCTCGCGGCTCCTGCAGCACCGTGAGGGTCTGGGTTGCAAGAGGCACAGCCAGTGGGGAGGAGGAATAAATGACAGCAACATCCTGCTCTGAGGAGCCAAAAGGGGTGGAAAACTACTGGAATCAGGCAACCTGAAGCTCTGGGTGCTCATGGGCTGGCTCCATGGTGTCAGTCTGGCTGAGTGCCCAGCCCCAAGGATGGGGGGGTCACAGCTTCTGCCCCACACCCCAGGTCAACTCCGTTCCCCCAAACATAGACACACACCTGCCAAAGCACATAGGCATAGAGAGCAGCTCATTCCCACACAGGACTGGGCTGCTCCTGTCCCCAAGTCTCTCCGCTGGCTCCAGTCAGCCAGTGCACAGAGAAGTCCCAGCTGGGAAGGACAGATCAGGTGGCCAGGGCTGCTGGCATGGCTCCACCGTGGGAAGGAGGTGCATCCTTTCCACTTCCCCTGGCACACCGTGAAGACCCTGCCCTCCATGACTGCAGCACAAGGGCAGGAAAGCACATCCCAAATTATACCCAAGTCACCACCACGCTGTCCCTCATGCTGCCCCCACTGAGCTCAGTGTGGGGGGCTCCCTGGAGCTGGTAGCCCATAAAGGGCAGGATTTAACACCTCCGGTGCAGTCAGCATAGGGTGAGTTGGTTCAGGGTGAGCTGAAGCCCCCAGAGTGGGGTCCCTGGAGTGCTGCCAACACCTCCCTCCATGCACAAGCTGTGGGTAGAGCGGGAGCTGATTTCAGTCCCCTCCCCACACTGCTGAGATGTCCACGACATGGTGGACACAACCAAGGCCAGAGCGTCAGGCTCCTGCACATTCCACACCTCCGCCTTGGCTGAGCCCTGGTAGCTGTGCCAGCCCCTGTCCCGCACTGGTGGCTCGGCCGATGTCCTGTGCCACACCATGGCCTCGTGCTGGACAGCCCCAGCACCACTGGCTAAACCAGGGCTGGGGTGATGCCAGGGTGGAGCTGGCAGCAGAGCTGGGCCCAGCTGCACCAGGGAAAGGTGGGAATGGTGGGGACATCTCACCTACCTGCCCTGCCCGGGCACGGCCTCTCCTCTCTGGGAGCAGGGCTCCCGCATGCAGCTGGCGCTGCCCCCGCACCAACCAAGCCAGGCTGGGAGCCAGCTCATCTGTGGAGGCGACAGGGAGCGGCCGGCAGAATTCCCGGCATTTCCAGGAGCTGTTCTTCCCTTTTAGTAGAGATGAAGGAGTGCTCTGGCTTCATCTGTCACTCCAGTGCTGCTGTGCAGAGCTGTCGGTGCCAGGTTATGTCCTTGAGACACAGCTCGGTGCCATCTGGGCAAAATGCCATGAGATCCCTGGAGACTGGGGAGTTCCGCACCACATCCGGAGCCTCACGGAGCACCGAGCACGCCGCGATCAACAACCATTAACCACTTTGTGTCTGGGGCGAAGCACGGAGCAGGGGGGGCACAGGAGAGGCTGGGCAGGGAGCAGGAGGCTGGCACTGATAACCCCACACCTGGGGTCCCTCTGCAGTGGCACGAGGGTCCAGCATGGGGGTGCTCAGCCCCTACAACTCCTGACAGACCTGGACTTGAAACTGAAATTGTTCCATTTCTTGTGCAAGGCACCCACCCTGGCCACCTTTGTGTGGGACCTTTAAAACCAGGCTTCAGGCATCTCTTACCTGTTCCTCTCTGTTCACAAGATCCCTGGTTACATTTTCCTGGGCATGATTTGCCAATTCTTCCATTACCTACATGGAAACAGCACAAATGCACTTTGCTGGAGCGTGGTGGGTCTCCCCTTGCTCTGCAGCCAGCAGGGCAGCTGAAGGGGCTCACAGGGGTGCAGAGTGCCCAGCGCCAGTGGCTACCCCCAGGCTCGGACACATGGACTCCCTCGCCCCTGCTGTCCAAGGCCAGTAGAAGGTGTCCCTCGGCAGGGGAGTGGAACTGGATGGTCTGTAAGGTTTCTTCCAACCCCAACCAGTTTGTGATTCTCTGATCCCCTGCCAGGCCCTACAAAAATTAACAATGCTAATGGAATGGATTTCACTGAATCTCCCTAAATTAGAAAGTTTAGAAACCAAGCAGTTTTGCACTCACCCTTGAGAGCAGCTCTGACTTGGAGGTTCCTTTTCCCTCGCTTGGCACTTCACATCCCAATGTCACATGCTAAGGCAGAAGAAGTGACATGTTGAGTTCTCTGGAGGGGTGGGGACATACCCTGCACAGACCCAGGTCCTGGCAGCACCAGCAGAGGGTGCCAGGCACAGGGCCCCTCTCCTGCTCTCCCAGCATCCATTTGCCCGTCCAGGACCCCCCTTCCCACTGCCCCACATCTCGCCAGTGACAGTCACTGGAGTTGGGCACATGGAGGATCCGCTGCATCTAATTAAAGCATTTATCCAGTTAATTACTGATAATCATGCATTTCACTCTCTAGTCCAGGCTCCAGCAAAGCTTGTGCTGAGAACAGCAAAGTAAAATGCTTTGTTTCCAGTAGTTTTTTTAAATTAAAAAGCTCAGTTTGTCTTAACATGACACCAACAGGCAGCACAGCATTCCTGGGCTCCAGCCTGTGCTTCCCAGCCATCCCTGCAGTCACAGACCAGGAGATTCAATTATCTGGCAGACCATGTCCCAGAGGCATCCAGATAATTGCAAACATAAGTACAAAATCTGCCACTAATTATTAAAGAAACACCAAATAAGGAAACTAAGTGGTGGAAAAGTTGCTGCTGGTGCAAAGGCCACCCCCATGTGCTGGAAGGGCAGTGTGTCCCAAGGGTGTCACTGTCCTGGTGGGACTCTCGAACCCTGCTGGGCTGGGGGAGAGGCACTGGCACAGCCCTGAGCCCATCGTGGGCCCCTTGCTTCCCAAGGAAGGCTGTTCCATCACCTAACACAGTGCCACAGGCTGACCCCCCAGCTCTCCCAAACTGTCTCCATAGGATTTAGCTGTGATTTTAAAAATGAAAAAAGAAGAATATAAATGAACGAGGACCAACCCCACAGGTGGATTTGGATGAGGCTTCAGCACTGTTGGTTGGTGCTGTCAATATTCACCAGCTGCTTCCTGGAGCAGGAACACCCCTGAACACCCCTGGAGTTCAGCTCTTTTTTCTCCCCAGTTTTCCAAGCTCAGCCCTTCCTCCTGCCCATGATTCAGATGCTCTTTGGATCCGTTCTCCCTCTGCCTCACAGACTTCTCCAGGAACTGGGCTCTGCCTGGCTGCAGGACGGTCACAGCTGAGCCTTTCAGCCCTGCCAGGCCCCCACGAGTGATGCTGGAGGTGTATTTGGAAACACCCTCACAGCTCCTGTTGCCCTCCCTGTGGCCAGAGGGCCACTCCTTGGCACAGAGCGCGCTCCTGGCCAGGGCAGGAGGATGTTCGGAGCAATGATGCTCCACATGCTGCTGTGCGAGGGACTTGGAAGGCAGCCCACATTTGAGGGCTCCTAAAGGGAAAGCAGCTTCTCCCTGAGAGCGTTTTGGCAAAAACAGTGTTATTTAAACACAACAGTTTATTCAGTCAAAGTAAATAATAATTAAATAAACCAAATTAAAATCAGGAATGCTCCAATATATTCTCAGAAGCATCTGAGCACTTAACTCAGCTCCTTGTGGGAGGAGCACAGGCTCATTTCAGGGCTGGAGGGCTTGGTGCTGGGAACATGGACAGTGACAGGATGGGATGGGATGGGATGGCGTGGCGTGGCGTGGTGTGGCATGGCATGGGAGTGCCTCTGCATCCTCCCCAGCTTGGGCTGCTGGTGTCAGCCCAGTTCAGCCTCCCAGTGCAGTCTGCTCTTGGTCCTCAGGGTCCCCAGCCCTGGCTCCTGGCTTCTGGGCTACCCCACACCCACGGGGCAGAGCAGAGCTGCCCTTGTTCCCCACTTCTGCCCTGTGCCCTGGGTTAGAAACAGCTGGAACAGATGTACAGGACTCGGCCAAACAGCCAGGGAGGGATCCCCAAATCTTCTGATTCCAGATCCCGAGGACATCCACTCCTGCTGGGCTGTCGGGACAGGGGACACACGAGAGCATCCCAGCCCTGAGACACAGCTCGTCAGCAGGATGTGTGTCAAACAGGACTTAATTATACCTCCACAGTGACTTTTCCCCCATGTCCTCATTTCCCTGCATCCTCAAACAATGTGGAGTGTCTTCATCTGCGGTGCAGAGCATTTCGTTAGCTCAGGCCTCCTGTGCTGGGCAATGCTCTCTCCTTCCATCAGCATAATCACAATAATGATAAAACCAATGAAAACACGCTGTTTGTGAGAGCATCCTTAGGAAGCCCGGGATTCTGGAGAGCTG
Source organism: Vireo altiloquus (assembly GCA_013396875.1). Classification (NCBI taxonomy): domain Eukaryota; kingdom Metazoa; phylum Chordata; class Aves; order Passeriformes; family Vireonidae; genus Vireo; species Vireo altiloquus. Next base: position 93,253 of record VZRF01002579.1, read on the forward strand.
CCAGCTGCCCTCGGGGCAGGGCTGCGGGCAGGGAGTTCCCGCCTCGGTCTCTGCTTCTGTTCTCAGCTGGCAGAGCATTGCTGAAGGCCGCTGGCTGGGGAAGCACAAATGTCACCCACGTTTGCACACATCTTTATCTGTTTTCCTGTGAAAACATCACGATATGTCTCTGCTGCTGGCAACGCTCAAAGCAAAACAAGGCAAAACAAAGCAAAACAAAGCGAAACAAAACAAAGCGAAACATCCCCTCTCTGGCAGCTCCCAACTCAAGGAACTGGGGGCGATGCCAAGGGTGCGAGGCAGGGCTGACCTGCGCGGTTCCTTGAGGAGCACCTTGAGGAGGCACGGCTGAACCCCAGCAGACCCCAGGAGGCTGGTGCCTCTCACACCCTCGGCCGCGGTGCCGCCGTTCACGGCCAGATCACTCAGTCGTCGCTGGCCTCGTGTCACCAACCCAGCGCCAGCGAGCCCGACAAATAACTGTTTGCAGCTGTCATTAGCTGAAAACAAGGCGAATCTGCATATGCTTAGTCTTAATTAGGCAGCTTGGCAAGGAGCCCTCGCTCGCTGCTACCAAACAGCCATTTCGCTCACAAAAGGGTGACAGCAGCCCCGGCGTGTGCACACACAGACGCACACACACAGCGGATGGACAAACGCCGGCGAAGTCTCATCCTGTCTCGGCCCCACGGAGGGTGATGGGGCGGAGGGTACCCGGCCGGAGCTGCCCCATCCACATCCCCAGCCCGGGACGCACGATAACGATAGCGGAGCTGATGGGAATAAAACCCGAGGAATTTCGCTCCTCAATGCACCATCGCTAATTACTCAATTCTCATTTACCTCTCAAAGGCACGGGCGTTGGCAGAGCTCGCGGGGGCATTTCCATGGAGGACGAGGAGGAGGAGAGCCCGTTTGGAGGGACCCGCCGGGGCGGGCTCTTGGCAGCAGCTTGGCGCGGGAGCGGCGCTGGATTAGAGCTTGGAATTTGCGAGCGAAGCCCTCGCTCCGTGGGAAGGGAAACCGGGTCACGGGCTCGGCAGCGACGCGTTGTCCCCTCGTGCCCGGCGCTGACGTCAGCCCGGCGAGCGGGGCAGCACCGTGCCAGAACTGCCCGAGCTCCGCTCAGCCTCTTCCTCTTCACCACCATCCTCCTCCTCCTCCAAAACCCTCCCGGTGCCGCCGCTGTCCAGAGGAGCCCGGCACGGCCCAGCGGGCGCTGCTCCATTGCCGTGCACACCAATACAGCCGTGACGGGTCTGCCAAGGTGCCACTGCTCGCCACGGAGCCGGGACTTGTCCCCAGAGGCACCGCGCTTCACTCGGTACCCGCACTGCTGGCAAGCTAGGGCACCGGGGCCCACGAAACCCCGGGGATGGCTGCAAGTAAATGCCTGGAGAGTCACCAAATCCTTAGGAAAAGTAGCCCCAAAGGCAGATTTTGGACAAAGCAATCCCGTTATTCCTAGCCTGATGCCCCCCTGGACATGGCAGTGCCAAGTGCCTGTGCTGCCTTTGCAGTGCCTGATTCCAAGCTTTATCAATTTACAGCGTATTGTGCACAGAAGGGAATAGAAAATAAGGCTGGGAATCATCGAAACATTTCACTTTTAATTGAACTAGAGTCTGAGATTATACAACAGGGAGGCCAAATGAAAGACATTGACACCCAAGAAAACTCCTCTACCTGCCGTCCTGAGACGAACACCAGCACAGGGCTGTGGCACAGCGCGGCCATGCCGCAAAACCTCTTCAACACCTCAACAGGTTGAACTGGGCATTAGGACAGACTTCAACAACAGCTTTCCAGCACAAGGTTATATAAAAAATACATAATATTACTGGATTTATGGAGCTATTCCATAAAAAAAGTTCAGAATTTGATTTCAGTGCAAGTCTACTCATTAACTTGAATCTCAATAATAAAGCGCTTAACACATGCCAGCTCAAGAATCCCATTTCCCTGATTCCCGAATTTTCAATTTCATTAGGTCAAAGCACACAGAGAAGTCCAAAATCAACCCTGTTTTCCAGCCTCATCCTGACAAGCACAGAGTGCGCCAAGAGAGACTTCGAGGGTGCTTTTCCTGTGCTACCACTCTGCCCCACACATAGCCAACCCCGGCCAAGCACCTGTAACACCATAACTCACCTGTGCTTTTTCATTCTGGAGAGCAAAAATGGGAGCAGATGAACTGGAAATCTGCTTTTTCTTGGGCAGAAAACACCTGGAATTCACCAGGAAGGCCTGACATTAAAAGGCACAAAGTCCTGGCACTGAATTCCAGCAGTAATCCTGGTGTGCTCTTGTTTTACCTTTCAGGATGCTCCATCTCTGACCCAGGACGTCCAAGGTGCCAGCTCACCCCCAGGAAAACCAGGATGAAAGTCCCTATTTTACCATTTCTGTGCTGCTCAGCCCTCAGGATGGCACCTCTGCAGGAAAGCAGGAAATGCCACTTCCCCATACAGCACTGGCACCCCAAACTCTGGGCAAATACCACGGCCAAGGGCTGTCACTGCTCAATCCAGTGGTCATGGGGGTCGTGCCCTTAATGACACCCATTCCTCCCCATTCTGGTTTTGATGGCTGAGCAACACACCCACTGCCACCTCTTTGTTAAAATCACATCTTAAAATTATCCAGCTAATAATTTCCATTTTCTCTCTCCCGTCACTGCTCACAACAAGATCCTGCCTTTCCAGGCTTCCCGGTCCCCTCCCTTCTGAGCTCCACGTAGCACAGAGGGGTCAGGGCTGTCAGGTAGTCACCCCCATTTCCAACACTCACCAAAAAGTTCTGTTTAACACATCAACACCTGGTGAGCAGCACTGGAAGAGAAAATGCAAATTACAGGGAGTTTAACCCCTGTGTGCAAAGGTGTGCTGGCAAATTCCAAACTGGTTTCAGCTGGAAGGGACATTAATGACTACACAGTTCCGACCCCAAGGGACAACAGCTTTCCAAACGAACCAGAACAAAGCAGCCAACATGACAGCTTCGCACGTAACGTTAACTTAAGCAGTCAGCGGCAGCTCTAATAGGGGCTGCAGCTTTGGGGCCACGTCCCACATTCTATCCTACAAACCCCTAGCTCCTTGGCACATGGAGCAGCACACCACCCCCAGCAACTCCTCACCCTCCACCAGGGCAGGTCCTGCCAGTTTTTCCAAAATGAAACCCCTTTGTAAGTTATTTTTCCCACACAACAGTTCCCAGCACCCTTTTTCTCTGGCACTACTGTTAGAATCCCGGAACGGTTTGGGCTGGAAGAACCTTAAAAGCCCACCCAGTCCCACCCCTCTGCCCTGGGACACCTTCCACTAGACCAGGCTGCTCCAAGCCCCATCCAACCTGGCCTTGGACACCTCCAGGAACGGGAAGAGTTGGGATGCTCCCTGCTCATGGGCAACGCCCAATGGAAATCTCACATTCGGTCATTTACTGAAAACTTTTTTTATTGTAATCAAAAAGTGACATAACAGGGCTGTAATGTATTCTGCATTTCATCCGCCGGTATTTGGTAACTGGTACCAGCTGCTTCTGCCAGGCAATTAAAAAAAACCCGAATGTGAAAATCTTCACAGTACAGTAAACTCCACCCAAACTAATTAATGGTGGTTAAAAAGAAGATGCCCCAGCAAAACCTTTCATGTTACATGGTCACAACTCACAATTCTGTACAAAATGTTCACTTTTATAAAGCTCTGATGTAAAAATCAAATAATCAAGCAGCAATATTTTAAGTGCAGCACAGGGTCTTTCATGTCATTATTTACAACGCTTGAAGTCGTTTACATTTTAACAAAATTCTTACAGATGACTTAGTAATTAAGTCATTTTTTCATTATCTGTCGGTTTATGTCGTGACAGATTTCACTTTTTGGTCATCCTTCTCTTTATCTTTGCTCTTCTTCGATTTTTTCTTCTTGTGTTTGTGTTTTTGGCTCTTTTCCAATTCTGTTTCATTTCCCACATGTTTCTTATGCTTCTTGTGTTTCTTGTGCTTCTTGTGCTTCTTCTTCTCTTTCTTCTTTTTCTTTTTCTTGCTGTCCTGACTCTCCCCTGAGCTGGCACTGCTGCTGTGGCTCCGTGTCTGGCTCTCAGAGGGGCTGTGGCTGCGGCTGCGGCTGATGCTGGGGCTGCTCTGGCTTTGGCTCCTGCCCGCCTCCGGCTGCTCGGTGGGAGCCGGGACCGCCGGCTCCTCTTTCACCTTATCCACAGCCTTTTCCTTCACTTCCTTGGGCGTTTTCCCTGCGGCCTCCTCATCCTTTGCAGACACATTGCTCTCGCTGTCGCTCTCGTTGTAGTCTGGCACAAAGGCAGCCTCGTCGGTCTCGCGGGTGAGGTCGGATGAGAGGCGCGCGGCGCTGCTCACCGGCGGCTTCGGCTTTGCCACGCCTTTATCGCTCTGACCCGCCACGTTCTCCTTCTCCACTTTTACTTCTGGCGAGTCCTGTTTCACAGGTGGTTTATTCCCACCTGGCTCTTTCTCCTTATTGCTCTTGACTTCTGGTACATGCTTCTCTTTCTCTTTCTCCTTCTCCTTCTCTTTCCCCGGGTTTTTATCTGGAGGTTTGTGTTCCTCGGCGGGGCGCTTGGAGTCATGCACAGCTTTGTGCTCCGCAGGCTTGCGCTCCCGTGGTGGGCTGTAGCTGCTTCGCTTGGCCTCCGCAGGGCCCTTTTTGGGTGGCTCCACACGCTCCTCTCTCGGTTTGCTCTTCTGCACTGCTGTGGAGTCTCTGATCCGGGATGGGGAGTCTTTCCTCCGTGCTGATTCACTCTTCTCATCCCGGCGCTTGGAACTCGAATGCTCCCTGCTGCCATCATGGTCAGACTTCTTGTCTCGGTTGGGAGTGAAGTCCTTTGCAGCGGAGCCACGGCCACTATCATGTTTCTCTGAAGATCTGCCATCTTTGGAAGATTGAGATATAGTTTTTCCATTTCCTTGTTCAGCTGCACGTTCTGAGTGCTCTTTTTCTGGCTGAAGACTGCTCTTCCTCTTCTCAGAGCTGTCCTTGTCTGACAAAGAATGATCCCGGTCTTTGGTTTTTCCTTTTTCACTTGACATGGAACTTTTTGAACTCTTGGCATCGTGTTGGGTGCTTTCATAACTTGCCTCTTTTGCAGCTTTCTGTGTTTTCTCCAGAGGGTCTGTCTCCTTTTCAGTGTGTTTGAGGGGGTTTGGTGCCTTTGCACTCACAGGTTTGATAACACTGGTGGGTTTTCCTACACTTGGGGGCACCTGGGTGGTGGATTTGATGTCTTCCTCTTCAGACTCAAAGTCATCTTTATCCCACTTAGACTGAGGGACCTGGATCATGATAATGACATCCTCAGCAGGGGCTGTTATATCGTTGTTATACTCCTCCAGGGTCTTAATGACAGTTCGTTTGGTGTCTGGCTTCTCCTCAGGTTTCCTGACAGGGCTTCCCCCAGTGGAACTCGTGCTGGGAGGAAAAACATGGACATTGGTAATGGAATGCACACACAGTCAGCTTTGGGAACATTTTATAAACTAGCTTGTGTTTCAATTCTAAATTCTCAGCATTTTTCCCAAGGATGTTCAATTAAGTGAACAGACAAGAGAAGGGCTGAGTCCAGTGGCTGAGATTATGAGCCATCAATTAATTTAGTATCTTGCTACTATATATTTAATTAACAAAGACACAAGATTATCAGATTAGAGACTGTCTGATCTGGTAATTCCTTCATGTCCTATTTCTCCCAATGGAAGATAAATTAGATATCCACCATTCTTTCAACGTGAAAGCAAGCAATTACAGAGAGGTACAGACAGCCAAAGCTTTATCCTCATGTTCCAGTGTTCTTCCTTGGAAAAATTGACATTTTAAAAGCTTTTTAGATTACCAAGACACTATCTTAAGTCTCCAACAAATGTTTTGAGTTTGCATCACCAATGAACTAACCCTACCGGTTTCCTGTGCAGTACAAACTGCTCATTTTCCTTAACAACTCTGAGTTTGACCCAAGTGTAGTTTCACAAGGAAGATCATGGATTATTCCCTCATTTAGCACAAATTTAGCTGTTTCTTTCATTAGGCACCATAAAGAACTGGAGGGGGTAAAGAAAGAAAAGGAAAAGAAATGCTGAGGTACCTGGTGTAATCCACAAGAGTCGAGCTAGCGCCATCAGCTGCCGTCACTTTCCTTCTTGCTTTTCCCTTTGTCTTTTCCGCTTTAACTTTGCTGCTGCTGGGCTCAGGTTTCTCCACAGCTTCTTTTCCAGGTGGCACATTTTCTGCGCTCACAATCTTTTTTCCAGTTTCTCGGTTAAGTTTAATCTTTTTGGACGGGTTGTTAAGAAAAGCAGCTTTATCCTTTTCTGGTGTCCGCTCTCCTTTTTCCCCCTCGGGCTCAGCCTTCCCCTTGGGCGATGTTTTCAATTCTGCAGTTTCGGGTTTAGAGGCCTTTGTGGAAGTGGCTTCATGTTCTTTATCAACCTTTTCCTCTGCTTTTCTTTTCCTTTTCTCAGGTTTGGCATCGGAAAGTTTGCTTTTCTCAGCAGGTTTTTTTGACTTATCTTCCTTGCTGGAGGGCTTCTCTGCCTTGGCTTCTTTAGGATGTTCCTTCTTTGCCTTCTCCTCCTTGGCTGGTCTGGTTTCTGGGTGATCCTTTGTCACTTTGGGATGAGCCTTCCGTGGGGTACCAAGAGCCTTCTCATCCTTCTGAGAGGAAGAGGTTTTAACACTGTCTGTCTTTGGCAGCTCTTCCTTGACTTTTTTCACAGGAGGTTCTGTTCGAGGAGATTTTTCACGATCGGGGTCTACCTTTTCCTGGGAAGCTTTAGCTGGTTTTGCTACAGTGTCTTTCTTCGGAGCAGCCGCCACTTCAACTTTCCGCTTTGTCTTCTCAATCTTCGCTTTTGGCTTATCCTTCTCTTTCTTCTCCTTTTCAGACACTGGTTTGAAAGCAATGGAATCTGCTTCCATAGGCTCATCCCTTACAGGGGTGGCATCATCCCTGCTTGGCAGCATGAATAGAGAGTCTGTTTTAGCATCTTCTGTTGGAACTGGCTCTCTAGGTTTTCTTGCCCCTTCTAACAGCTCAACATTGGGAAATACCTCATTCTCATCCCCTTTTCTTCTCTTACGGTGTTTTTTATGTTTATTGCCTTTGCCATCTCCCATGGGATTTTCCACCTCCTTCTCTTTTGATTTTGTAGGATCCTTGACGCCATGGCTCTCTCTCCCAGGCTTTTCAGGGTAGTTTCCAGCTATATTACGATTCCTGTGGCTCTGCCCAGCGGGATACTCCTCCCTCCGCCCCCGAGCATAGGGTGAATTCTCTCGTCTGGTCCCAGGTGGGCCAAACCTTTCTGGAGAGAAGTTCTCTCTGTTCACCGGAGGCCGTGGCTGAGCACCAACAGCATAGCCCTTGTAAAACTTCTCGTACCACTCTCTGTAGTTCCTCTCCCACTCTCTGTATCTCTCCTTCTCAAAGGGGTCTCTGAAGTCCACTGAGCGGCCATAGTAAGCCTTCATGTCATATGGGGGGACCTCTCTGTAGCGGTTGAAGTACTCGCGCTCGGCCTCACCCTGCGGGACAGTCCGTTTGGTGGGGGACTGGCCTCTGAACACCGGAGACCTAGAGCGGGAGTGGTAGCGCCTGTACGGGGGCGAGCGGGAGCGGGAGCGGTGATAGCCGTGGGACCGGGACCGGGAACGGTAGTTCCGACTCTTCCCTTTGCCTCGTCTCTGATACGGCGGCGACCGCGAGTAGGAGCGGGAATGGGAGCGGCTAAAGGAGCGCGAGTAGGAGCGGGAGCGCGACGAACCTGAGCGTGACTTGGAGTAGGTATACGAGCTTCTAGAGTAAGATGAAGCGCTATAGGGAGACTTGGACCTTAAAAAAACACAACACAAAAAAAATAAATGAAGTTAATTCCAAACAGTCATTGTCCTCAAATCTTTTCCTCCCACATTTACTTTTTCTCTCCTCTCCACATGCTTATGTCAAAGCTTCTTTCAGCTGCTGACATAAAGCTACTGCAAATTGAAGAACTTGATAACATGTAAAAGTTTCTGCTCACAAGACAGAACAGCTGCTGCTTTGTTAGTGTCAGAACACATAGAAGGGTCAGTCTACTTCCACTCACTCTATCACATGAGCTACCAGAGCTACAGACAGATTTCAGGTGGTTACACTGGCCTCTACTGGTACGGGAACACGCACATTTGTCACTACTTGGCAACCACATGCAGTGCAAATCATTTTTGTTGCAGTAAGATGCAAAAAGAGCAAATCTGAGTGGCTACAGTGCAGAATCAGACATCGAGAAAACACCACTTGGCCTGAAGACAGCAAAGCCCAATGTTAAAACACCAGCTCAGTCTAGTTAACATCACCCCTTTTTGGGAATTTGGACAGGATGCACAATCCTAATACTGTAAAGGACCTACAGACAGGCCTGTGGAATCCACACTGCCAGGCAGGTGTCCCAACAACGTCCTGCACATCCCTCCAGCTCTAACCAAGGCAAGTGACAGTATTGCAAGAAAAATCCCATCTAAAAGCTTCTAGCCTCAATCTCTAGTCACATGCCCCAGTGCCATGACTCTGGGAAAGCTCCTGACAGCAATGCTAACAATTACGCCTGCCCATGGGATTTTTGGGGACAGAAAACAGCTAACCTCAGGTTTTTCTTCTACTATTTTTTAATGAATCATTTCACATGATTCATATGTTCAGTAGCATCATTCCTCCTCTCCAAGTCCCTCACCAATTTCAGATTTCCTTACAAATAAGTCTGAGCTTTAAATTCCCAAGAAAAATTTAACAACACCAACAAAAAAGTGAAAAGCCCCCAGTTTGCAGTCCAGGTTCAAACATCTCATGTATCCACGTGAGATGGACAAAAGCAGAAATGAGAAAATTTCTCTCACCTATCTCCTCCAAACTGCTTGGAGTGCTTGGTTACAATCAGAATAGTGAGACGCTGAAAATCCAGCCCTTACAGCTATTCTGTTCCTGGCCTCCTCAGGGCTGTCAGGCAGTGAAGGACATCACTGCAGAGACACCTTAGCAAGACAGATCCTTAATGCTCCTTAGTGCCTGCTGCCCAATGCTGATTCAGTCACCTGCAATCTCTGCCACGCTGGAGTCAATAACCTGCGTATGACACTCCTGTCACTGCTCATCCCTCAATCATCCAATCCATCTAACGACAGGGAGATGGAGTGGAACTCCTCCTGATTCCTCTAGACAATCTGCTTCTCCATTACGGACATGTAAAGCAGTTACCTGGAAAACGAACGCCTACGCTCCTTTTGAATCTTTTTATATTCCATCAATTCCTTAGCAAAATCATTTGTAAACTCATCAAGTTTGGACTTTTTCTTTTCCCTGTTAAAATAAGTTTGACCTTTATTACAATTATAGTTTGACCTTTATTACAAAAGACATCAAGAAACAAAACATGGCCAATATGAGAAAATGTTTACTGCATGCAATGCAAAAGGTGAACATCCTATTTAAGCAAAAACAGTTCCTACAAGTTTTAGGAAAAGTTTTAGAATTACATTTGTCTCGGTTTAGCTTTGCATATTTACCATCTGCAATGAAAAAGTATACTGGAAGAAATATTATGTCCCTTTTGCTTAGGTCAGATGCACTTTAGTGTAACCGCACAGTCCAATATGTTCCCCCGATACAGACATGAAAACAAGGCAACGTTAGCGAGCCAAATACTTACTCCTCTTTAAGCCTCCGTTGCTCTCTGTAAAACTCCTCCCTAGAGAGAGGAGGTGCTTGTGTCGTTGGGATGGTGTTTGAATGAGCCGCTGGCACTGCTGTTGGGACCCAAGCTGATGACATGTTTGCAGGAGCTGGGGGATATCCGGGAGGGGGGACAGGGTACCCAGCGGATGGAGGCTGCCCAGGTGGAAACTGAGGAGGAAACTGTGGTGGTGGTACCCCCGGAGGAAGAGGAAGTGCATGGGGTGGTGGAGGATACAAGGGAGGTGGAGGCACAGGCACAAAGACTGGTGCTGATGCTGGCAGTGATGGGGCCTGAGTCCTTTGGGCACGGTCACTGTGCGGGCGTCCTCGATTTGAACTTTAAAGAAACCCAAAAACACGTGTCACTGTTTGTCACAGCCTGCCCTGAGCGTACAGAGGAAAGCGAAGCGGCAGCACGGCGGGAGCACTCCTGGTTCTCACTGGTCTCCGGCTTTCTGTTCACTTGAGACTACACTCAGTCCTGGAGCCTCATATTCGCCTTGCACATCCTGGTCCCAGCAGCTCCCTCAGCTTTCTCTCCTTACACTCAGCTTTGGGACCATGGGCGAGGCTGCCATGAGACCCCCATCTCCCACGAGCCAAGCACCCACTGCTCCTCTGCCCCTTCTGGATACACTTTGAGCTCCACACTCCTGAGCTTCCAAGCACTGCACAGGAATTAACTCACCTCTCAGACCTCTCCTAACCTCTCCCACATTTGCTTCCTGAGCTCCTGTCTCACAATGTATTTGGCCTGTTCTTGTCCCTGAACTGTTTTTCTCTTGTTTACTGGATTTGACATTTTAGATAATCTGGGGGATGAAGCTGGGATTTTTGTTTTGATTTATCTTTCAGACTTTATAAAAACAATGACCCTTACAACCTGGCTGTAAAAAATCTCTAACAAATGAAGGACTAATTTGACAGTGCAGTAACAGATAAACAGGCTCTTCTCTCCAATGAGAAAAAGCAGCTTGGCACTTTGAGATGACTGAACTGCAGAAATACAAAATTGTCATAAAAATAACAGCCTCTAATTTTTCAGTAATTTGCTAAATCAGTATCAACTAAGTTGTTAAAGAAAGAATGTTGGAGGCTGATTTCTACTGGGAAATCAATTTCTTCAGCCCTATTCAGCCAGTAATCAAAAGAGTGCTTTTCCATCTGATCTTTTAATTACATTTAATTTTTATATGTAATTTTGGTTTCCTCTGAAAGTGTTCATTATTCAGAATCTTCTTTTCAATTATGTACTGGAGTTTTATTGTTCAATAATCTTACTGTAAGCACAGGTCCCCTTTGTTAAAGCTAATTTAAATAAAGCCACTTGAAAATTAATTACCACTTGTATTCTCCACAACTATTATTTCATTATACATCAGTTGTTGTCTAAGTGATGCGTTACAGACTAATTTAACCAGTTACAACTAGTAATACATTGAATTTCTCTTGAATACTTACAGTTCCCAGCCTGGCCTGCGAAGTGCACCAGCTCTCATTGGATGACCTGTTGCAGCGGGGACAGGAAAAAAAATTCCCAGTAAGTTTATCTGAAGACAATTTTTGAGAAGAAATTCTGAAGTTGTAGTTTCTTACCAGTTGTGGGTATTGATTGTCCTTGAGGGCCCAGAAGACTTGGTATCGCTGGTTGTCTCAGTACAGGAACCTGATAGCCCTTGGGAATAAATGCCAACAGTCACAAAATAAGCTCTACTAGAACATAGGAATCATTGTATGTGTTGAAATAAAATTTACCTTCTCTTCCAACAAACTGCTGATTGACAAAGGGGAAGATTTGGAAAGCTCAGCAGCAGTCATTAGAGCAGGAGGCAAAACAGCATCAGCATCGCTACAAAAAAACCACATTTTTATGACTGAAACACTGAAGTGAAATATAATATATATTTTGAAATATAAAGTCCAAGAAGAGAAAAGGCTGATTTCACTTAATGAAAAAAATATTTTAAAATAATCACCAGATTTACAACTGTGAAGTTGGCATGCTCCAGAGGAAGCACTGCTTAGGAGTCTTTGGATATTGGCATTTAAGAGAGAAAGCTCTCTGGAAAAATATTTGATTAAGCAGCACTTGAAAGGATAAGAATCCATATAACTCATGCACTGAACCTCAGCTATGGAAGATGCAAGAACTGAAATTCCATTAGAAAATGTTTCTGTGCTGGTTCAGAGACTGCCTCAGAGGCTCCTCTGAAATGTGATCCTTGTACTGGTGGCATAGCTGAGCCTGGACACAGTGGCTCTGTGCATCCAAGGCAGCAAGTTTAAACGATATAACCCTAAACACTGGTACAAATTTTTGCATGAAAATATTATTTCTTCAGTACTGAAGAGAAATTAATGAGACACTAAGGTCTGACAGAACCAAGTGGCTACTCTAGGAATGGCTGGCCACTTCAAATCAAAACCAGTCCCTCCTTCAGGGGCAAATCTGTGCTGAATGACTGGTAAGGGAACCAAACAAAAATGCTGCCAAGAAAATTCTTGCATGAGGTACATGTTCTACTTACCAAAGTGTCCTCATTCTAAGTAAAAACATGACCACAACTTCCACAATGACCTGCAGCTGAAACTAATGATACCTAAGGTGCTAGCTAGGAAGCACAAGAAAAATCTAAGCTAACCATGTTGATTTCTTTTATATTCCTGTTCATCTCCAGATTTCCTTACCGAAAAGGTCCATCTGGCTTTTCCCCACGGCGAGAAAGGGACACTGCTGGAGGGAGATCAGAGACAACCACAGAAGACGGATTCACTGGCAGCCCAGCTGCCATGGACGGCCCAGGGCCCAAGGATGAGAGGGCGGAGCGGGAAGCCAGGGAGGCCAGCGGGATCATGAGCGGGTCCTGCTGCCTGGCTATGGCTGGCCGCATCAGCGGCTGCAGGTTGCGCGTTATCGTTTGCCGCATCAGGGGGGGCGGTGGAGGCGGCGGTGGCAGCTGCTGCTGCTGCTGCTGTTGCTGCTGCTGCTGCTGCTGCTGAATCTTACGGAGCCTTTTTGTGTAGCCAGTTTCATTTTTGAAGTTGTTGACAGCCTAGAGGTAGGGAAATATGTTTGAAAAGGTGATAATAAACTTCAGTAGAAACATGAACAAAAGCATCCTTAGAGAAAAATCACTGTGTTACTCAAAGTGCTATTAATCCTAAACCCAACCAACACACAGCTATGAACACATTCCATGAAACTCTGCTATCAATGACTGGTACCTCAGAGTCTCTGGATTAAAAGTACTTTGCTGTTAACACTCAATTTGAAAGTGAGGACATTCCATTAAAGACAAGTGTGTCCTGAATTTGCCAGATTGTTTCTAATGAGCTGTAGGCTTCTGTAAAAACAGATAATGTATTTGAAAAGTAAACTTAGCCTTGTTTAGTTCAGCCTTGCTTAAGGAGATCTAAACAAATATTTCCGTCCCTTTCAGTTCTTTACAAATACATTTTTCCAACAAAGAATTCAGGCTAAAGTCACCACATTACCTGGCGCAGAAACTTGTTGGCAATTAAAGCATCGGGAGAAACATCTGTCTGATGGCAGGTAGGGCATGTGTGTTCCTCAGATTCCAGCAGTGCTGTTCTAATACCTGGGAATAATTGGAATATCAAAGTTTTTAGCCAAACTAAGTAAACTTTTTTGGTTCTCATTAATTACAAAAACAAGCATAAGATTAATGGGGAAATATGGTCTTGAATGGAAAGCATGCAGCTGTAAATGTTCTATAGCGCAAAAAATTGGGACAGGAACAGGTTGCCCTGAAAAGCTGTGGTATCCCTGGAAGTGTTCAAGGCCAGGTTGTACGTGGCTTGGAGCAACCTGGTCTAGTGGAAGGCCTCCCTGCCCATGGCAGGGAGGTTGGAATGAGATGAGCCTTAGGTTTCCCTTCAACCCAAACCATTCTGAAATTCTACAAAAATTTCTAGCATACAGCAGAGAGTTGATATTTCACTGTGGTAACATGTAAAGATGCAGAGCAGACTGGCATGTGACATCTCAACTGGTCTTTTTTCCACTCTAGTACAGCAAAAAGTCATTCCATGTTAATGAATAAAACATTTCAAAAAAACATGAGGAGCTTTGAGTTCTCAACGTTTTAACCAGCTCTATAGAAGAATGTGGATGAAATGCCTCAATCTCAGTTCTTTGTAGACTGCAGTAAGTGCCCAAAGTTGGAGATAGAATTCTTTGTGAGGGAAAGGGCTATGAACAAAATAAATTCATTTGATATCTAATACTGTAACCACCTGCACTAATATGCACTCCCCTCATCCTCCTTCCTTCTGCAGGTAAAGAGGATTTAACGAAATACTTAAGGGGGGAAAAAAGCTTTCTGCCTTTTTTTCCACCACCTACAAGAGGAGTCTTTCCCTGTTCAGGACACGCTGGAGTATTCAATAGAACTAACACAGCAATTTCCTTATCTCCTATTTCTGCTCTCAGAATCTGATGTTTGGAATTAACAAATCTGGCAGCAACACTTACATTCATCACAGTAACTGTTTCCACAGCAGGGAATAACAACCGCATCCGTCATTATATCCTTACAAATGAGACACAACAGCTCATCTGGAATAGGATCATCTTCTTCTGAGGAGGAGGATGGCTCCTCGGGTAGGAAGGGAGGCTTTTCCTTCTTTCCAATAGCATAAGCTTCCCTGGAAGTAGGGTGGGGAAAGCAAAAGAAAAAAGTTAAAGGGAAAACTCTTCCAAGCTTTGAATTTTATAAAAGAAAGGTAATATGTGGAATTCTTCTCCCTGCCCATCAGCCTTCCTAAACACAGCTGTTCAGTTTGAACTACTTTTCTATAGCCCAAACACAAGAAGAGGGAGGGAAGAATTCTCCTGCAGAACTATCCCGTTCATTGGATCAACTAAGAAATCAGTTCAGACTAGAAAAATATTTGACAGCTCATATCAGGTAAAATGAATCCCAGTTCTCCTTTGCCACAGGCTAAATGTAAATTGGAGGTTCAGGATAAAGCTGGTCTCCAGGTAATTATGTTTTCCAGCTGAAAGAAGTCTGTGTTACAGTTTCCGAAAAAGGACATCCAGGAGAGACAATCAGAAGGGCTACCAAGTGTATTTTAGAACAGCCACTGTGCTCAGCACATGCAATTGTTTTCCCAGCTTATAGCAACAGAAAACTTGAGCCTGCTTCACATCTGAGGGAGGGAATCACAGTCCAACAGCTGCTTTATTACACTTTACATGAAACCTTTGAAAGACAAACTAGAAGTAAAATGAGCTCCCAGAGAGAATAATCCCAATTACAAACCCTGCTGAAATGTTCTGCACAAATAGTCTCAGCACACCCTACATTTAACCAGCTCCCAGGGTGAGCAGCAGGACCCCCTATTTTAATGTTAGACAGCAGCATGGATTTTAAAGCTGATATGGCGCCAATGCTTCCTCCCCACAATTCCATTTGCTGGCCGATGTGGCTGCACTGCCACTCGCACATTACTGCCTGGTTTCTCTCATTCCATTTTTGGATCAGTCCAATCCCATACTTACGCATCTATGGTTGGAATTGCGTATTTCCCAGTGTTGGTCAGCATGGCACCCTTTGTGTTGGGGTCCTTCACCTCCATCATAAAACTTCTTGGAATTCCTGTGCTTTTTTTAATTCTGGGAACAGACTCAAAATTTTTGTCCTGTTAAGAAATGCAGACATATCTCAAGGCCCATACTGAAAATGAGATTTCAATGACTATTTTAAGCACAAAAGCCTTTAACCCCCTCCTCTTACCTAGCATGTTGGACTAAAATACTCTTCCCTAAACGAATGCAGCCAGGGTGTTCCAGAGACCGGAGCAATGTTTTGAACTCAGAGACATTCTTTGGTTTAACTACAGGTTCCTTAAGGGTGAAATCCCCCAAACCTGTTCCTCCTCCACAGGGTATTTCAGAGGGAGCTGGATTCAGGGCTTGGAGATACTTATTTTGAGATATATCAAGCTATACACAGGGGTTCACATGGAAAGATCTATGGGAACATTTAGTGCCTCTAATCTAGCAAAAATAAAATTGAACATTTATAATTCCAGGTTTTTCTTGAATCCAAAGGGTTTTGCAACACTTGTAATGTAACCCTTGTATTTCACATCAAAAGATACAATTCTTACTGTGAGTATTCACGTGTTTGTCATGTAACTGTCCAGGTAAAAATTAAAAATTGAGCACCACTCCAAGTCTGCCAAATCTTACCCCATTCGTTGGACAGTTCTTTATGTAGTGCCCAGGTTTGCCACAGCGAAAACAGGTGTATGAGGGTGGAGGTGGCCCCACAGGTTTCTTCATGTAACTACAAGATTTTGGGGGAAAAAGGGAAAAGAGATTAATGTGTCTCTCTTGTTTAAAACAAACCATATCTACAATTTTTATATCAAAGAACAAGTTTCACATTAGCAACACTT
This sequence comes from Vireo altiloquus, assembly GCA_013396875.1. Taxonomy (NCBI): domain Eukaryota; kingdom Metazoa; phylum Chordata; class Aves; order Passeriformes; family Vireonidae; genus Vireo; species Vireo altiloquus. The sequence continues at coordinate 109,423 of VZRF01002579.1, forward strand.
ACTTGACTGGATCATATTCATGGCCAGACTGTGTCATCATAGCTTTTATTTTATCCTCCTCGGAAGCATTGGCTTCAGCCAGATTGGCGGTCTGTGCAACAGGTAATTATTTGACACACACATTAGAAACACATTTAAGCCCACACAGCCCAAGACAACACCACTCATCCAATCCTGTAAAGAGCAGCACTACACTAGCTGAGCTTGCATGAGAGCAGCTGCTTATACCAGATTTGTGCTGAAGATGGTCTGGGGAGTCCTTATGCCATGACATGATGTTTATGTGCCTGAGAACCTACTAGAAAAGAGCACTCTTGGGCACTCAAACCTTAGGCTCTGTTTGTACCTTACAGCAAGACTTGTGTAACCAATCCAATTTCCTTCAGAGAACTGAAGCTATGTGTAGATAAACCAAAATATCTGGTATTTTCACGCTGATTTTTAAGCTCCAGACTATAAGTAGGAGAAGCTCTCCACTTGACAAGGAATTAAGACAGATACAAGCAGCATTATTTACATTTTGCAGTATTAAAAGGACACAGAACTGCAGAGGTGGGGCAGTTAGGTTTGCTTGCTGAAACTCAGCTTCAGACGCACAAGTATTAATAGGATTAAAGGCTTTTACAATCCCTCAGCAAGGCAAAAACATTATTTTCAGCAGAAATTTGCCCATCAAGAGCTGCAGGCAGTCCAAACTTCATGTTCCCCCCTCCTAACTTCTTCCTGTGAAGTGATTTAACTACAGTGAACAAAACTTGCAGTTTTTTTCCAGTTGACTATGTCCTTTTAACACACAAATTGTAATATAAACCTTCTGCACAACTAGATCTTCAAATTACTGAAGCTAGCTGATTTTTAAGTCATATTTGTTCAAATGTTTTTATTACACACTAGTCCAGATACAAGCAGGGTCTAAGGGAGTGACTGTAAATGACTTGGGCCTTCAAGCACCTATCACTCAGCTCAAGCACTCATGGTTTGGTTTTGTATGCATTCATTCACAAAAGCAACCAACTAGTTTCAACATTTTATTAAATGGTTGTTTCATATACACAGTGTTTCTCCACAGTAACAGAATCCGGATCGCCAACTATGAAATCATTTCCATTAACAGTTACAGAAAGCTTTACAGATAATACTTGACTAATTTGTTTGAACCCAAACGGTTTACAAAACACATCGAAAAGCCACAAAACATTAGTAGGAATAGACCAAAATTCAAATATGGCATTTCATACATAGTAATAATCACCAGAGAACTGTTAACACATTGCCTCTGTGCTGAGCCAGGCTGCACTAGAGCGGTTAGAGGGAGTAACAGCACTGAGCCACTTGGTGTCATCTTCCTGCATTTTTCTGAAATACTTAAATTTCCTCAAAAGCTTAAATGTGTACCCCCACCCCCTGGACAGCTTTGCACATTTTAAAGTAAAACTTCACATGAGGTTACAGACCCGAGGACACGTTTAGGGACAGCACTAATGGGGACCAATTGGTGGCTACCTTCCAAAAGAGATATTTATATATATAATGTTGGGGTTTTTTTTGCCAAATGCACACAATTTAATTTCTGTAGTGAAGAGGGGGAAAGTTACCAGTGGGAAGAGATTTCATTTTATTAGAAACAAACTCCAGCCTTTATTTTGAGGACAAAGAACTAGCTGCTCTGCCTCAGACCCTCCCTACTCTACAGCCTGTAGCTTTAGGGACTGGTGGTTGAGCACTTGCCTGTCCACACAGTGCAGTCACTAGTGCTTTCCCAGACAAATTACACATTGGTGAGCAAAAATGCAAGCAGTTCCCGAGCAAAACATGGCATTACAACAGTTTCAGAAGGTCACAGCTGCTCAGATGCCACACATACACATTGGTATATTCCTATAAACAATGAGGTACATTTACACAATTTACACAGTCTGTGTTCAAACAAATTAGATTGGGTTGTCCACTGTATAGATCCCACAATTTATGGAATTGTGCAGCATTCAGAGAATGGGTCTGTAACTATGACTAGGGATTCAAAAATAGCCATGCAATTGTCCATGGTACAGAACCGCTTCTCTTGTGGCTGGTCACACCCCCCTGTAATGTCCGTAACTTACAGCCAATTAAATTCTTCTGTACAAACTGGGTTAGTTTCCAACGCAAAATTAATGAAACGTATGAAAAACGGTAAAACAGCTTCTGAAGAGCTTCTTCTTTGTGTCTTGAGGATGAGTAATACTGCAACATTATGCTGAGGCTGATAAGGTACTCCCCTTCTATCTTCCCAAACTGGGAACTACTCTTTACAGGATAGTATCAAAATATACACACATTTTAAAGTTAAAATAAGTACTTTAAGTTAATAAAAATTAAAGGGGGTTTTCCAATTACAACAGTTATCCACCTATAGATCACAGTATCAATTTAAAAATAGGAAGCAAACACTTTTTTAAAGTATTTGACAAGAATATATATATATATATATACCTTAGTAAGCTGGGCTAGAGAAATAGATGCAGAAGAGTCATCAATCTGTTCACAAAAAATTAAACACATATTCAAGTTCTACAGTCAGAACACAGCAATAGTTAACCTCTACTATAGTCTGAATGTCCGCACTATATCCCCCTGAGCATCACCCAGAGGCAATCCCAACCCAGTGCAATTTGTATTTATTCAAAACAAAGTCCAAATCTATGATGGTTTAAGAGTATCTACATGCTTATGAAAAAAAATTAAAATAACCAACCCCACTGGAGATCTACTTATTGCTCAGAATATCTCAGAGAGGGACCTCTGTCAAAAGGGTAAGGAAGCTGACAATTTTCAGTTTAAAAGGATTTTAAAAACTATTTAAGTTTAATTGAGGAAGAAGTATCACTCCAGGTAACTTAATATTTAGTGTAGCTTGTAAATGAATCAGTGAATGTCTCATCAGTTCTAAATGCACATAGTGATGATTTTGTGAACCCACATGTGCCTGTCAGAATGAAGGCCAGGCCCAGCATCCCTGAAACACACACCCTGCCCCTCCTGTCAGTACCCAAATAAACCCAAATAAAAGCCAATTGAGAACAGCAGCCACAATCTGCCACTTTGTCTGGAAAAAAACCTAACTGTTTAAATCATTTACATAAAGGTGTTTATAATGACAAAGTAGACTATAAAAATTAAGAAAACGGATTTCTTGTATGTTATAAGATCACAGGCCCTGCCACCCAAATCAGTTTGGAAAGTGTGAGAATTTAGATTATTCCTTGCAATCAGACCAAACCTGATCTTTAATAGCAGCTCAGTGCTAAATGAACAAAGGAAAGTGTAAAGCATACTGTTGATGATAAAAAACACGGATTCAGAGCACAAGCCTGGAACTTTTGTCTCCATTTTTCTCCTCCCAGCTGCCTACAGAACAGCTCTCAGGAATGAAGTCCTCAGGCTAGAAGCCAGAGAACTAGTGCTGAAGAGCAGTTTTACCACAAAGGTTAACTCAATCTAGTTCCTTCTGCAGTACACTGAATTAAATCATGCCATGAGAAGCACTTAAGCTAGCACAACAGTACCAGAAAGACACTTGAATCACTGCTATTTACACCTAAATTGCTCAAAAATGTAGAATAAAATTTCACAATGTGAACCAAACAGCTGTCCAAGAAGTCATGAAACAGGTCAGCAAAGAGATTAAAACCTTTCCTTAAAAAAGGTCTTGTCCTTTACTATGTAATGTAGTGGAGAATTCGAGGGAATAGTTTTAACAGACTCTGGGAAAAAGTATCTCCAAGCACAAGATGATTCCTCACACCAAGAAGTTGTTCCTCTTCTGTGTTTTCAGGAAAGCACATACAGCATTCCTGTATTTCTGACTACAGAGCTCTTGAAAATGTGTCTTTGGAGAAGAACACAGATCTAGACAAAAAGATTTTCATTCCTCTGCAACTCTTACCACAAGATTCACCTCTCCTTCTTTCCAGAATGCTTTGTACCTAGTTCTGTTCAAAAGGAGGTCTGCACAAGCATTTTGAAGCTTCATGCTCCATATGCCACTCTTTTACATGTGAAAAAGCAGGCCAGTGTTCTCTCAGGGCAGGCACAGCTATAATATTGTATTTTTTCAGAAATAAACAAGAAATTAGGAAAGCTCTAGCACTAAATGGTCTAGTACTGACCAGGAACTAAAACACAACAGTTAATAAACTATTAATTCTTTCCTCTATTTTTTTAGGAAGCTGCTATTATACAAATGCAGGCAATAGTCTAACTTCTTAAAGGAGGTGATACTGAACAGTTACCAAGAGCAGCAAACATGTACTCTTCAGTGCATTTGCCCACAGCCATCTTTTAATGATCCTACATTTTTGCCTAGTTTTTTCCTTTTAAATTTCTACTGAAGTATTTTCTGGCAGTCCCTCAAAAGAGTCAAATAGAAACAACATCTCCATGAACTTGTAGGCAACCGTAAGATAACAGTGCAGAATTATTGTAAGAAAGCAAAAAACAACCCAGAGAAATTTATCCCCCAACCCCAAACTCAACAGCCAATGTTTTAACTCTCATGTCATACAGCAGACTGAACAGAAACTAACATGAAGCCAAGTGGGCAAGGGGACAAAAAAGAGGAGGAAAAAGCTGATCTCACTGCTGGAGTGCTACACTGAAATAAGAGGGCCTTCCCCAGACCCCACAGCCTGGCTACACTAGAAGTTCAGCCAGGGAAGCTCCCAGTTGCACCTGATGGTGCTAAACCAACAGGCACAGTTTGGCCCTTCTGCAGCCTCTAAGGAGCCTGGAAGGCACCGAGACACTGACCCTTAAAGCAGAAAGGCTCCATGCCCTGGCTTTGGTTGTGCCAAGGGTGGAGTGATAGGTGGCAGAAGAGTATGACAATGAAGAAACACTATAAAGAAGATGCTTTTGTGCATCCTTTAAAAAAAGGAAATCTTAACTGATTTTAACTTTGCAGCTTTACTCTCCATCAATAACTGACAAGATTCCTAGTGATTTACTCCAACTACATCAAGACCCAGCTTCTGCTCTGAAATACATGCAGAAATATGTGTATTTAAAAAAAAAATAAAAAAGGCAAACAATCCCCCCACACCAAGACCTGAGTTAGTTTTAAGGATAAACTATTTGTGGCTCCAGCCCCAGAAGCTGCTGAGGCTGCAGGGCTTTTCCAGTGAGAGTGGGCCTGTATAGAGGGATGCAAGGCTTCCACCCTCCCAGACCAGGGACAGTCAGAGCACACCAGGGAATAGCTTTGCTTTTGCTTTCCTGCTGTTCTTACTCACGCTAAGTCTTCCCTCCCACTCTGGGATTTTTCCTTTTTTGAGACATCTACGTTAGCTTATGGTAAGATGCTACTGAGCAATGTAATACAGACATGCCAGGGAACACACGAGGCTAAAAGAATGTTAACTTTATTTATGAACATGTGGTTTGTGTTTATACACATGCTAGTAAACAAAAAGAAAAAGAACTGTTTTCAAGAAATAAAAACCCGTCTGGATTAGATCAAATACTATAAACGTGGTTTACATAAATGCATTACATTAACTGCTAGGGTCACTGGGCCAGTTCAACTAACTCCAACTCACAATGAGAGGCATTAATCTCCAAAAGGAATTTCAATCCATCAGCAATAGAATTATGGATGTTACATTAAGTGGTTTTAGACCTACACAGAGCAAGTTTTCAATTTGAGGTTGACTGTTTCCATGGGAACCAGAGGCTGTATTCTTCCCAGAACACAGCCCCAGAGTTCAGGAATTTCTAGATATCCTAATAGCTGATCAAGTGATCAGAACCAATGATCCAGGGTTAGTGTAATGCCTCACACCAGTCTAGTGAAGGAGAAGCAGTTATACTTAAAATAAAGATGAAAAATAAACCCCACCAAATAGTACTTTGATACTCTAAGGACTATTGGAAAAGCATAGTTGCACACAGTACTGACCCAAGTGGCACATCAAGATCTAGCCCATCACCAGGCATGGACTTCTGTGTGGGATTTTATGTTAGCAGCAGAACAACAATGTTTGCAAACCTGAAGGAAAATGCTGCCCCTTTTCCAAATGTGAATTCCAAGTGGTGGTATACTAAAGAAAGGCTTAACCTTTGGGAATTACAGCAGCAGCCAACCCTGGAGTCACCCAGATCCAAAAACGTGCTGCAGGCAGAAGTTAAGAAAAGTGACAGGGATTTTGCCCCCCAAATGCCCCAGGCTCTAACTTGGTGCCAAAATTTGTGTTACATATTGTCATTTGCTGTTGAACTAAACTGCTTCACCAGATAAAGAGGAGAGATCAAATGCAGAACTTTAGAATACCACTCTGTGTAGCAGTGATGTTGAAATTCACGTCAGGCTATTAAAAACATTTCTGTACTCAGGGGGGCCCAAACAATATCACTTCAATTATACAGTTTTAGGAATAAATACCCAAATATTTAAGGACACAAGAAAGAATCATTTAGCTGCACAGAACTGTCCTGAAAACATCTGGGATATGCTGGGTTTGGTATTTGTTTGAACCCCCAAGTCAAAAGTAAGGAACAGCACCAAGTTTCACAATAATGATTTCTCAGTGGTTTTTGATAACATTTTCAAAAACCATTAGGCAAAAAAAAGGTATTTAAAAACAAAAGCTAAGTGATACAATGTGAAAATGGCAAAAAATACACTCCAAACAGTTTTTATTGCAAGAAACAAAAAGCACACAACAACCTATACATAAACATACATATCACTAGCTATAGACAGACAGATGTAGAACATGGCACCATGTTCAGTGTGCAAACCTTGAGCCTACAGGATCTGGAAACGATCATACATTATCTGTACAACACAGAGTCATACAGGAGAGATTCTGGCATATTCAATATGAAATACAATGTATTACTAGGCACAAATACCAATATTCACATTAGAACTCTGCAAATGATGGCATTACCCAGTTTTTACTATGCTGAATCAAATACAATGTATTTACAACATACACTAGATTTTACTGGAAAATATATCAAGTTAATGTTTGGTAAATTAATAAAAGGCTGCATTGTTTAGAATTAAGTGCAGTGTGTAGGAAAAAAAGTGTGAGATTGTGTTTTTACATACTGCTTTTGATGTTCCACTCACTGGCTCACTTCGACTTCTAGAAGAAGAAATAAAGGTGATCAGAATGCAAAACAAATCACTTGTACCCGACACAGAGATTCCAGAACCTGAACATCACAACATTATGCTCCAATACTCTACTGAATGTGGACATTTATTTGTAACATAAACTGTTCTCTCTTGGTACATTCAGTGCAACTAAAAAACCCCCCAAAATCACATTTGTACATTGTCACAAATTACTCAAGACTTACAGATCTAGAACACAAAAGTGCAAGAGGAAGTCCTCAGATATTTTGTCTCTGCTCTCTAAGTATCAAACTCACGAAGTCTGTACCAGAGCTCTGTGTTCTTAAATAATCAATTACCGAAGCATGGGGCAGCTTTGGCCAACATGTACATCCCTGGTATTACACACAGCTACCAAGTACAGGGCTTCCGTTTCTATGAAAGAACAGCGATAATCTACAAGTGCAAGTTTGCTCAAGTGAAAAGCACAGTCACGTGACAAAGGGGCAACAAAACAGTGTCAGCAGCACAGTCTCTAGAACAGTGTTTCTTTGTGGAAGCCCAAGCACTGTGTTCAGAGATCTACTATAGTTAGCCCTCAAAGTGCCAAAATATTAAACATGTTACATATGCTATATTGACTAAAAATAGTAGTAGAAATGTCACCTGAAAGTAGTTTCTAGGATTTTGTGCGATTTAGGAGTCCTGTGACAAAAAAAAAGGTCTTAATTGCCAGAATTTGCTATAAGATAATCTTGAATATGTCACAATATTTTAGGAAATATGTATTACATTTGAAAACTTGCTGAGATTCCACATACTCGTTGGTCTGGACCTGCATGCTCCTAATTATGAACCAGACATGCAGCCACTGAGAGAGTTAACAAACAATCCATGCATCATCCAAAGAGTCCCATGAGCAGAAGCAATGCAAAGGCTGCTGGGGAACTCACATGCCAATGGAGAGGCTCAGCTTCCTGCCACTGCTAAACCCCCCCAGGCTCCCAATTATACCTCCTGAAGGTGAGGAAGTACACAGAAATGCTTTGGATTACCACACAATAGTTGCTTCAGCCATTTACTGCAAGGTGAGTAATGCCTTTCCAAAGGCCTCTCCACCATTCCAGCAGACATTTCCGATCCCCAAACATTAACCACTCTATCAGTGGTTTCTGCAGTGTTTCCAGCTGAGGAACAGAAAGCTCATCTGTCTGGTTAATTTTCAACTCTACCACAGCAGTGCTGTTCTTTCCTAATCCCCCCACACCACTGACGGAATCTTTGATGCCAGTTTTGGTTCTTTGGAGGGTTTTACAACACCAGGCAAGGTGCACTGACACGACAGCACTCAGCACGCACTGAAATGAACCCCCAAAGCAAGTCTGTGTTTACAGGGACAATGCTGTGGGTCCAGAATCCCAAGGGAGAGCCTGGAAGCACTGCACCAACTCCTGTGGTAGCATACCCCAAGGTTACATGCAGAGCCACATCCATTCAGGATTTTTTGCTTGCAAATGGTTCATGGGTACCAGGATGTTGCTGTATTGTTTGTTCAAGACACACTGTAACTCCTCAGGGTACTTTATTGAGAACCAACATCAGAAAGACATGGCAAAACCACAAGCTAATAGTATCTCCTCCTGGTGGTGAAAAGGCATGGCTTTAAGGAGGTTGAAAAGCATGCCCATTCCAACAGAGCTCATGTAGCTATTATAGATCTGGACTGTATGAAAACATCAATGCAGCAATAATCCTGTAGTCAGGATTGCATTTGAGTATTGTGATTTTAATCAATACTGAGGACAGAGAAGCAGGTGTAAACTTTAAAAATACAGAATTAAAACCTGGAACACGGATCCCATCTTGGGTACAGAAAGGTAAACAGCCATTTGGTAATGTGCTAAACCGCTTCTGAGATTTGAGTTCGGACAGAATTAACTATTCCTTCATGGTACTCGCACAAAAGCCAGTACCCTTTAGGGTATGGTTTTCTCTTGCCTCAAACAGACACTGTCTTTAGGAAATGCAGAGGAATCACTTAGGAATGAAACTTCTTGTTTGCATGGTTCACGAGCTGGCAACCAACCCTTGGTCTTTCCTCTACAACTACTATACAACTCCCCAAGATCTGAGGCAGAAGAATACCTGTCATATCCTGCCCCACTTCCCCCAAACACAGGCAATACACCCAGAATCAAACTCCTCTGAGATGGGAACAACTGCTAAGTTTACACTACAATGTGTACCTGTCTTTGTTAAAAAGGTAGACACATATAATAAGGAATCTCCCCATGTAGAGGAAACAGGATCTGCACTTGAATCTCAGAAAAATAAACCTCTAACCAAACTCAATAGAATCATCTCAGAAGTTACCATTGCTAATGTCTGAACACCAAAATCTAAGTCTCCTTTGGGACAGACACAATAAGATCTACCCCACGACAACAAACACCAGCAGAAGCTTTAACATGAAAGCTACAACCCGAGTGCCTCTGCAACTGCTGGCAGTAACAAGGCAGGCAAACTGACCCCCTCCCAAAGAAGAGAATGTTTGGAGTACTTACATAACATATGTTTTGCTGGTAGCTTTAACTCCTCCAATGGGGATTCTCCTCACAATCACCGATGAGTTCTTGGGAATCAGGGCACTATCATCAGTGTATTCTGGAAACAACATCAATACAGAAAAAGCATGAGTCAATTTGGAAGAATGTATTTAATATGTAATTACAGAGCACTTTTGAGAATCCCTTTACAGATCTAAAAGCAAAATTTTGTACGGCACATCAGGCTTTCATCCTCTCAACACACCAACAGCACCTGTCAAGGAATCTTCAGGTTTGATAAACACAAGCAGCAAAATCGTTTTCAGGTTTAAAAGTTAGTTTGAATGGCAAGAACAAAATGGTTTCAAATAACACTAAAGCAGAGTCTGATAAGACAAGAGGTTCTTCCCTGATCTGTTTTAAGCTGTTTTTGCTTCTGTCTGGCTACAAAACCAAGAGATCTCTGGAGAAAAACAAACAACAGCCAAGCCTTACCTGCACAAAACAGATTCCAAAGTCTGTGATTGCTTATCCTGAACAAACCAGGCACCAGCTAAAGCATGGAAGCTCTGCACCAGTGTGTGCTTTCAGCATGTTAAGTACACCTGACTCCTCTCTGCTGCCCTGCTCAGGCCTGGCAGAACAGCAGAGCCATCAGCTCTGTGCTTGGAGCTCTACCATCCCTAGCCAGGCTGGGCACCTGCTCAGGGCCTGACAGAGAAATGCAACTGAAACTGGCAGCACTGGAGTTTGGAGCACAGAAACTTGGGGGGGTTCTGAGCTTGCTTTCACAAGTAGGACAGAAGTGGCTCAAACTAAAGCAGTACTTCCCCCACCCTTAAGCTCACCATCCAGTCTGAATTAACCAAAGGGACACAAGTTCTTTCCATTCACTTTCTGTAGAGAAGAGAGACACAAAATGACTTCTGAAGGCAGCCTTGAAAAGCCTTTGGAAAACAAGCATGTGCCTGAAGCTACCCCTGCTCTGCCTTGGCCTGTACTGTGCTGGTTGTCTGAAGAAAAGAAAAGCCTCCTGACCTTTTAGATAAGGCCCAAACAAAAATCCAACTCTCAGACACACTTTGAGTAAGCTTAAAATGCAAAAATCTCTCCGTAAGAATGGTTTTTATACAGAACTTACATGGGCTGGATATGACTAAATATTGTAAAGCACCATGAGCAGTCCTTCCCTGTGATGTGCCTGCAATGTTAGTTATTCCAATCCCTCACCTCTGCAGACTGAATCAGAACCAGTTGTTGTGTATCTACTCAAGCTCTGTCAGGGTGAGTTTGCTCAGCGATCACACACAAAATACGAACATCTCACAATTTATGCTCCATTTTTCAGTATATTATTCCTACAGGCAGGAACCTCCCTTAGACCAAAACATACCTAGCAGAAGACATCACTTCAACCATGAAATTAAGATTTTACTTCTTTTTCCAACTAACAGAACATTTCTTCAGAAAACTGAGAAATCATTTAGCTGAAACTAATTCCTGATCTTCCCCCCAGGGAACCAAACAGTGAGATTCCTCTGGACTGCAGAGTAGTTGAAAACTGTGGGTAAAAGGACTAGCAATGACAGAAACAGCAGCTCTTACAGAAGCCACATCCTCACACAAGCCCTAGAGCTCTGCTCCTCACACAGCCACCTGTCAAGAGAGGCTGCACTGGGACTTTGATGGAGAAGGAGCTCAAGCAGTGCTGAAGCTGAGACAAACACCTGGAAGATGGTGCCAGCTGCAGTTCTAGAACCCAAAGCAGCTGTTTCTACTTGTGGAACAGAGTCAAACAAAAGTATTCTTTCTTTCTGGTACAGATCACAAATCACTGGACTCTGATTTCAGAGTTACAGTATAAGCAACAGTGGCTTCACAAAAAGGTTTTCAGATTAAACTGGCATCTCCCAACAGTAACGTGCTCCTCATGGGCACCAACATCCCTGGGCAGAGACTCAACTCCCAGGACCTGCACAGCCCTATCAATGTCTCGCCATGACTCCACACGTTAAAGTGTGCAGTGAGGCCAACTCCACACAGCTACTGCTCACCCTCATCCAAGCAGAGCTCTGACAGAAATGCTCAGAGCTGGAGGCAGCAACACTGTTCATTCCCGCTCCCATATAGCACAAACTTGTTTAACCACCAGTGATGGCTGGGAAGTGGCTACTGAATTTTGTCAATCTGAGCTGTGATTAAAAGCACCCAACTAACCCAAAATACCTGCAACAACAAAGAAAGATCTGTATATTAAAGGCAAGAACAGAAGAGACACAACAGTCTAAAACCTGCTATTTATCCTACAAGAAAATAGTAGCTTCAAAGAAGTATTTCAAAGCATGAATGGAGGCAAACTAGTTAACATCAGCATAACTACTCTGACTGCTGCCTCACACTGACTTAGAAATCTGACATCAACTACTGCATCAGTGTCCACAACCTTCTTACAGCTAAGTGCAAAGAGCTCAGATTTGCTGGCAAGTTTATGCTGCTTCACACTGATTGAGCAATTTAAAAATCCCACTTTAAAATTTATCTATTATAAGAATTTCTGATAGTTTTAATAATTTGTGCTTATGTATGAAGTTACTGACAAAAGTTCCCACATTATTTTCTGGCCTGTGTTCATGCACCGTTTTGTCTGCCAGCACTGCCCAAGCAGCTCTGAGCACTCTGAGAGGTTTTTCACCCATGTGAAATACAGAACTCACCAGGAGTCCTTGGAAGTGCTAGGTGTGCCAGGGCAGGGAAAAGCCTTGCTAATCAGCTGTTAGGCTGTTGGGGGAAGGATGTGCAGGTAAGAGCTGGAATGCCAGGCCACATGCCAGGCTGTTCCCACCAGAACACAGGGAATTCCCTAGAACACATTTTCTCCCCAGACAGGATTTTTTAACTGTTCTCATTACCAGCATTTGCTCACTTTGTGACAAGTCATCACTGTAGCTGGCTACGAAAGCAGCCTTGAAACTTCCTGAGTAACAGACTGGGCCACTCCTGTTAGATTTTCTGCTTCTCCCAGAACAGACATTCCTGAACTCATCTACAACAGGGAGATCATCACTTCTGGAACAAGCTGGCTCAGGAGGCCAAACAGTCCAGGGAATCTCCATTTGCACTCTTAGCACACAGCACTGTGCCCCACAAGAGCCCCTGCACTGCTCTGAAGGGATGAGTCAATAAAATCCACCCTACTTCCAATCATTAATCGGATTACACCACCCGCCCCATGCCTTAAGGGTCCTCTTGGCTCTGGTGTGGTGTCAGTGTGGGGCTGAAGTGCCTGAGTACCATTCTGCCTTGAAACCACTAATCCATCTCACACCAGTTCAGAGGTACAGTTTTGGGTTTATTTTCTTTGTATTTTGCTCTGTAAGTATGGCACATTTTTCAAGTGTTCTGTTTCAGAATGTCACAGTGCAGGAAAAAGCACTCAAGAAAACTCAGCTCTGGAGCCCTTCCACAATACTCTGAAAACACCCATTACAGAAGACAGGTAAAAAATTCTATATCCAATGGAATGGAGGCAAGTTTAAAAGCACCATTCTTGAGCACAGGCTTTAGAGAACATGCCTTGATAGCAGGCATGGAAGAGGAACCCCCTATATAGAACAGGTCCCACCCATTCACTTTGCATTCCCAGAATCTTACACAGTCCATCATATCCTTTATTCCCACCGATATTTAAAATCTTGTGTACTTTTAGCTTATATTAGCGATTCTCCTATTACTAGCTTTCCATTAGGAAAAGTAACAGCTCTTGAACTGTAAAAGCTTCCAGGATCTTGGAACAATCTGAACGCACAGTGCATCTCCACTCATGCCTCACTTTGTTCTTTCCAAGATCATTTTAACATTTACTCAGGACTCCTGAATGGATAAAGTTATAAAAACCCAATACTTATGCCCACATGTAAAAAATCCTAACATCCCACTTAGGCAGAATATCCCGATCTAGTTTTTACTTTAATTTCTGCAGGTTAATTTAAGCAACTACATCTGATTAATAAAAACTGAGATTCACATTTGTGCACATAAACCAAAGATTTGACAGACCTAAGTTTTGGAAATGCATTCTCTAGCATGCTCTGCAAACCACAGGGGGATTTTTACCTTTTCACATGGAAAACACCCTTAGGAAAGCTTCAATAAGCATCTGTGTCACTAATATAAAATTTAAAATTATGTATTTTACATAGTTACATATTTATAATTTTTACTCATTTTGCAAAGGTTAAAGTGCAACACAACCTGGACCCAGGAAAATCTTTTTTTAATTTCACCTTGAGGCAACACCACATTTAACAGCTTCTAGAGAGGCAAACACTTTTCCCTCCCTGGACTCTGGTTACATATGAAAACAAAGTAACACCCCGGCAAATCTAGTACCATGGATGCTGCAGTAATACTTTATGAGGTGACATTTACGAGCATCTATTTTCTCCTAACAACTTTGCTTTCTGTTCACTTGCTACAACAAACTCCACGTGTCTGGCCTATTTCAAAGCAGTTGTTGTTCTGGTGCCCACAGCGGGGCTCCAGCACAGCTCCCTCCCAGGCAAGGCTCTGTTTCCCACAGCCCCGACCAGCCCGGGTGACGTCAGCCGCTCCTTCTGGGAGCCCGAAGTGCCCCAGCAACTCCGGACAGAGCGCAGGGACCCTCCCCAGCACAGTCCCCAAGGCAAATCAAACTCAGCCTTCAAAAGCTTTCCACAATTTTATTCAATACTGTTAGAAAAATCCAAGACTTCTGAACTGTGTCTCTACCTACGTTTATCACGCAACACAACAGCATCCCCAGGACCCCTAATGCTTTGGATCGAAGTCTCTTCACACTCTCCTGTAAATAATTTAAATATCTGTAGATAAACAGACGCTTTAACTCCAACCCCTTTGAAGGTTAGGGCGAAGTTACAGAGCATTCTGTTTAAACTTCAAGACGCAACACCGAAAGAGAAAAAACCCACCAGTGCACATTTTAAAGAAAAGAACTACTGAAACACGGAATCGGAGGGGGGGAAATAAAAAGTTTTCACGTTGAAGGAAAGAAAACATCGTTCTTTTTATTTCTGAAAAGTCACATTCCGAAGTCTTTAATCACATTTAAACTTAGTAGGATGGCAGATTACCAAACTGAAGCATCATCGTAACACAAGCGCATACTCACACCTCAGAATCAAGGGCTATTTATTAGATTTAAAAGAACTGATGACTTCCCGAAGAACATTTCTTACATATATTCACTGTAAATGTTCTGCCATAAAACTTCAGGACTGCCCTGATACAGCAAACACTAAGTGCCAGAAAGAAAAAAAATAAGTAAGACAAGCATGATGAAATGATGCTCAGCAGTATCCAAATCACCGTGTCTTTTGTTTGGAAAACTTATATTAACCAGGATTTGCGAAGAGTAATTCTGATACACAGAACGCTGATTGTGCAAGCGGCTTTAAAGGTCTGCAGAAATTGTAACTTGCTGATACACTCGATACAAATTGTTGCTTATAAGCAATTAATGCAATGGGCACTTGCTTTCAATGAAAGGTGAGCAAAAAAAGCTGCAAAGTACCTTCAAATGAAGGGGGGAAAAAAGAAGCTGAAGACAAAGTTCAGCCATCAAACACAGGGGTTTTTTTTCCCCCATTAAAATTAGCCATGTGCTATATTCCTATCTCCTTCACATTTCTGCCAGATTTCAAAGAAAGCTGGCAGCTTTGTTACGGTAAGACATCCTCCCGCCTTCCCCCCCATTTTACCTACAACTCCAGGAAACCAAAACTTTCGTAGCACCGTCGCACACGAACCCGTACTCCACGCGTAGAATTGCTCGGATGGTTCAAAGCTACAAAGAAACAGCTCTGAGCCCGCAGCAGCCACAGCTCCATCACCGCAGCACCGCTGCCCCCGAACCCCACGCACCTTCTTTGGTCTGCGCGTTGGTGATCTGCAGGTCGCAGTCGGCCGCCTTCAGCTTCTCCCGGCCCATGATCTGGCGCTTGAGGTCGCTCAGGGAGATGTGGAGCCCGTCGAAGGTGACCGTGTCATAGTTGAGCTTGGAGGAGAACTTGTAATGCACGCACGACATGGCGGGGCGCGGGCGGCGCCCGCTCTGGCGCGGCGGGGCCGCGGGGGTCGGGCAGGGCCCGCGNAGAGCCCGCGGCGCTGCGCCATGGCCGGGCCGCGGCCTCAGGGCTCGGGGCTGAGGAGGCCTCAGGTCTCCATCGTGGTGAGCCCGCGGCCCCCGCCCCGCAACGACCGCGGCCCTCAGCGAGAGCGGAGCGCCCGCCCGGCTCCTGCTCTCGGTCCCGCTGGGCCCGGGCTGGGCCCCGCTCGGCTCGGGCTTGGCTCGGGGTTGGGGTCGGGCTCGGCCTCGCTCGGTTCGGGCGCGACTAGGACTCGGCCCCGCTCGGCTCTGCCCGGCCCCTGTCGGTTCGGGCTCAGGCCCGCTCGGCGCGGCGCCGCCCCGCTCGTTTCTGTTCGGTTCGGCCCCGCTCGCTTCGGTTCGGTTCGGCCCCGATGGCGGCTCCCGCGACCGCCCCTGCCCTCACCGCTGCGCCGAGGGGTTTCCCGGCCGACACCGCACGGGCCGCGGGAGCATGCGCAGATGAAGCCGCGTCCACCACGCCGCACGTGACCCGGCGCCGCGCGTGACAAGGCGTCACGTGGGCGCTGCGACCCCGCCCCCTGCTCCCGAGCGCCCCCTAGCGGAGCGCCTGGTCCCCGCGTGTGCGCCCCTCATGGACCCGCAGGAAATGAAGGGAGACGATCGAGGTGAATATTGACATTTTACACTGTAATAGGCACCGGCCTCTGGATTTCATATGGCAACAATTTCAGGGTTAAACCTCTGCCTCTTTCGAGTTATGCACTGGTGTAGCGTTCAACCCATTTATTGAAACATAATAAGAAAAGTCTTTCACTTTACAAATATATATTTTCTAATTCTCAGATTTTTACATGGAAAAACCTTTTGCCCACCAGCTGCCACAGCGCTTTCTCAAAGAAATCAATCCAAAGACAAGTTAATTATTCAAATAAAAATAGTGATGCCTTGGAATAAACTCTTCTCATCTAACATTTTAGTCTAACCTTGTGATTTCCTAACCCTGTGGGTAATCCCACTCCTGTGTCCAGCAGAACCTCCTTGGTTGCTCCCTGGACGAGGGACACAGCTTGTCCTTGGCTGGACAAGGGATCCTCCTGTGAGCAGCTGAGCTGTGGGATCGGAGCAGGAACCTCGGGCAGGAGGGTGCTGACCTCCCACTGCCAGAGGACAGGGTTGGATGGGATATTTGGGAGAAATCCTTCCCCGTGAGGGTGGGGAGGCCCTGGCACAGATTCCCACAGAAGCTATGGCTGCCCCTGGATCCCTGGAAGTGTCCAAGGCCAGGCTGGACAGGGCTTGGAGCAGCCTGGGATAGTGGAAGGTGTCCCTGCCCATGGTAGGGGGTGGATGTTCTTTAACATCCCTTCCCACCCAATCTCCATGACTCCATGATGTGTCACCAGCTTCCAGTTTAGGGAATGCTGCCATGCCCTGGACAAACCTGTCTGACCCAAAGCAAAGGCCTGATGTTCCTGTTCCAGGCTGTTTCCTCCACGCGACAGAAGTGCCCATGTCACATCAAGTGTTTTCAGCCACCCACATTTATAACTTTAAAAAACAAAATGTGAACTTCCTGATGAGGCAGGGAAATACCCAGTGGCTTTCAGAGGGGCTGTGTTACTCTGAAAGTCATTAAGCACTGGAGCAGCATTGAACCTTTGTGGTCTCTGCACACCTGTGGACACTAGGGCTATTTTTGTAGATTTAAATTAGTTCTGAAACTTTGAACTCTTTCACTTCAAATACATGCAGGAGTAAACTGTTCTCTAAGTTCTGCAAAACAACCTAAATATGTCGGCACTTTTTTAGGTCATGCTCACACGAGTTAAAAAAAGAGCAATAAACAGAAACTACTTGCTGTAAAATGGAGTTTCAGTCTTTTACCGTGATGGATTATTGGGAGCTATGGGGGAACTTCATGTCATTTAGTACTTTACTGATTTAGAAGCAGTTTTATCTGAACACAGTTCTGCTGCTCAGAGCACCTTTGACTGAACTTTGGTCTTTGCTGCTTTAACCCTCAGCTTGAATTGTAGAATCATAGAATAATAGGATGCTTTGGTTGGGAGAATACCTTAAAACTCATCCAGTTCCACCCCCTGCCGTGGGCAGGGACATCTTCCACTGCCCCAGGTTGCACCAAGCCTGGTCCAGCCTGGCCTTGGACACTGCCAGGGATCCAAGAGCAGCCACAGCTTCTCTGAGCATCCTGTGCCAGCGTCTCCCCACCCTCCCAGGGAAGAGTTTCTTCCCAAAATCCCATCTAACTCTGCCCTCTGGCAATCTAAGGCTGTGACATTCATTTTCAAGCCTTGGACTGACGCTGACACAGAATTGTCCCTGTTGTATAACTGAACAATACAAAAAGAAACAAACAAAACACCTCCAAAGCTGAGCAGGACAAACCAGGTCTGACACCTTCCCAGCTGCACGGGGAGGTCTCATGGACATGCAGGTTGACAAGGTGGCAGGGTGTGGAATTGTATTTCCTTCTTCAGTTTGTTTTGTCAGCAGCAATGACTCTACTCTACTTTTATTTTTTTATTTTGTGACTGCAGCTGCGAGGTCTGCAAGAGGAGAGGAACTCACATTTCTCCAAGCACTCGGGGCTAGGGTGATGAGAGAGCCCAGCTCAGCACCTGCTGAGCTGGAACATCCACACTGCTCCCCAAGCCCCAGCCTGGTGTCATTACTCCAGCTCTGGAGGTGGCCCAGCTGCTGTGGGCAGGCACTGGCTAAAGCTAAGCTTTAATTAAGCTTTAACAGTGACTGGTGGTTTTCCAGGGTTCCTACCGGTTTGCAATCCATGAATGTTTACCAGCTCTCTGAGGCTCAAGGGACTCAGAATTCAGGGAAACTGAAAGAGTTGTGCTGGAAGACTGAAACAAGTTCAGAAACCGGCTTATAGGTCATAGGTAAGAAACAAACAAGGAAGCAAGCAAGCAAACCCAGTCTGTAATTACCCAGAGTCCTGGAAGCTGCTCCGTCCTTGGCTTCACTTACACCCTCCAGCACACCACTGATCCTGCATGCCCATGTGGACTGGTGGAAAGTGCTGACCCAGTTTTCAGAGGGTCCCAACCCTGGACAGCCCCACTGCAGCCTGAATTTATTACCCTCTGTACTAAGGAGAAGATTTATCCCATCAATGAGTCAGAAAGAAGATGAGAGCTCATTCCTCATCACAGAATCAATCAGGAGAGGTATAGCAGGACAAACTCCTCCCTGCGTGAACAGTGTAAGAGTTATTATCAGAGTAAAAGTAACTTCTGTGATAATCAGAGCTAATTTATCCAGGAAGCCCTAAAAGCCATCCAGAGAACTCCAGCAGTGTGTCTCCCAAAAAGCCTGTTCCAGACCAGGGCTGCTCCCACCTGAGGATCTCAGCTCAAGCACCCCACAGTGAGCCCATCTTCTCAAGGCCAGTGCCCTCCCTGGGTCGTGATCCCAAATTAAAGCAAGATCTCCTCTGCAGAGGGCTTTACTTTGATCCCACCCCAGAAGGATGCCAGGAGATAAGCCCAGCTCTGGTCTGGCACCGCTGCACAGAGCCCTCAGGCCTGAGCGCTGGCAATGTGGCAGGGAGGGCTGGGGCTGGGAACAGAGCTCACAGCATCCCTTCTCCTGCCTGTCTTTGTGCCCGAATTGTGGGCACAGAGGGGGATTACGCTGCTGGTGGGGACATCTCGCCTTCCTCCCGGGTATCTAGAGGCTCTGGGAAGATCTGGCTCATTATTTCACTGTCACCGACACTGCCGGGCATCACCTCCCAACCTGGTCCCCTTCGGTGTGAGAGCACCAGGGTGACCTTCTTACTTGACGAATTTCGAGTCACTAATTAAACTGCTCGGAGAAAGAAAAGAGGAAATTACCTGGCCGTTGCTATCTCTGGAGAGAAGGAGCACCACGCAATTTGCTTTCTTTTAGCTTAGTGTTTTTTTCCAAGGAAAGCGAACCCGCCGCCCCCGTCCCCGCCTGCCACTAGAGGTCATTTGAGCACCGGGATAGGGACCGGCAGCGGCGGCTCCTGCCCTGGGCAGGGACACCTTCCACTGTCCCAAGGTGCTCCAAGCCCCGTCCAACCTGGCGTTGGACATTTCCAGGAATGGGGCAGCCACAGCTTCTTTGGGCAACGTGTCAGGGCCTCCCCGCCCTCACAGGGAAGAATTTTTTCTTAATACCTAATCTAACAGTTTCAAGCCATTCCCTCTTGTCCTGTAAAAAGTCCCTTTCCAGCTCTCTTGGAGTCTTAGGCACAGAAAGGGGCTCTGAGATCTCCTCGGAGCCTTTTCTTCTCCAAGGTGAACAACCTTACAGCTAAAAAAATGCTCTTGTGCCTGTTTTGGCTGGTTGTTTCCATTCAGAAGGGCAGGAAATGCCCCCCGGGTAACACACAGTCATGTCTAGCAGCAAAATCAGTAACAGTTCATGTCCAGCACAGCCCCATGCACATGGCCAGTTCCAGTGCCCTGGCTCAAGCGGCCCTAGAGATGGTGACTCCCATGGGCATGGGGCAGCCAGGGCTGTGCTGGGGTGCCCGAGCCATCTGCAGAGAGCAAACACACTGGGCACCACTGACCGGGCACTTGGTAGCTCCTGTGCTGGTCCCAGTGCCACCAGCTCCTGTGGGAACACCAGTCCATCCCCACCAGCACTCCTCAGCCACTTGTGCCCAAGGTCCTTGCCTCCAACCTTTCTTGCTTCTCTAATCTCTACCCTCTGTGCAGCCTCCTGTCTGCATCCATCCACTCACAGGCAATCAAAGCAGCCCCAGCTTCCCTCCTCATTCTTAACTTCTCAATACATTTTAAATCAGAATTAATTAGAAGGATCAAAGGCCCCTTCTCCCTGTCCCCTGGAGCCCTCCCTTCTCAGACTGGCCATGGCTGGCTGGCTGCACACGGCAGCTATCACTGGATGCAGATGCCGAGGATCAGGAGAGGGAGAGCCAACCCCGAGCACTGCTCCTCTGCAGCTCCCTGCGTGGCTGCACTAATCGCTCAGGAGACGGTGCTGAGTGTGTGGAATTGGCTGGTGATGGGACCATGGTTGACTTTATCCCTGGATCCTGTCTGTCTTTGAGTCATCTTCATTGTGAGTCACAGCAGCTGCTAATCCCTTGGAGATAACGGCCTCATCCAGCTCTCTCCATGCAGGTACTGCTGCCTCTGTGCTTGCTCTTCAAAACAGGGAATAAATCCATGTGAGCTGAGGTTGTGGAGGGAGCACTCCAGGACACACTTGTGGGGTGGCTTGTCACGCCAGCTCTGTGTCACCTTGGGAGCCAGCCTCACCAGAGCCAGGGCTCTCAGCCTTCCCTGCTCAGGGCTCTCAGCCTTCCCTGCTGGGGGCTCCTGCATTCCCAGAACCATTTACCCCGCGGATAAATGCCTGTTCCTCCTCTCCTCCAAGGCACTGGGGATCCCCTTCCTTCCGAGCACAGCTCTGCATCCCCCGAAGCAGGACCAGCTGGACCCCCCTGTGCCGGGTACACCTCCCTCAGCAACGGTGAGCTGAAATCCAGCATTATTTGCGTCTTCCATTTTCAAACCTTCTATGCATCTGACAGTAAATTATTCTTTGTTTAATTTCTCCCTTTGTTAAAATGTGTGTTTTATCCCCAGCTTAAATCTCTCTCAGTTAACCACTGTTTATGCCATCCATCACCAGAAACTTCCCACAAGGCAATTGGAGACCACAACTCAGCGATCTTTAACCCTCAGGACTCATCTCTTTAATCTTTCACCCCATGTCAGATTTCTGGCCCTCAAGCAGCTCTTGCAGCTCCTGCCAGGACTATTCAGCTTCTCAGCCTTGCTGGGAGCAGAGACACCAGCACTGCCCCCAGAATGTTACTGGTCTGACTGGTGCTGTGCAGAGAAAACCTCCTCTCTGTGGGAATTGCTTTGGTATTTCCCTGTGGATACCCAGGACCCACATGAGCCACATCATCACACTAGGTTTGTGTGTGGCTGGTACCTATACCCTACCTCGAGCCTTTCCAGTGTTCCCTGTCTCTGGGACATGCTCCCCGTTGCCCAGGCTCTTTCCTGGCCATGCCTTCACCTTCTGCTGCACCCACTGTGATCCCAGCCTGCAAGGCAGGGCCCAATGTGGGTCTGACGGGCATCAGCCCCTGGGAAACCCTCTTTGATTCCCACTTTTTTATTTCCTTTTGGTACCTGCTGTGATTCATGAAGCCTCTGCTGTTTCCAGAAGCAGCATTCCTCTTCCCACCTTCACCTAGGCCCCAGAAGCAGGAGGAAAGGCTCCATCCTCTCCTGCAATAAGGCACAGGCGAGCATTGTGTGCTGCCTGCCCTGATCCAGCCCACCTACATTCCCACAGAACCCACCTGGGCAGTGAGCTCAGCATCCAGAAATGCTGCTCTGCTTTTCCCAGCTTTTCCACCCACCCACAGGGTGGGACACGCGGCTGTGCTGGCCTCACCTGTGTCATCAGGGATGATGTTCTCCTCCTCTGTTGTTCTCCCTAACAGGGAGTGGAAGCCACATTTGTATGCAGAGTTTGAGAGCAATTAAATTGAATTCTAATTATTGTATATCACAAATTAGCAATTTCTACCATGCTAATATTAATTGCTAACACGGCGATAAGGCGTATCAGGCAGTCAGGATGGAGCAGGCGTTTGCTTGCTTGGAGAGATGTGTGAAAGCAGAAATTGCTGCAGACATGGGTATCCCACAGCTGGGAGATGTTCCTGGGCTGGGGGTGCTGAGGTTTGGATTCAGCCTCCAGCCTTGCCAGGGCTGGAATTAAGAACAGGCTGGAACTGCCAGTGCTCAGGTTGGCTTCCTCAGGAAGGGTCACTGTCAAGGGCACACTGAACCATGGCACGGGTGTGATGAAAATGTGCCTGCTCCCTCCTCCCCAGCTCAGGGAGTTTGGGTGTATCTTGTTGCATTTGTGGAAAATTCAATAAAAAAAGCCAATGATTGATTGGTTCTTGAGAGACAGCTCCCTAATCCCTGTCTACAGCTGCTCTCCCAATACCCCTGGGATATTCCTCCTCTGAAGAGAGGAAGGTAGCAAGAAGGGCATGGGGTAGGAGACCCAATGCTGTCGTGTTTATTACATTCCATGAAGTTTTTGTAGTGACCTTCACTTTTGCCAGGCTGTAATCACAACTAAAACCACATAGGGACTGTAGGAATGGGTACTGGTGTCTGTGGGAATGGACAGTGGTGTCTGTGGGGTGCACACTGGTGTCTGTGAGATGGACAAGGACATCCAGCTCCAGCTGAGCCCTGGGACTTACATTCTGGTTTAGCAGTACCAGCTCTGAGCTTGTCACAGATGCTGTGGCAGGTGCTGGCTGTGAGAAAGTCTTCACCCTGTCAGAGCAAACATGTACAACATCCTTACATCACACAGGGAAATCTGAGGAGATCAAAGCTGAGGCAGCTGGACGTGCCGCTGCGGATAAACGCATCCCTTGGAAGAGTTAATCAAGGATGCAACAACCCCTGCAGCTGTGGAATGAACCCCAACAGAGCCTTGAAGTGGCCTGTGGGCACCAAGCTGGTGATTTGCGAGGAAACCCTTCCCAAGGAGGTTGCTGCGGGTCCCTCAGTGCCCCTGGCAGTGGCTGGGCTTGTGGGGGCCTCCGGGAGGGAAGCCAGGAGTGCAGGGATGTCCCCGACAGCTGGAGCAGCAGCTGGGATAAGTCCTCAGCACGTTTCTGTGCCAAGAGGGAGCAGTGAGGCTGGAGGCAGATGGAGAGGGCTGTGGTGCTGGGCAGGCTGGTGGCACACGAGCAGAGCTAGGTGAGGCTCGGCAGGCAGAGGAAGAGCAGAGAGCATCCCCCAGGACTGGCATTCCCCGAGGGGCTTGTCCCGAGCAGGCTCTGCTCACCTGCAGCTACAGTGATTTAATATCAATGAGGTAATTTTGTCCCAAGGGTTATTTATCTGTCTATTGAAAAACCCCAGCCCTGTGTGAGTCACCAGGCTGCACTACAGCCTTGTGATGAATTACACTTGGACACATGCTAAATGACATTTACCAATAAATTTATGCAGATTTCTCCTGTAATCCTTCTCCTCATCAAAAGTAGTAATGCTTTCTCTAATGCAAATGCACCGCGAGAGCCTCACCACATCAAACGGGAGCTGGGCTGAGTAGTTCAGAATTCAGAACGATAATCTTCATTGTGCTCATGAATAACCATTTCCTACAGATGAATATTCAACAAAGTCTTGGCAGATCCTGGCGGCTCCTGCCAGAGCCCCCTCTGAGGCCTGTCCCACTGCCCGTGTCCAGCAGCTCTGGCCAGCCCTGCAGGCAGATTTCACTCTCCTTTCCCTCTGTGCTTTGGAGCATCAGATTTAATGGGCTCTACTAACAAGCTTGGAGTGGGTGCAGAGCAGTGGTAGATTTGCAGCTTCATGGGTGCTGTGCTGAGCTCTCCTCTCCCTCCCGAAATTCCATCCCACAACCATAACCTCGCCTGGCATCCTCAGCCCAGCCTGTGGGCTCCATGTGGGCTCCATGATGGGGTCACACCGTTGTTGAGATGGGGAGGGTCCAGCACCCAGCTCACCTCATGCCTGTGACACCCACCCATGCTCTTGACCAACATTTCACTGGCCACAGGTTGCCCAGAGAAGCTGTGGCTGACCCATCCCTGGAAGTGTCCACGGCCAGGTTGGACGGGGCTTGGAGGAACCTGGGGTAGAGGAAGGCGTCCCTGCCCAGGGCAGGGGGTGGAATGAGATGGTCTTTAAGGTCCCCTCCAACCCAAACCAGTTTGGGATTCTCTGATTCTTTCTCTGAAGACCCTGCAAAAACATGGCAACATCTGCTCCTTTAGCTCCCAATCCAATCATCTGATCCTTGCTGGTTTGCAAGGAAAGGCTCTGGCTTTCCCGCTGCTTCTCTGGAGAGGGCAGGAGAAGGCAGGTGGGAAGGTCAGGACACCAGGACAGGTCTGCTCGGTGACATCCCCAGCACCCAGGTAGGAAGCACTTACCCCGTAACACTCCACGCTGTCCCCAGGCTGGGCACACCAGGGTGCTGGAGGGGCAATGCTGAATGTGTAGAGCCCTAGCAACCTCTGATCAGTGGGGTTTACAGTTTTATTAATTTTAAAGATAATTACATTTTGAGCAGTGATGATCTAAGCTAACAAACCGCCCGCCACTTCGTGGCTTGGCAGGAAAAGTCGAATTGCTGGAGTTGCAGGCTTTTTCCTTCAGTCCAAAACACAGACAATATGGAAATAAATTATTTCTTTCACAGTTGTTTAATATAATTTTCTCTGTTCTGGGTTTTATGCCCTGGCATTCTGGTAGCCTCAGTTAACCCAGGGCAGGGGCAGCTCCAGCACTCCAGAGTTGCCTGCCACCTGGATCAGCAGCAAGGAATGGAAGAAGAGCCAGGAGAGGCTGCAGCTGAGGCTGCTAAAGGGGCTGGCTGGGAAAGGGGCAGCAGTGCAGGGCACTTGCTCTATCTCAGCTGAGAAAAACTGCCCCAAAGGCTTCTTTTGGAGCCCAACAGCACTGGCAGCAGGCTTTCTATGATCTGGGAGGTTAAAAGGCACTTGAGCCCCGAGGTGAGAGCCTCTGGGACACACTCTGAGAATGATTTATGGCTTCTCCACTCACCCAGAGCCAGCTCTGCCCTTCCTCTGCTTCTATTTATTTTTCTCATTATCACTATGAAATAAATATGAAGAGGATCTAAAGTCAGCCTCTTAACCCGGACTTTGCTGCTGCAGGATCAGCAAAGGGACAGTTTGGGTTTGTGATTTTACAACTCCTAAATGAGGAGATGTTTTCATATTACCTGCTCTGCATGGGAAGTTCCTACATGCTGTAACCAGAGGAAAAAACAAGCTTGGAAATGCACAAAAATACCCCTAGATGACTTAGGGGTGGGGGGTCTGGGGAAAGCAGCAGCCCAACAGGTATTTGCCAGGAGCCATCCCATCCACAGCCTGGGTGAGGGCTTTTGTTCTACAAATGTCGTGGGGCTGCTCCAGGCATGCTGGACATGGTTCCCCACCATCCCACCACCATCCTGGGTGCCCAGCACTGCTTGAAGCCTTGGCTCCCATCTGTCCTCTGCCAACCTCACCTGTGCCACTGCTGCTTTGCTAAGATTTCTGAAGATTCAGGCTATGAAATCCTGCCCTTTGTATAAACATTTTAATTACAAGTTTCCAGGACTTCTTTCCGAAGATAAACACATTTTAATTGCAAATTGCTTCTGCTGTCTTTACCCACCCCCCAACACCGCCAGCAGCTGCTGGATTTAATATTTAATGAAACTGCCTCTGGGCTGGGCTGGATGCGGCAGCAGGGCTGGGGGACACTGGAACACCCCAAGAGCAGCTGGAGTGACCCACGGGGACAGCCTGGGGTGCAGGAGAGGAGCAGCTCCTTCATCCTGCAAAGCCACCACAGCTGGGAGTGACCCTGGCAGAAGGACCTTGTGCTTCGAGCACAGCAGCTGTGACATGTGCCCCTGCCCAAAGGAACAGAGTCACCTGTGGTGAGTGTGTCCCACTCAGAGGGTGCAGGGAGGCTCCGGGCAGTTTCTGGGCTTGGCCCCCATGGCAAAGAGTCTGGCTGTGACTGCCTGCCCATCGCTTTCCAGCAGCCACGTCACGGAGGCACAGCCACGAGCGGAGGCTCCATGTCCCATGTGCCACCACTGCCCGTCCCCAGAGCTGCCCCGTGACAAGGAAATGCCATTAGCTGTTCATGCGGCATCTCACGTGCCACCACTTGTAGGTCAGGTCTCTGGGCACAAGGCACCACGTATTAGAGCCCTGCAAGCACTGAGCCACCAGAGCTGTGGCCACAGCAGCCACGCTCTCGGCTGTGGGGTTTCGGTGACACCCCAGCTGAAGCCGGAGCTGGCAGAGCTCAGGGAGCATCTGCAAGGGGCCCCCTCAGTGCTGCGTCATGGGGGAGCTCAGGGTGACCTCGGGACTGTGCTCTGGCACGTGCATCAATCTGCCACCCCGCCAGCCTGAGTGGCACTGCACATGCTGCCCTTCCCAGGGCTGCCACCATGGATGTCACCACAGCTCCTGGGGAACCAGCTCTGCCCACGGTGCGGAGTCTGGCTCCAGCACAGGGACACACGATCAGCCCCCCACAGTCCCTTGGTGTGTTTTAAACCCACCCTGCACTACCAGAATCTCACATAGGGAACCAACTGAGAGCTCCCACTGCTCTGCCTTTTATTCCTTCACTTTTTTCTCCCTTTTCTCTCTTCAAATCTTCCTTTGAAACCCAAACTTCCTGCAGTTTGAAATGGACAATCAGGCCGCCCCGGCAGCTGCAGCCCAAGAGCTTCAGCTCTTGGCAGGAGGATCAGAACTACAAAACTATTTCTTTGAGGCAAATTATGCATTCATCCAGCTCATTTGAAACAAAATATGATTTGCAATTTAACTTTCCATAATGAGCTCCTGCTATTATACCGTTTCCATAATGGCTGGTTTCATTGGAACAGATTGTTGGTGCACATGGTTTACAAAACATTTTCAATGCAAGCCCCGTTTTTTCTTATTTTAAATAGCAACAGCTGCTAAGCATGATAATTATTTTATTTCATCAAAATAAACTTACCGAGTTGCTTCTTGATGCCACTTGTCACAATTTTCTAGCGGACCGGCAAGTTATTAAAAAAGCTGAAACTTTAATTCAGCAAAGTGAGAGCAGCATCCATCTAACTCCCTGCCATGGGCAGGGATGCCTTCCACTATCCCAGTGGCTTCTCCACGCCCCATCCAAGCCTGGCCTTGGACACTTCCAGGGATGGGACAGTCCCAGCTTCACTGGGCTACCTGTACCAGGGCCTCACCACCCCAGGGAAAGAGTTTTTTCCTAATATCTAATCTAAACCTACTCTCTGACAGTTTGAAGCCATTCCTCCTTGTCCTGTCACGTGCTCTTGTAAATAGTTTCCCTCCATCTGTCCTGTATGTTCCCTTCAGGTACTGGAACACCAGGAGCAGGCAATGAGAACTTGTGGTAATTAATTCCTAATTGCATTTACCTGCATCACTCTTTCCCATGGTGTTCCCAGTGCACCTGTCAGGGTTCCCCCAACTCTGGAGTGGTCCCAGAGCTGCAGCCACAGGTACAGAGCTCCTGTGCCTAAACACCCCCAGCTTCTGCTGACCTTCTCCAACACCAGCTCAGGTGGTGAAGGAGGATTTTCTCCTCTAATGACTGGAGGGAGGTTAATAGCAGCGGGGCAGGAGTTTATTAGTAAAGAGCAGGTGAACGTCTTATTTGTTTAAAATTTTCTGCGGAACTTTTGAGAGCTGGGTTTAGTGGCTGTGGTTGTCGAGGTATTTACCGATGTGCAGGATAACAATTCTGGAGAAGCTATTCTTGTCCTCAGTCAAGGCTGCCCTTTACAGCACTTTAGTGTTTGGATTTAGATGACACATAGTAATGGCACCACAGAAACCATTACTGTCCGTCATGTAAAAAATCAACACACGATATAAATGGTACGGCCTTACTCAGACTCTCATGAGGTATGGCAAACAGTAAAAATCCCCCAAAAAATCAAAGCCAGAAAGGACAAAGGATGATTTTGAGGAAGGAACAGTCTGCAAGAATAGCGGCTATTCCTAGGAGCTTCCCTTGCATCGAACTGTGGAGAGGGTAGTGCGTTTGTCCTGTAGATGTGAAATTGGGGAAAAAAGGGTGAAATGCAAAACTCTGTGCTGCAGCCAGGACCCAGCTGCCATTTCCCCTCCGCGGGCTCCGTGCCAGCACCAGCTCCCGCAGGGTGACAGCGCTTCGCCGCCGGGTTTGTCATCACAGTACCAACACAGCAATTAAACCCCTCCCTTGGGAGGCAAACGGGAACGGCAGCCCACGGGGACCGGCAAAGCAACGCCCCAGCCGTGACTCGGAGCCATCTCCAGCTCCCCCAGCCAGAGTGCTCTGTGTCTGCAGGGCTGGACCCACACCCACCGGGGCAGCACCCAGCACCCGGCCCTGCGTCCCCACGGTGCCCAGTGCTGTTCCACCTGCAGGGAGCTGTGAGTGACCCCGAGTGACAGCCGCTGCTGTACCCGACACTGACACAACAGGTTTCCCGCGGCGTCGTTCGGGATGGACGGTTCTTGATCTCCTGTCCGTGGGATCATTCCAAGGGCAAAGACTGAATCACTCAAAGTCTTCTGCTCTGGCCAGTCAAGCCCACACGCTTGCACTCATTTTGCAGTGTTTACAGTGCTCCCACGATGATCTAACGCTGCACAAAGCCATTGTAGGATAAATATAGAGCACTGCAGCATCATAAATCAGCCGGCTCAGAAGCAAGGGGAGGATCAGGCTCACTGGTGGGATGGGGGTCCTCTGGCACTCGGAGAAGGGGGAGCGGGTGCATCTGCACATGACACCTGGTCCCTTTGTTACCACCCTGCGCTGTTCTGCCCACGAAGGTGACTACAGACACTGCCACGCCTGGCGGGTCGGCGTGGCTGGCGTCGGAACGGTGCTGGCAGCCATGCGTAGACGATGGGCTATCATACTGTTTATCAAGGTCTGGTGGAAAGAAAACAAGGTAATGGGGCATTTGCTGATTCAATTTGTTGAATTTGAACAAATCTTTTTAATCCTCCTCCCCTGGGGATTGGAAAGGTCAGGAAATAGGCAGAATGTGCACTTTCAGGTATTGAAATTAAACTCGTTAAGAAATCCATATTGATTTGCACTTCTCTGAGAAATATTGAAGCCTCCAGATTTAGCCTGGGTATTGATTTTCTCTTCCAGGGGAAAGGCATCGGCTCAAAGGGAAGATATTACACGTGGCAGTAAACACCTTCAATCACTGCCCGCTCTGCCTCCATAAACACAAACAAACGGCCCCGGCACTGCGGCTCCGGGGCTGCACCGCTCCGTTCCTGCGCCCCGAGGGTGCTCAGACCTTGTCTGGAGACGGCTCCGTCCCCCACGCCTGACGGGGCTGAAAAGGCATTAGGGTAGTACACTTAAGGCCGTGGTTTAGCTTTTGGTCAGCCCCGATCAAAACCAATTGTTCGGGAAGTTCGAGATGGTTATCGTAGATACCTTCCAGCTGAACTATTCCACTCCATTCTATTCCGTGTTTAACAGTGCCAGCCCTTTCCTGTTTTGCTTTTAAATACTGCCCTAAGATGGAGGTGCAACTCTCCTTTGACTGTTTTTAACACATGCAATCAGCAACTACGGCAATTAAGAGGCCTAATTAGCATCTGAATCAGTTTTCTCTAACAACTCCCTTTGCAAGTGTAGCAAATAAGGGTGAGGGAGTTGAAATTCTCCCTGTGAGGGCAGGGAGGCACAGGGTGCCCAGAGAAGCTGCGGCTGCTCCATCCCTGGAAGTGTCCAAGGCCAGGCTGGATGGGGCATAGAGCAGCTTGGGATAGTGGAAGGTGTCCCTGCCCATGGCAGGAGGTTGGAATGAGATGAGCTTTAAGGTCCCTTCCAACGCAAAGCATTTTGTGATTCTGTGAGGAAAGGGCCTGCAGCCCTGTGCTGAGGGACATGCAACTCTTGCTGAGGCTGTTTGTGGAGCTCCAGGGAGGATGTCATTCCAGCAGAGCTCCTGTGCCAGGTTTCCCAGTAGCCTGCCCATTATTCCCAGGGAGGATTAAGATGTGCCTCGTGAGCAGCCATGCTCTTTGGGGAGCAGAGCCAGGGTAAGGCTGTTCAGACTCACACAATGTTCTGCACACCAGATGTTCCCCTTCTGCTGAGGGCAGAGTAAATGAGTGTCCCGCTGGCCCCAGATCACCCCCAGGGACCCTGTGGGAATCTGTCACTTCTGTCAGAAGGTTAAATAAGATTTCAATTAAGTGACACATCATCACAGACTGACTGCTTCAAAACTGGCTTCATTTAGACGAGCTCTGCTCCAGTGGGAGAGTTTAAAGCCAAACCTCCGTCTGCTCGCACACTCCCTGGCAGTCCCAGACTGACCTCCCTCCTCCCTGCCGGCCACGGTGCGTGGTTCTCCAGCGCCCATAGCAGGGTCAGTTCGACCTATTCAGCCAAGGAACTAGCCAAACCGGACAATTTTATTGTTTTTTTCATGGATCTCCCAGCCATTAGGGAATCACATCCCATCCGCACGCGGCCGCAGCCACTCCCGCAGCACCACGGTTGCGCGTTGCCCCCTCGGCTGTGCTCAGACAGTCATCTCTGACTGCGTGTGTATCAACTGTAGGGAAGTAATTCATTTTCTTGCAACATTAGAGGTGAATTAAATGCTGGATACTTGCTACCAGTCACTGAAGTAATTCTGCTCCTGAGTCCTTTCATGGCCTGAATGGAAGGAAGGAAGGAAGGAAGGAAGGAAGGAAGGAAGGAAGGAAGGAAGGAAGGAAGGAAGGAAATAAGCCCTTTCGAGACCACAGAAAATTGCAAAAGGATGTTTCTTCCAACCCGACATGAAAAAATTGAATTCCAAGCTATTTAATGCATGCACGAAACGCCATAGAGGAACCCAGCCCGAGCACTCCATCCAGCACGACAGGGAAAGGGGTTCAGAACACAAGCATCGCTCCGGCACTAACTCAGTGCTTCCAGCTCCGGACTTCCAGGCGATTCCACTTAAATGTAACTACCGGGTTAAGGGTTCTCACAGACAGGGCTATCGCCAGCATTTCCATGGACACACAGCTACGGGAACACTGCGGTTATGATCACACGAACGATGGAGACCTCGGGAAGCCGCTGTCCCCGGGGGTTGGAGCCCGCTCAGTCCGCAGGACACCAGGGCCAGGGTCCCAGCACGGCCCTGTCCCCTCCCCGCCGGGGGTCCTGCTCCCACCGTGGGTGCAGCGGCCTGGCCTGGCCAGTGGCATTTCAGGAGTGAAAAACCAGCCCCACGGGCGGGGGCACAGGGAGCCTCTGGGTTTGTCCTTAAAAACGGGGTTTCACAGGTTACACCGTCACGAGGGTGATGCCATGCAGCCTGGCCACGGCCCAGCCCGCCTCAGACCGGCGTGGTTCGTCTGTTGGCCGGGTTGTTGTGCAAAGACTCCTTGAACTCTTTGGGGATGGAGTTATGGACCTGTAAAAAACCGTGGTCCCGCTCCGAGTTGAGCAGCGTCCCCATGGTAACCTTGGAGGGATCCCTGGAGAGGGTGAACATGGAGATGTCGGTGGAGGGGATGGTGCTGAACCCTTTGCTGATGGGCGACATGTCCCGGGAGCGGGGCTCGGTGGAGCGGGAGCTGGACCGCCGGC
Organism: Vireo altiloquus; assembly: GCA_013396875.1. NCBI lineage: Eukaryota > Metazoa > Chordata > Aves > Passeriformes > Vireonidae > Vireo > Vireo altiloquus. The sequence continues at coordinate 141,409 of VZRF01002579.1, forward strand.
GGAAGCGGTACCTGTAGGGGGGGAGGCGGGTGAAGGCCGACTTCTTCAGCAGCTCCGAGTGGGACCTGGCGCGGATCTGGCGGTGCTTCTCAATGTACATGTGCACGGCGATCACCCCCACCATCTCGGCGATGATGAAGGAAAGCGCTCCGAAGTAGAAGGACCAGCCATAAGAGTAGCTCTTCTTAGAGTCGCTCTGCCCCGGGTCCCCCGCGTTGGCCGAGATGTAGACTATGATCCCGATGATGTTGCTGAGACCTGCAGGGGGGGGACATGTGGGACAGGTGCTCACCTGAGCGGCAGGAGTGGATGGAGTGACGTGTCCCCATGAAGCACCAACCCCTCTGCCAGCACATTTGGGCCAAATCCCCTTGCAGACCTCTGCTGATGTCCCAGGATACCCATATATTCCCTCACACTCAGTATTCCTGTATATTCCCGGATATCAGAAGGGAAGGAGGAACAACCACTATTTTGTCTAGAAAAGGGACATTTCAAGAGCTGGTTGTGCTTTGCTTTGCTGAGCAGTGAACGCAGTACTGCCAAGCAGTAGCAGAGCCAACCCGAGGGGCACAGGAGGATCCCCTTAGCATGAGCCACAGCTCGCCATGGCCCTGGGAGCACAGGGAAGCCAGAATGGCTCTGTCTCTTTCCATTTCTGGTGGAGTCCTGAGGCTTTGTTTGGGACAGGGGCAGCCAGCGGGGCTGTGCTGCAGGCTGGGGAGAGGCTGGTGCATTCCCAGATTTACTTAATGAATCGATTATGTTCTCTCTGCTGTTTTCTCATCTGCATCAGCAGCTCCTGCCAGCCAAGAAAGGAGAGTCATTTGTCTTTTTGTGGGGAGAAGAGAAACACAAAATAGAGCAGTTCCTTGAGACAAAGACATTGTCACGCGATAATCAGGGGAAGCGCTGGGGAACAGCACAGAGAAATGAGTAATCCAGCAGGAACAGCCTCTCCAGAGAGCGATTTCCATGGGGGGCTGTCGCAACCCCTCTGCCTGGTCCTGCTGCTGCTTGCAGAACCCATTCCCATTCCCTGCAATGGGAATTCTCCCACAGGGATGGAACAGCTCTCAAACCTCAGAATCTCTCTGTGCTGACAGCCTGGGAGGACCCACACCCCACCTCCTGCTCCCCAGGCTGGAGGAGCCACCTGGGCAGCTCCTACCTGCAGAGACGAAGAAGATGCCGGCGCTGAGGATGACATTGTGTTTGCTCTTGTAGAACTCGCTGGCCGCCACGCACAGGCCCCCGAAGAACAGCAGCCCCACACTGAGGATGGGGAAGATGCTGGACGCTCTCACCGCACCTGTGGGACAGGGAGAGGGGCAGGATCAGCCCCCAGCACCCTTGCACCAACATCCAGCACCTGGGAAGGATCTGTGCAAGGGCACACCTTGTGCTGCCAGGAGGAATGGGGAGAACCAGCATCAGTGCCCACCATGAATCCTCTGCTTCTCATGGAATCCTGGAATGACCTGGGTTGGAAAGGACCTTAAAGCTCATCCAGTCCCAACCCCTGCCATGGGCAGAGACACCTTCCACTATCCCAGGGTGCTCCAAACCCCGTCCAACTTGGCCTTGGACACTTCCAGGGATCCAGGGACAGCCACAGCTTCTCTGGGCATCCTGTGCCAGGGCCTCCCCACCCTCACAGGAAAGGATTCTTTCCCAGTATCTCTGCTGTCCCTGAGCTGCTTTGAAGCCCAACACCAGCCTTGCAGATCTTATGGTTCCAGCCATAAAAACAGCTTAAACCCCGAATTTCTTTTTTTCCCCCTCCTAGGTTAGTTCGCCTAGTCACACCTAGTCAGCACCTGCAATTTACCTTCCCATTAGCAAACACACCATCCTCAGGTTTTGGCTGAAGTGCCTCTGGAGTCTGGGATGGCAGAAATTCCACAGGTCTCACCAGGCTGGTGAGGGATTGCTAGCCACACAGTCAGGAACCTCTCCCATGGGGCCCAAACTATCATAGCTGCTTTGGAAGTAAAAATTTATAAATTGACATACCTCAATTTCAAGAAAAAGTAATTTTCTGATGTAGGGGGGGAACATTTTCAAAATGAACAGAATGCCAAGGTCCCAGAACCCAGCCTGGACAATGCTGTGACCCCGGTGCTGGGGGCTCCATCCCACAGGATCAGCTCTGGCAGCACTGACAGCAGTCACTGACTGGGCACTACACAAAGAAGGGACTTTCCTACATGGATCAGCTTCCAAAATGACAGTAGAGAGTAATGAATGCAGCAGATCACTACCTGCTGCACCAAAAATACACTGTGGCTTGGTTTGGGCTCTCATCCCTCGATTAGGGCTGTTATTAAAGCAGAGAAATACAGAGAAGCTCCATTAAAATTCCACTCTGGGGGCTTTAAAATAGACTTTTTACTTTTAATGTGAGAGGGGGTGGGAGAAATTCAACACTAATCTACTAAAACTGCAAAGCCATTTCATTAAACTCTCTCTCCGCTGCGTGAGCAGAGATGTGGAAATTTGAGAGTCCAGAGCAACAACTGGATGAGCAGCAGCTGGATCAGCCAGGGGGTTGGGGCTGAGCACCAGGCGATGGACACGGGGCCCTTCTCCCGGGATTCCTTCCTGCCCCAGCAGCTCAGAGAGCACCCAGGGCTGCCACTGCCTCCCTGCTGCCGTCTGCTGTTGTTTGGAAACGCAGGGGTTGGGACGAGCTCTGGCACACACGCGTGGCTCTGCACGTCAGGGGTGTCATTTGTGTCCAGGCTCTGTCACTGGTGCCCAGCACTGAGGGGACAGTGCCCCTTGTCTGCAGGGTCACCCTCACCCAGCCTTGGGGCTGCCCATGCTTTCCCCTGAAAGAGGGGAAATTCAGGTGAGGGAAGGAATCCTTCCCTGTGAGGGTGGGGAGGCCCTGGCACAGGGTGCCCAGAGAAGCTGTGGCTGCCCCTGGATCCCTGGAAGTGTCCAGGGCCAGGATGGATGGGGCTTGGAGAAATCTGGGATGGTGGAAGGTATCCCTGCCCATGGGAGGGCAGGGGATGGGACTGGATGAGCTTTAAGGTCCTTTCCAACCCGGGCCATTCCAGGATTCTGTGTGAAAGCCTGTGGTTCTGCCCTGAAGCTCTGCTGGCCTCTGAGACAGGAGGCCCTGAGATAGGAAGCCCCACTTTTCCCAGGAAAGCAGTCAGTCCAATTTCCCTCTGTCTCCCTGTGCTTGGCTGCCACCAGCAGAGCACATGGCAGATACTCGTTGTGCTCTCCAGGCAAATCCAGCCTGGCTGGAGGCTCAGAGAACAGGGACACCAGCAGGGACAGGGCATGAACACGTATCCCTGTGGTGCTGCACCACGGACCTGCGGGGTCCCAGCCCCCCATGGAGTGACATCAACAGGCTCAGGCTGTGCAGCAGCTGCTGGGACCAACTGTGGGGATAGCAGTGCCAGGCCAATGTGCCATTAACATGTGGCACTGCGACGTGGCACGGCCATGCTTGGGTAACCCAGAGCGTCCCTGCTGCTGCATGGGGAGCCGTGACCCCTCAGCCTCCTGCTGGGTGAAGCCAGGGGACAGGAAGGGGGTGCCCTGCAGCATGTGAGGGGGCCCAGGGGATGTGTGCCGTGGGGGAGCAGACTCACGGAGGAGATACTCGGCCGTGTCTTGCTCGTAGTCTGCATCCTCAGGGAAGTGATCGATTTTCTTGCACACTCCTCGGAACGTTCCTGGGGAGACACAAGCCAGGAAATGCTCAGAATCCTGTGCTGGCCAGGATGTACAGCAGCCCAGGGGCCTCCATGTTCTAAATGGGGACACTGAGACCCAATGTGGGACTGCTCTGGAGCAGCAAGGGGCAGGGAGAGGTGAGAGGAACTGCAGCATCTCCCTAGAGGAAGGGCAGCCCCCTCACCATCCTGGCTCTAGAGCATGTGGTCAGGTCATGCTGGCTCCATTCCCTCTGCCATGGGACCCAGAAGGACATGTCACCAGGGACTAGGGCTCCAGACAGGACAAGGCAACCCTCAGGGTATCCTGCACGGTGGCATGCACTCAGAAGGTGCTTGGGGGAGCTGAGCAGCATGACAGGCATCAATTAGAGCCTGAAGATGAAGCTCTGGAGGAGTCAAGCTGTCACCCAGAGGGAGACACAGCATCAGAGGGAGAACAGCCCGCTCCTGTTGCTTTGGGAACTGTGGGAAAAGGGGATGCACTGGGCACAGTGAGGACACAAGCTCCACAGCACAGCTCCCAGCCTCCTCCTCTCAGCTTTGGGTTTTCGGCCACCTTCTCCCAGTACCCAGAGCCAGCAGACTCAGCTCCACGCACCCCAGAGCTTCTCCCCACGTGTCCCTTTGCTCTGCAGCCATCAGGCACTGCCAGAGTGGGGCTGCACCAATGCAGCCTCGGGCTGAACAGGCATGGGCAGAGCAACACGCCCAGCTGCCCAGGGGAGGGGGTGGGAAGGGGGCAGCCGCAGCTCCACAGCATCTATTCACACGCTGACATTTATTTTGTCTCCTTTACTCCCTCTGTTCACCAACTGATGCTCGTTGTCATGGCAATGCTGAGCCACCTGACACACAACTTCAGCCTCCAAACACACACCATAACAAGGCTGCAATCCCAAAAAGCCCCCTCTGACCTCCAAGATGCTCCCCTAGGAGGGAATCCTGCCCCTGGGAGCTGTGGCTGGAAATGACTCCAGGTATGGATGAGGTAGCTGCCCGAGGTCCTGCTGGGGGACACAGCCCCGAAAGCAGCTGGGCCACATGTCACATCCTCAGCCACCAGGTCCCCGTCCCCCAGTGACAGCAGATGAAACTCCATGTGTTCTTCTCCCAGCTTTACAGCTGGGCCTGGGTAAAGGACACTGGGATGGTGTCTCAGGGGGATACACTCTGGCTCTGGCACTGGCTCAGCTGCTTGCTCTGGGCACTCGCAGTACCTGCTAATGCCTCACCTGGGTGTGCCTTCCCAGCACCCAGATGTGCCTCCAGAGCCGGGCACAGCCCTGGGCACGCCACCAGCACAGCTTGTGTTCTATGGACAGGCTGGACTGGCGGCTGCTCCCTTCCCACGGCCACCACTGCCAGTGGTCGGGCTCCTCTCCCAACCGGGAGCACGGCAGGTTGCTGGTTCCAGCTCATCCCGACCTGCTCCTGAGCACTTTCCCAGTCACTAGCCATGCCTCTGCCGTGGCTCCATGCTGGGACCCTGAGCCACAGCCCCGGGTTTGATTCATCTGCGGCCAGGAGAGGCCACCGTGAGCAGCCCCAGCTCTGCCACCAGTTGGTGCCATCAGGCAGGTGCCACCTCTCTGCTCACCCTCCGCAGCTGCCGCACACCCCTGGCCAGGAGGGAGCGCGTCCATCTACCTTCTGCCCCAGCCTCACACAACCGCAGGTCAAACTCTCCGTGTAATGGTCTCACCTGAATCCAGGAAATCCCCTTCCAGCTGGGAAACCTTCCAGGGCTTTTTGTATATATCAGCAATTGGACCGTGAGCCGTGTGGTGCCTGCAGGGTGTCTCTGCCCTGCTCTGCACGAGCCCTGCCTTTGGGTGACACCGGATTTAATTTGGAAGCGATGAACTCGTACTTCACACTCTGCCGCCGCAGGTTTTGTACGGGCATCCCTCCTGTCCCCTCCCCTCCCCGCCCGCAGGGCTGTTTGCATCCCGCTCTCCGCGTGATCCTTCGATCCCTCTCATCCCCGCCAGCTCCGAGCCTCCCCAGCCACACTCTGGATGCTGTGAGTGCCCCCGGAGCCCCCCAGCCCCGGGCGGAGGGCAGGGCTTGTGCTTTCCCTGCTCTGCTCACTCGCGTTCCGCTGTACGCGCTGAGCTCCCGCACCGCATTTATCGGCACATGCAGAGGCAATTAATTGATTTGATCTCAGGTTGTTTTCCTCTCAGAGCCCTTTTCCCCAGGGAGGGCTGGGGGGACGGGGAGGGGGTTGTGAGGGAAATACGGTTACAGTGGTGGAAAAACAGCCAAGAATATCGATCCCAGCCCGACGAGCCAGAAGACTAAAGAGCTCCAGTTATGGTGTTAAAACCTCATTACTTTTCATCTGGTGGAACAGTTTTCCAGGGACCATTCTGGGTGTGTGCAAAGGAAGACTCAGACCGAGGAGGATGAGCTGAGATCGCTCTTGAATGAGAACAAAATTCCTTTCTCCCCTCGTACTGGCTCAGCCAGGAGTCAGGGTCACATTCCAGTCCTCAGCTCTCTGCTCCTCCTGATAAGTCCAAGTGAGTTATCTCCCAGGTTGTGGTTTCCAGTAATGGCCTTCCTAAAGACACTGTGTTACACTGAATCCATCTGAAGGACGTGGAGGGTCATTATGGCCTAAGTTCTCTGAAAATTAATATTTTGGAGAACCAGAGGTCAGAGAGGAGCTGGGAAGTGCTGGGGTAGGAAGGAGCCTGCGGCACAATCCCGGAGATGATCAGGCTCTGCACTCCCTGAGTAACAAGAGCAAGATACTTAAATATCTCAGAGGAATTAAAACTTCAGGGCTCATCTTTTTTTACCTCCCACCCACCTCCCAGATGCTTGGAGAGATGAAAAGAAATTCATCCGTATTCCTTCTCTTACCCAGCTCCAGGCTCTGCAAGGGATCCTGAGGCTCTTTGCACAAGGTCCCTGGTGTGAGATTGCAGAGCTGCAGGGTTTTGGGTCTGTGTTAGCCATGGCCAGTACCCAGTGGCCACCACAGAGGGCTCAGTGGGTGGCACCAAGCAGCTCCCATGCCCCCAGGGAAGGCTAGGGGGCTCTCAGCCACCCTCCAAAACCTTGTTTGCCACCTGCATCACCAAATTTTCAACACAGCCTGGGTTCAAAGACACACAGAAGCTTAGAAGAGCATCAGAGAAGGCTGGTGGGATGGATACAGGCCCTAGATCCATAGTTTGGAGCAACCCCACTGGAATTGCTGCTGGAGCTGAGGACAAGGGATGTTCTCTACCAGGGCAGGGAATCTTTGAGGAGTCAGGTGACCTGTCCTTGCCATCCCACCAGCTATGAGACTCCTCAGAGCATTACTGTCACATGCATCTGTTGGCCCCAAGTCCACTGGGGAGCAGCTGAATGAAGGCAAAACCTGAGAGCCCCCAGCCCTGCTCTGGTGTTGGGATGGGTGCTGGGCTCCTCAACACCTGGCAGTGGGAGGAATCCTCCTCCTCCCCAGGACTAAGTTCTCCTGCAACACATCCCCATCGCCCCAGCAGCCCCACACCAGCTTCCCCCGGCGGTGCCGGTGTAATCTGGCTCCGTCTCCATTTCACACCCTCTCCCCCTCTCTGCGGTGGTGGCTTGTGGCTGAGCAGAGGCACCTACACAGATACGCCTGTTCTGAAGGACATTTTTTCCTGTTTTTATAAATTTAAAAAAACCCCCCCACCAGTGGAAAAAACCCAAGTCAGACGAAAGGAATGCAGGAGCAAGGAGGCGGCAGAGGTGGCTCTGCTGCGCCGGTCGAGCGGAGGCCAGTGTGAGCACACACCTGTGCACCCCCGAGCCCCTGTGCACCCCCTGTGCACCCCCGCGGCTCGGCGGGGTGTGGGGAGCAGGAGATGCCTGTGATGGGCATCCCCACGGGGGACACGGCAGGCACAGCTTGGCACTCACACCAAGTGGGCTGGGAGCTCCTGCCAGCGCCAGCCCGCGAGGTGCCAGTGATCGGCGCGTGGCACAGGGACTTCACTCCCTCAGCAGTGTTAAACGGGAAAAAAAAAAGGGAAAAAAAAAAAAAAAGCTACATTTTGGCAGTGACTCATCATCTCCCATTCTGGAATCTGTGGGGTTGGTGCAACCTACACAAGGCAGTTCAGAAAAGCAAAACAATTCTGAATAATAGAGGAGGGAAAAAAAAGTTTTCAGCTGATGGGTAATTTCCAGCCCTTTGCTCTGAGGGTTTTCTCATTTCTTCTCATTAGAAAAGTAATCAGGTAACACTCTGGAGCTGCTTCCAGGGGCTCCCCCCACGCTCCCCTGAGCTTCCTTCCTCCCTGCATCCTTCCAACCTTCCTCCCTCTGTCCTTCCACATTGCTGAAGCTCATGGCAGGAAAACACCACGCTCCTGGGAAGATGCTGGGATGGGGTAGGAAGGTGCAGGGGCTGAGGTGAGTGCAGGGGTTCTGGGTGGCCCCTTCTCTGCTGTCCCCTCATGGCAGCCAGCACCCTGCTGTCCCCTCCGTGGCACATGGCAATGGGCAGCAGCTTCCGATGCTGGGAGCCCTCGGATGATGCTGGGGAGGAGAGCACTCATCAGCATGTCTTAGGAAATCATTTCATGTTTTATCTTTAACAGTGCATAAACATTGATTTTTATTTTAAAAGGTAATTGACATTCCTATGAGAGCGCAATGAGTGCTGGAGCAGCCGGAATCAGCGTAAATAAGCCATGTGCTAGAAATTAATGAGCTTCACTGATTGAGTTTATCTGTTTAAATTAATACAATTCTGGCAATTATAAAAAAATAATGATCTTTGGTTTGTTTGCCTGCTTGGAGATATTGATGGTAAGAGATAGGGCAGAGCGAGAGGCCTGGGCCCAGCTGGGCATCCCAGTGCCCGAGGCGCCAGGACCTCCCTCTGTGCAGCTGGAGCAGGACCCCACTCTCCTTGTTTAATGAACATTTTAGATTTACTTGGGTTAACTGATGAGCTTCTGGGAAGAGTTTGCCTTCCAGCCTCGTCTTTGGCTGATGGTAATAGGGGCAGTCAGTTCAGCTCTGGGAGATTCCTGGATCCCACAGCTTTTTCTAACAGGATGTGGGGAAGGCAGGTCTGTCCTGCAGGGTGGGAGCTCTGTGTCAGTTTGGCAAAAGGGTCTTGGGCTCATCCCGATCCTCCCCTTTCAACCACTCCAAGAACTGGCTAGAGCTAGCAGAAGCTCCCAGCCCAACCCTTGTATGAGTGCCTGATCTTTAGAGTCTCTTCCAACCCAAACCATTCCATGATCCCAGCTGCCAGATGGATAATTAACAGAGGATCCAGACACACTCATTTGTAGGAGTGAGTTAGACCCACGTGTTTCATGTCCAGAACACTGGGAACAAAATCTGCCCAACTGGAACCAGGGGGAAAACCAAGAGTCAAGAGTGTAAAACCTGGGATCCTCTGGTTAAACAAGCTGCCAGTAATTCAGACAAAGAGAATCTGGGTGTGGGTGCTCCAGTGTCTGCTCCCACCCCGAGCTTGGCAGAGGCCAGATCATCCCCAGGCTGCTTAAGCACCTATTTATACTAAGGAGGAAAGAAGCTGCATTATGATGGGGAGCTGGAGGTTTCACTTCACCGGTATTAAAATGTCCTCTGAATTTCTAAAAACCTATAAATGACAATTTCATAGCTGTGAAGCGTGGCATCCAGCACAGGGGAGTGCTATTTTCGACTCTGTGTTGACAGCTGAAGGGGAATGGATCACAGAATTAAAAACTAGTTGCTGCTCAAGTCCAAGCAATCACGGCTTGATTATGCTTCTTATGGGCACACAGAGGCAAGTCCGAGGCACCAGAACAGACTCCTGGAGATTTGAGAGGTCAATTCACAGAGCAGAAAACAATTATAAGCCAAATCACTTAGGAGAATGGATTTAAGCATAAAAGCACAACTGTGTACAGAGAATGATTTAAGTGTGTTTTGCCCGAAAACTCATCACCATGACGAGAGTTTGCATTGGTTTAGAAACTGCCTGGCTAATAAGTAAACAGCTATAAAAATAAAAATAGGCCCAACAAAGAGAAGAAAGGAGATATTCATAACTCTGAATATAAATCAGCAACTTGGAATTGTAGAGCACTGATAAAGGCTCAAACAAGCAGCAGAAAAGCATCAAAACCTCTTTCCCCAGTGCATTGGGATGAGCAGCAGCAGCAGAAAGGAGCAGTGCCACCGCCCGTCACCAAACAACGCAGCAGCGTTAGTCACAGGCCCCAGAAATGTTAAATAACTGATCACAACCACGGCATTTCGCATCCAGCACATTCTCATCCCAGAGCCCAGGGAGAGCGGAAGGAGCCGGCTGAGCAATCAGCAGCCTTATGGAATGCTGCTCTGGGAAGGGTGAGGGTGGGGAGGCTGAGAGGCTGCTCTGCCCACCCTGCCTGGAGTGGGGCTGCTGCAACTCGTCCACTGCTCCAGGGGCTTGGGCTGGGACCTGATGGCACAAGCAGGGACTCAGAGCAAGGGCACAGGCCATGGACACAGAGCGACAAAGTCACTGGCCACAGTTGCTTTGGTGCAGCCAGCAGCAGACTGGGGCAGTGACGGTGACCAGCACAGAACCTGGCAGGCGATGGTCAGCGTGAGGGCCCAAAAGGGAGATCCTGGTGTGGTGATGTAGAGCAGCCTGGATAAACAGTCTTATTCATGGAATCATCACAGAATCCCAGAATGGGCTGGGCTGGAAGGGACCTTAATGCCCATCTAGCCCCACACTTGTCATAGGCAGGGACACCTTCCACTATCTCAGGGTGCTCCAAGCCCTGTCCAACCTGGCCTTGGACACTTCCAGGGATGGGGCAGCCACAGCTTCTCTGGGCACCCTGTACCAGGGCTTCCTCACCCTTAACATTCCCTATTTCAAGGTGAAGCAACTGCTTAAATTTATGATCAACACCCTGGTCTGTGTTTGAAGGAGGATGTAACTAAATTCATCCCATAAAGAGAGGGCCCAGGGGCAGAGGCTTGGCAGATGCTGGAGGAGCCTGGTGGGCAGTGAGCCCCTCCATGCCCTCTGCACATCCTGACCTCAGCCCAGCACTGCAGTTCCAGGACTGCAAAAAGCAAATCATTCTCCAAAGGAGCCCCACAGTGCAGAATATCCAGGCTAAAAATATGTAAATGGCCATGAAAAGCACTGCCAGAGCTGCAGTGAGATGAGCTAGTCGCCAAAAGGCAATTTCGAATTTCCAAGCTTGCTGCACGAGGCATTAAAAAGGTCACTATTTCTGAAATAAGGATCTTTACAAATAAACACATTTGCCGAGGCCTCGGTGAGTCATGCCGGAGCGGAGCACAGAGCATTTCCACCCTAATGCTCCTGACAGGCCGGGAGCCGGGAGATCTTTTCATGTTTACAGTTCATCAATAGTTATTACAGCTGCACAGTCAATCTTTAAAGCACATTTAGCCTGGGAGGAGGCTCGGCAGGTTGTTTTCCCTGAAAAAGTGATATTAAATTTATTACGTTCTTCCTCTTTTATAGCATGGATTTGAAGGTAAGTATTTGAAGTTCAAATACATGACTGCCACTCCAGCACCTGCCTTTTAAAAAAATATATCTATACTTCTGTCACATCTTCCTAGTATAAATATTTGAAGTTTTCAGCTGATGTGCTAAAAGGGCCTCGATCCATCACAGCCTATTTATTCCAGGGAATGCAGTGGGCATTGTGCTGCTGGTTGGCTGTGTGGGAGAGAGGTGCTGGCATCCTGGAGCCACGGCTCCCCGCTCCCCTCCCCGCCGGTGCCAGGCTCCCCCTGGCCGGGGGTGTGGGTCCGGCCCGGTCCCGCAGGTTCCGAGCGCATCCAGCAGGGACGGATTTAGCTCCTGCCTGCCGGGAGGCTGCGCCGCCTCCTCACCATCTGCGGGAGGGAAGCAGCCCCGGGGAGCAGCTCCAACGCCCCAGATGGGGAAAGCGATATTCAGGAGTAGCACCATAGTTTCACTCTTAGCTTTTTTTGGAGAACAAGAAGGGACTCTCCTGCAGACGGAGCATCAGGAGAGAACTTTGCTGGTGAACGAGTGAGCAACGCCAACCTCACCTTCCCTCTTCAAGAAATAAGCTGCCCCTCTTCAAGCTTTTGAGCTGCCCAGAATGAGGGAGTCATTTCCCTGGCACAGCACTCGTTCTGCCCTGTGTGTTTGGGAACCCCTTGATGGGACTGCGTTGGCAGCAGGCTCCCTGCCTGGGCAGGGACATGGGATGGTGCATCTTGTCCATCACACATCACTTTGGGATTTTACAGCACCAAAAGCCCCCAACACGTGGCAGCCAGCTGCTCCAGACCCCTGAAACCCTCCCCTGCCTCAGGCAGCCCATGGGACTCTTCTGTCTAAGGCTGTGATGTCCCTGCCCACACTGCACCCTCCAGCCCAGCTGCTCCTGGCTACAAACCTGCTCCACCTGGGTCAGAGCTGGGTAAACTGCTTCGTGGTCCCTGAGCCACTCACACCATCACCTTGGCCACTAAACAGCCTCACCTTCCCCAGCTTCCCAAACCTAACTCAAAGCACAAAATATTTCACTAGAAAAAATCTGGGCTTTGAAACAACCCCAGGTCCATCTGGCCCTGCCAGATTCCAAACGCCAGACATCTCCATGGCTCTGCCCTTCCAGGAGCCAACGAGAGCTCTGACGGGAAGAGGAGAAACACGTGAAAGCCCCTGAAATGGGTGGCAGCAGAGAGCTTCACCACTCACCCAACACTTTCCATCTCCCTCTTTAGCATTAAATCACAGAGAGAGCCCATCCTGCTGCTACTGCAGCCAGATGCTGCTCTGCCATGGAAAGGACATTCCAAAGGACAGCGGAAGTTCCACCAGCCCCATGGCACTTACCTGGGGCCCCCCCTGTGGCCTTATTCCCCTATTTTCAGCTGTGGCTCATGCCCAGGGTCTGTGGCCTTGCCCTCAGCCCGCACCACACACCCGTGCAGGGAGATCTGTGCCTGCAGCAGCCCTTTATTGGCTCTGTTCCAGCTGCATGCAGCCCAGCAGCTCCACCTGGTTATCACTGAGGGCACCCAGCTGCTCTCTGCATGATGCACCGGCAGTTTGGGCTACTAGCTGGAAGGAGAATGGATGGAGAGCAGCCCTGAGGAGAGATGGAGAGGGACTGTGGAACGACAGGACAAGGGAGAATGATTTCACACTGACAGAGAGGAGGCTTACATTAGATATATGGAAGAAATTCTTCCCTCTGGGAGTGGGGAGGCCCTAGCACAGGGTGCCCAGAGAAGCTGTGGCTGCTCCTGGATCCCTGGAAGTGTCCAAGACTGGGTTGGACGGGACTTGGAGCAAGGTGGGATAGTGGAAGGTGTCCCTGCCCATGACAGGGGGTGGGACTGGATGGTCTTGCAGGTCCCTTCCAACCCAAACCATCCCAGCGTTCTATGATTCTGTTATCCCAAATTTACAGACGGGTGGTGGAGCACTGCAGAGATGCAGATCACAAGCATCTGCTCGCTTCGGGTGCTCAGCTGGAGCCGCGCGGAGCCGGGGATTTCACAGCCCTGGAACAGGCTCTGCGCGGGAGGTGACGCTGCTGTCACAGCCCGGCCCGCGCCGCCAGCGGGGCTGAGCCCCCGCCCGAGGAACAGCTCCTGGGTGCTGATGGGACGTTCTGCTTCTCCTATTTTATCGAAGACTTCTCTTCATCCCGGAGGGGAGATCTGTTCAAACAGACATTGCAAGTAATTTCTAAAGAGTGACTGAGCTTGTGTGCCCTGACCAGCCCCTGCTAATGGCACAGGGCCGTCGCCGAGACCCTGTATGAGCAGCACAGACGGTGTCACACACCCCACACCGGCGCTGCACGATGGGCAGCAGCTCCCACAGACCCGACGCCACCACGGCCGTGGCCCCGCACGCTGCATAGGGCACAGGGTCCATTCCGCCACCGCAGTCCCACACCGCGGTGTCTCTCGGGGCCCCGCCGAGCGCGGTGCCGGCAGACGGGGCTCAGGGGCGGAGGCGTCGGCGCGTCTGTCTCGCACCTCAGCCGTGCTGAGCCGGGACTGGCAGCGCAGCCGCACGGCCTCGGCGCTGGGGATGCACCGGAGCCGTGCTGAGCCGGGACTGGCAGCGCAGCCGCACGGCCTCGGCGCTGGGGATGCACCGGAGCTCTGCCGACGGCACTGGCCCTGAACCGGCTGAACTCCCAGGAGCTGCTGCAGCCTGAGTGCGGGGGGACGGCAGCAGTGGGAATTGGGGCAGATTGGGGCAATATACAGAGTATATTTAATGTTATTATATGCAATTATTTACAATATGCACACCACCTCCCCCAGGCTCGCTGCCCTCGCAGGGCCACGCTTCCGCTGATGGGAGACAGAAGCAGAAGCCCCGGCTCCTGCTCCTCCTCAGCTGAGAGGTCTCACACCCCGCTGCAGCTTTCCTGCTTCCTATGCAAGCCGCGATCACTCTGATCCTTCTTCAGCTCCTCACGTTGGAGAGAAGGCCAAAGACTGATGTACAGAGAACACTTTCATCTTTGGCTGGAGTGTGCTGAGGAGCGACGAGAGATTCTCACAGCATGGGGAGAAGAAGCCTCGGGGCTGAAGGAGGCTCCCAGCCCCAGGAGCAGCCGGGGTGGGCAGGGTGACCAGCCCGTGCCCATCTGGAGGGGTCCCCGGTGAGGCCGGGTGGCACAGCTGCTGTGCAGCGATAAGGCTGCGGGGCTGAGCGAGGCTGCTCAGGCAAATGGAGGACTTGGCAAGGACGCTGAGCATCCCGGCAGGAATGACTGTCTCAGCTGGCAAGGACACACAGCCGGCTGAGGCAGGGACAGCTGCCGGGAGGTCACAGTCTGCCTCGCCAAGTGACAGTGACCTTTCCCAGCCAGGCAGCAGCCCCGGGCCGGCTCGGGCAGGAGGCACCTGGTGCAGCCCCTTGCAATGCTCCTGTGATGATGCTGTGTGATGCCATCGGGGATGCTGAGGTATCACATGCAACTGCAAGGAGCTGGTGTTCAACACCCAGCTGAGCAGCACTGGCCTGGCCTGAAGGGTTCCTATTCCATGTTAGGAGGGAGCCCAGCCTCTCCAGGGGAATGGAGGTGCCATCTCTGTGACCAGGGAAGTTCTGCAGAACATGAGCTGCTTGATGACAGTGCCAGCAGCACAAGCCAAGGCTAATTTTAATAAGTTAAATCAGGCATACCTCAAAAGGGTCATTGCTTGTTGGTAATCTCTCTGGGGGTGCTCTCCCCTCCCCTTGTGATTCCAGGCATGAATTGAGATTAAAGGTATAATTAGGGGACAATTACCAAATCACCAGTGAAATTGGAAATGTGACTGTTTGAGAGGCGTGAACACAAATGCTGCCCTCAAACACCATTTTTTGTCACTGCTCACTACTGCCCAACTCCCAATGGGTGTATCACCAATGTCAACACCCCCATGGGTGTCCAGCGACCCCAAAAAGGCTGGGGGGGGTCACATGTCCCCCCTTGCTCCCAGCACCCACCCCGGGACTCCTGTGCGCTCCAATTCTCCTCCTTCAGTACAAACCACTTGGCAAACAGCAAACACACAGAGACCCAGGGAGGGTTACAGGATGGCACCAGGGGCTGACTTGCTCCCAAACCTGCCCACTGCCCTCCCTGCCATTTCCTACCCTGGCATTTCCACAGGACTGTATGATTAAACACCACCATTCCCAAGGACCTGACAAAGGAACAGCTCAGCCTCCCTCTGCTGCCCAACAGCCGAGATTTGTCTTTACATTGTGGTGTCAGGAGATAAGAAACAAGTAATATCTGAGAAAATCATCACACCCTATCACCTGCTCAGCAGCCACGACCTCTCCTCCTGCGTCTCCCTGCCATGACTATGAAACACCCTGATGTGCTCAAGCACAGCCACTCACCAGTGAATGAGAGATTCCTGCAGTGTTCAGGGCATGAGTGAAGCTCAGGGGTCCTGGCACATCTCAAAGGGGACCAAAAGCTTACTGGAAGAAGACCCTCCACTTCTTCTCTGGGCAAGTAATCATAGAATCTTAGAACCCCCGAATGCTTTGGGTTGGAAGGGACCAAAAGACACAGGACAGTTCAAAGAACGCAGCATACCCTGGCCTGGACGTTTCATTCTGAAGACACCTCGACACCTGTTGCAGGTAGAAGGCTGGGAAATCACACCAGTGTGGAATGAGAACACTCTGCAGCATCCCCGGCGCCCCGGGCTGACCCAGAGCCGGGCCAGGGGCGGTGTTTCCCAGGGGTTGTGTAACAGGTCCCGGTGCGGGATGCAGCCCCTGCTGCTCCTCGGCACAGCCTGCGGAACCTCCCCCCCACCGCAGAGCTGGCAGCACACACACGCCGAGGGAGAGACACCCGTTGTCACCCCGGCACTGTCATTCTTTATCACAGCAGGTGTCTTCTTAATCAGAGCCCTTATCGGGAGCTGCTGCACTCCCCGAGCGAGCCGCGGCTCCTCACAGCCCGCGTGGGATTGAGCAGAGCAAGCGGCTCCCGGCTCCTCAACCCGAGGAAAGCTACTCAAAACCTCTGCAGCCGAGCCCACCAGCCAAAGCAAACCCACCCGGGAATCCTCAGGAGGGACATGAACCCCCCGCCTCTCCACACCGAGCAGTAACCCAAAATGCATCCACCAGCTTCAGGGGATCTCCTTCCGAGGGTCACTTGAAAGACTGAAGTGGGTTGTAGGCGTTGCAGCCCAGCTGCAGCCCTTCTGGAAAGGGAGTGGGGCAGTGGGCAGCGGACAGGACTCCTCCCTTCCTGATAGGAGCAGGGCAGTGGGCAGGACCCTTCCCCACGACCTCCCCATCTCCCTACGGGTGCTTTGCGGGGACTCAGGACACTGGTGGGTACCTTTTCCCTCGGACGCCTTGGAGTGACCCAGCCCCAGCACCTGCCAGTGCTGCTGCATTAGTGACAGTGGATCCCCAGCAGCTGCCTCCTGCCAGCGCCGTGAGTCAGCCAGCAGCACTTGCCAGCAGGTGAGACAGGGAAGAACCCCCCTGCCAAGTGGGACCCCTCTGGCAGCAACTGAGCAACCTCCCCACACTTACAGATTAGTGCATTTATATAATTTTAAGAGCATTTTTGATTTTCTCGAAAAAGGAGGTTAATGTCTATTTATGAAGTGCACACTGTGTTCATTAAAAATCCATGGTGAAACCCATGTGAACAGGAACCACGGAGACGCGAGAAGCACTGAGCAAGATTAATGCTCGGCTGCCTCACCTCACCTCATCCCGAACCGCAGAGCATGACAGGTCTCCACACCTGGCCTCTCCCCTGTGCAGAGCATGGTGTGCCCAGGGGGGCTGTACCAGTGAGGACAGGAGGGCATCTCCCTGTGGGCCAGCGGGCACGGTGCTGGGGGACTTTCCCAAAGCCGTGTGGGGTGAGCACTGCTGAATCCACCTGGCTTCACCTTACGAAAGGCAAGACTCATGCTGAGAGAAGGGATTTACCAAAGGCCACGCAGCTCTTGGCAGTGGAGCCAGGCATCACTCCCTGGCTGCTCCAGCAAACGTCATCGCTGGCACCTCCTGGCCAGTCCCCACCTCACTGGGAACCAGAGGATCCGGCATCCATCTGTGGGGCATCCTCCCCAAACCACAGCTACCCGCAGCCACCAGCACCGGGGCTTGCAGCCTTCGTTAGCCATCCCTAATTATTTACAGCCGGCATGGAGCCAGTGACCTTGCATGGGAAAAAAAAACACTTGAGCCTCATTCAAATTCAGCCTTCCACCTCTATTACATGGGAACAGCTCCGGAGATGACAGGCTCTGCACCACGCCTATGCAGCAGTAAAATGCCTGTTTCTGAGCTGTTCACAGCATACATTTTACTCATCACGTGCTGCTCGCAGGCAGTGAGGGAACTGACTCTTTAACCCACCCCACAAGTCAGGATTTTTGCCCAGAAAACACTGCAGGATCCCAGAAGGGTGAATTTTGCACCCTCTGCTCAAGGCAGAGCTAGTGGCAGTGAGCTGAGGTGCAGCTCCTCCGCGGACACTCTCCAACCAGCCGTGGAGCTGGAGGCACGGCTGCTCAGAGCCACAGTGCCAGCTGGCAGTGGCACGAGACCCTCTGTGTCCAAGAGGATTCTTATGACTCGTGGCTTTTGGCCATGTGCCACAAGAACATGGGTCTGGAGCAGCCTGAGGGTCCAGCCAGCCTCATTTCCATCTCCATTAGAGGACCGTAATTCACGTTTATCCAATACATCCTCCACCAAAGCGAGGTTCAGGGATTCCCTAAATCCAAGGTTGTGCCTGGGTGTTGTACATGACCCCTTGCAGAGCCTGGGGCCCAGGGCAGCTGTGTGGTGCTGTGTGATGGCAGTACCAGGGGTTGGGCTGTCCCTGCTCCAGGCTGTCCTGATGGAAAGACTCGCTGGGCGTTAAACTGCAGCCTGGTAATTCCATCAGGTAGTGTCAAACAGGTAACTGTCCCTCTCCCCCTCCATACAGTACCTCACCTTAGGTGCCTCCACCACACTGCACTGCACGACACCGCACACCACACACCACACACCACACCCCACCCCACACCACACACCACACCACACCGCACACCACACTACACACCACACACCACACCACACCGCACACCACACTACACACCACACACCACACCACACCGCACACCACACTACACACCACACACCACACCACACCGCACACCACACTACACACCACACACCACACCACACCGCACACCACACTACACACCACACACCACACCACACCGCACACCACACTACACACCACACACCACACCACACCGCACACCACACTACACACCACACACCACACCACACCGCACACCACACTACACACCACACACCACACCACACCGCACACCACACTACACACCACACACCACACCACACCGCACACCACACTACACACCACACACCACACCACACCGCACACCACACTACACACCACACACCACACCACACCACACACCACACACCATATCACATACCACACCACACCACGCCACATATCCTCCATTTCCATCACACACGGAAACTCAACACCTCCCAGCCCCCAGGTAGCAAAGAGCAAACAACCCCTTTCCACCACCTCTCCAAACCTGCCCCACTGCCCCAGCCCCATCTCCCCCTCCATCCCCTCCAGCCCACGCTGACAGTCCCCATCCGTGCACACCTGCCCCACACCTGCCATCCCTGGGCTCTCCTGACAGGCACCCCTGGGCAGAGCCATGGCCAGTGGCATCGTGGGGAGCCATGACAAGGCTGCTGGGCTGCTGGGCAGGGTGGTCAGTGTGGTCAGCATGGCTGCGGAGGGCAACCTGGCAGCCCTACCACACCATCACCAGCAGAGACACTGAGCTGGACCGGGCACTGCCGAGAAGTGGCACGTTGAGGTGGTGATGAGAATCTATCACAGACACTGACCAGACAGAGGAACAGGATGAGCAGCTCCTTAAATACCTGCCTATAATGAGTAGCGAGAAAAAGTGCTCCATCATGGGTGATTGCAATCTCAGGGACATTTGCTTGGCGCTTTTAAAAATTAAAGATAATAACTTTCTAACAGAAACAATCTTGCTGTCACCTTGGGGAAATTCTCTGCTTGGCCTCACTCAGAGGGCTGAGAGGAGCTGGAGGTGGGGGAAGAGCTGGTGCCTGGCCAGGGCAGACTCTTCCAGCCCAATTTAATGTCTTCGCTGCAACCCAGCTCAGCTCAGCGGAGCCAAAACCGGCCACAGACAAAACCAACAGGGGAAAATGGAAATTCAGGAGCAAGGGCAGCTGCTTTCCTGCACCTCGCACCCCTGCCAGGCCTACTGGAAAGGGGAATGGAAAATTGAATTAAAAAATTAAAAATCAGGGACTTTGATATGGAAAGCAGCAGGCCACATACATGGCCAATGGGAGAAGCTGGTGGGATGAGTTAAAATAAACTTGCAAATGAAAGATCAAGGCAAAACAAGGAGGAATTCTTTCATTGTGTTGGAAGGAGCTTTCCTGACGGCATAAACCATCACTGGATCATAACGGTGTAACTGTCAGTCATGGAGCAGAAGTGACACATGCTTATTTATTCATCAGATACTTCTGTTCTGTACTTGGAGACAAATAGGCTCCTGTATTCTGGCAGGAGCCGGGGGGATGCTAAACAGCGACTGCAAAGTGTAAACATGGAATCGGGAGGACTAGAGAACTTCCTCCCAGGAGTATTCAGAGAATAGGCTGAGAAGGCTTCTGAAGATCTAAAATGGATTTTAATAAACCTTGGCATTCTGTTGAATTTCTAGAAGACTGGGAGAAGCTGGTTTAATGCCAGGAGTGATGCGATGGGCAATGGCAGGAGCTGTGTCCCCAGCACTGCCCGTGGGTTAGCAGAGGTGGGAACGGGGGAGGAGGCAAATGTCAAACAGCCTCGTGGAAAATAGATTTATCAAACTTCATAAATTTTTCTTGATATAGTTACAAATTCAGTTGATAAAGGAAGTCAGTAACATAATACATTTAAGAGTTCCACAGGGTATTTGATTTAGCTCTCCTGAAAAAGTTAAAGACCTGTATTATACAGAATCAACAGCTCTTTATTAGCAGGGCTAGGAGCTCACAGAGACAGCCCCTGTCATTCAAGGGATGTTCCTGCACAGGATCTCCTGTTACCAGGACAGTGCTGAGCTATGACAACATCTTTATTGAGAGTATTGAATAAAACATGAAATAATTGGGAGTAAAACAGGGAAATAGCAGAGAAAAGACTGATGGTAATACTGGTGAATGAGGGAGGTGGGTCAGGCAAATTTGGGCAGCTTGGTACCTTGGGCTCATTCAGCAATGGCCATTTCTATACAGCCAACTCCAAAGATTAAGAGTGAGGAACCAGGAGAGCAAGTTCCAGTTTGGAGGCAGGAGATGCTGCTCAGTCCCACCAGATGGGCTGGGGGTTCTGCTACCCTGGGGACTCCCTGTGAAGGGCTCAGTGACCTCAGTGTACGACCAGACTCACAGCAGGCAGTATATGGACGAACAGCCCATTTGGCTATGGATGACCCAAGTAACAGATTATTTCTTATGTTCAAGGGCAGTTTGAGGAGCTCATGAGCTCTCCAATGGAACCACTGGCCCATGGACGTGGCCAATCACCCTGGGGTGCAGCCTCCAGGGGTGACCATCCATCCACCACTGAGCCATGCAGGAGCTGCAGGTCAGGTGTAGAAAGGACTCGGCAGGGTCCTGAGGGCCGTGGGGTCAGCTGATGGTACCTGCAATATTATGTTTAAATCCAGGCAGGATCATCCCAAAAGACCAGCCCTGAAAGCTCTCCAGGCTCAGGGAGGAACTGCTGGCTGGCAAAGGATGTGCTGGAGCTGCTGTGGGGAACACTGGAGGGGCCAGGATGAGCCCAAGGGGGACAGCTCAGCCAAAGGACAGCTCTGGGACAGAAGATATCTGTGTCCCTTGCAAAACACCCCACGTCCCACCCCAGAGGAATGCAGGATGCCGAGCATCCTCTGTGAGGGAGGCAGGCAGAGCAACGCTTGGCCTCCTCCAGAAATGACAGAGCACTTTATTCCGATGAGAGAAATGAAGAAGGAAAAGTACCACATCGCCTTAAAATATGGTATTTTGAGCAGCCTTGGCCAAATCCTCCTGCTCCTTCTGCCTGTTTCAGATCCGCATGATGCCATGGAGCCAGTCCCAATCTACACCACGCAGCAGGGAGGACACGGAGCCTCCCTGCATTTAATGATGCTGCATTTAATGATGCTGAATTTAATTAAGTTCGATGAAAACCAAAGTTCTGTTACTTTCTTAAAAACACCACCAGCCTAAGCAGCTATTTCTCAACTTCAGCTCTCTCCCCAAAGTGCCGTGTGCTTCCCTCACTTCTGTACCGACACAACAGGCACAGAGGAAAACAAGTGACACTGAAACAGCCACGGGGGACATGCACCAACCAGTGCTGCTCACACCTCAGCTGGACACACGAGGGGACACCTACCAAGCTTTCACGTATTGTAAAAGCAATAATCAAGACCCAAACGCTGCGATTCCAAGCAGACTATCCCAGCCCAGCAGTCTGGAAACACCTGCCTGGGCTCCAGATACTGAGTCAACCGCTAATTTGTGTTTCCCAGTGTGGGTGTCTCTCCATGGGTCTGCGGCGGCTCCATTCAGGATTTATCCGCTCTCGCCGATGGGCTTGTGACGCTCACGTGGTGCGTGGCTCCCACGCAGGCGCTGCGCCGGGACCGCCAGGGATGCTCGGAGCCGGCGCTCACGTCGGGCAGCTTCGTGCAGAGCCACGCGCGCCCGGCCGTGAGCCACGGGGGCTCCACGCGCAATTCCTCCCTCGCCACCCGCGCCCGGCCCCCGCTGCCGGCGGAAAGTTCAGGGCTGAGGCGGTTCCCAGCGGGCAGGGAGCTCTGCTCCGTGCTAAAAGCGTCTTGTGCACCGCAGGAGAACCGGCCCCTGCGACAGACCGCGCTCGGTCCCGGCACCGGCAATGAAGCCTCTGTCCCTCTTTCAAGCCCGATAGAGTGAGTGCACAGAAATCAGAAGGCAGCAAGGCCCTGCAGCAGGAATCACACAGGACCTGCTGCATGTAACAGGTACAGGGCTCGGCCCCCAGCGCTCCCCCGGCCGGGGGGGGTCCCTCAGCCCCCGCCCCAGCACGGTCCTTCCCCCGCCCCGACGCCTGAGCCCTGCGCAGCTCGGCGGGGGGAAGTTTTCCCTTCCCAGCATCGCACTGGTTAACAGCCTGCGTGGCGCCTTTCTCCTGCAGAATTCAGGAGGGTGATAAGCAGCCCCAGCACGTCCCCCCAGCACCTTCGCAGCCCCATATCCTCCCCTCGAGCACAGGCTGGGACCCTCCCTATCCCTGACGGGGTGCTGCAGCCCCTGCAGCCCCGCTGCCACCCGCACCTACATGCAGGGGATGGAGGAGCCCGTGCCCTGCACGAGGCCTCGGTGGTGCCGCAGGTATGGCCGCGCAGCCCCGCACGACTCCCACTCCCACTCCAGCAGCTCTCAGAACACCAACTCGGGGTAGGATGTGGAACAGGGAGTGCTGAACCCACAGTGAGCCCATGCCCTGCTGCTCCCAGCCCGGTGCCCAGGCTCAGGGTGGTGGGCTGCGATCCAGCTCTGAGCTCTGCCATGGCACTGCCAAGCCCTTTCCCGACTGAGCGGTGCCCGGGGCAGGGGGGCCTCTCTGGTTCCTTCCAAAGCAGTGATTGATCACAGTGAGGGAAACATAAAACATTGGCTGGAAAAAAAAAAAAATACAGGTAGCAAACCAAAGAATTTTGGAAATTACTCATGCCTCCAGCGATCCCATCTTTCACATCCCTGGCTCCTGCCTCCTTGGCTCCCTCAACCCAAGAGGGGAGACAGATTATCTCAAATTATTTATTATGGAATTAGAGCATGATCCAAACCCTCCTTGAATCAATAAGAAAGCTCTGACTGACTTCACTGGGTTTAGGACCAAGCACCAGGAACAGACAGGGTATTTCTGCATCCGTGGCTGTGACTCACCGAGAACTTTCCAACGTGGAGGAGCAGCTCAGCGCCGTGGCTCGCCTGCCCCCACCATTGGAGGGGTCGCTCCTGAACTGGGGCAGTCAGACACCCCCAGGGCCCCACAGGATAGTGGGGCAGGTTGGCTTCAGCACACAGGACACCCACTGCTGCCACTAATTGTAAAAGTTAGGGCCCAGGGTGATGCCATCGGCCATTTTTTGATGCGCAGGTACCACCACCTGGCTCTATTAAAGCTCATCTTTTAACCACAGCCTGTGGGTGCTCAGAAACACCTCAACCAGCACCTCTGGGGCAAAATTGCCCCAAATTGTGGCCTATGGTGCAGGAGGGCAGCAGCTGCTGGGGCCTCGCCAGACAGGCACTGCTGCTGGAGGGAAGCAATGGGGCGAAGCGGAGAGGCAGGGCAGGCAAGAGCTCGGCCGTGGGGCAGCTGTGGTGGGGCAGCCCCGCTGTGGGACTGCCCAGCCGTGGGGACGGAGGGACGAGCTGCGGTGAGGCAGCTGCAGCCCACCTTGCCCCACTGTGCTGCCCAGAGGGAAAGGACTGGCGCTGGTGCTGGGGCTCGGTGATGAAAACGCCGGGTGCGGTGGGTTTCCCCCTGGTGACAGGGACGTGGTGCCGGCGGAGCCTTGGAGAGGGGCAGCAGCCGCGGGCCTCTCACTCACACATTCCTGATCAGGAGAGGGACCTGTGGCCCCTCAGCCCGGAGCTCCCCGGGAGGACACAGCGCGTCTGCCGCCGCCAGCGCCGGTCCACAGCACGGGGGGACCCCGCAGACCCGTTCCCCCCGGCCCCCGCGCCCCGCGTGGAGCAGCCCCTGTGAGGTTCCACCTCGGTGCCACCGCGAGTGCCCGGGGAGGGGTGCGGAAGGCGGCAGCGGGGAGCGGCGGGGCCTCCGGGCCGGGGGATGCTCGGATGGCCGGGGGATGCGCCACTCGCCGGGGGCCCGGATCAGGGGTGGGGGGTCCCGCGATGCAACCCTTCCCCCGAAGTTTTGGGGCCGCGGGGGTCGGTACCTTCCAGGCAGCACGTCCTCCAGAGCCCCGAGTGGGTCATCACCTCCTCGTTCTTGCGGCTCGTGTCGTTGTCGCTCATGGACTTAGTCCTGCACACGCCGCGCGAGTAGAGCCAGTAGTCAGTGCCCACGGCGATGGTCATCAGGCTGAAGGCTGCGAAGGCTCCCACCGTGGTGACGAGCATCTGGACGCCTCTGTCACACATCCTCATGCTGCTTCATCCTCCGGCGGC